>CAXKVX010000133.1:0-146931 GCA_964058865.1 Eleocharis quinqueflora | reverse complement strand
AATTGAAGCAAAAATGTGCACACACAAACTGCTCAAGCCCCTTGAAATTGCAGTCGGTTTAAATCCATCCAATGTGCTGTTTGAATAACAAATTAGCGTATGTAAAGCGACATTGTACAGAATTAAATACCATTGTTGGGAGGGTTCTTTTGAAAAGAGTATCATATTAGTTCTTTATGCGAAAATGTACTTTTATAAGGTCAGTTTAAAAATAGTCAAGCTTTTCTTTTTGGCAATATATAAATTGAAAGAGATTCCGAGAGGGAAGAACTGAAGCCGTTCGACTAGGTATGGTTCTGCTGCACACGTGGCAATTCGTCTGAGTGGATGATGACGTGGCAAATGCAGAGCGGTTCGCCGCTTGCACATGTTTGTGTAATGCTATCGTCACGCAATTGTTTTACGTAGATTCACGTACCTAATGATTTGACATGAATAACTGGGTAAATTTTTTTTGGGCTGATTTATTATTAAGTAGTGTTACGTATAGCCATAAAAGAATTTTCCCATTTTGTCAACTGTTATATTAAAATTATTATACTATTATTATAATTATAATTATCAATTAATATCAGTGGCGGATTCAAAAATTCAGTTAAGTTTGAATACAACTAAATTCGGACACAGAGTTTGATTGATATCTTTCCCCTGTGAATTTCCTGTACTAAACTCAATGCTTGTTTTTTTATTGAAAAAAACTTCATTCAGAACACATCCATTTCTTACAAGGAGCAAGCGTGCAATGTAACAATATTTATATCGAAAAAAATGTTTCTAGTGAAATTTCGAGATATTCTGATTTTAATTATTCTCAATGAGCAAATTGTCGGGAAGGAGGGTTTAAAAAACGCTACTACAAAATTGAGATTAATAAATCTTTTTATATATGTTGTGGAAAATAAATGTATTAAAAGAGTCCGGTGATAATTTCGAAATTTAGATGAAATATTTAATACAAATCTTAAGAGAAATCATGTATAAATGGTGCATAAGGAAACCCGAAGAGCAATGGATAGATTTTAATAGCGGTTGTACAATACAATCGATATAAAAGCTCATCTTTTAATAGCAGTTGCTCTACGGATCAAGCTCACATTTTTCTTTCAACAATTTTTTTCTCTATAAAAGACATGCAATCTATCCATCATTTTTCTTTCTTCCCACAAATCTCCTTCTTCTCTCATTTTGCTCCTACAAGTATTATTTTGCTAGGTCTATTTATTTATTTAAGTATTCTTTATTCAATTATTTCTATTAATTTTTTATGCAAATGATAAACTATGAGCATTTAAGTTTTGTTTGCCTTGATTCTTCTCTTTAAGTTCTTTTTTTACAACTCCTTAAAATTTTTGCTGTAAAAATAAAATTAGGCTATTGATAGAGTTTTTTTTTACAGAAGAACATATTTGCAAAAAAATATTATAGCAATAAATGTCTTAAAAGAACATATTACAACATAATTGCAAAAAAATAATTTAAATCAATAATTACAGAAGAGCATATTGGTAAGACTTTTTTTAATTATATTTTATAAAAAACATATTTGCAAAAAACATCCGCCAAATCTATCAGCCTCGCAACAAATGCATGTCAAATTTGTCGTTGTCAAGCAACTACAAATTTATTTATTTTTATTTTTTGAACCACTTTTATACTGTTTGTTAGGCAACATCCGATAAAAAAGAAGACTTATAAGATTAGTTGGAACAAAGAAGGGCTATAAAGGGGACCTTTTGTACCGGTTGTTCCATCACAACCGATATAAAAAACATCTTTTAATAGCGGTTTGTTTTGTAACAACCGATATAAATTTTTTTACCTTTTGATATTCATTGCTTCAATCTTTTAACAACTCTCTTATAATACCTCCTTATCCGATGTTAAAAGGCTCTTTTCAACCGATATTAAAAGCTAATCCTGTAATAGTGAAGAGAAATAATCTTTCTATGTTAATGCTGTTGTTCCAAATATATATCTGAAGCATTATACGCAAAATCAAACAGCAGAGAGAATAGCACTATTACAGTTCAAGCAGACAACGCCTATTCTATATTCCTACTTAAGTTTGTGGCTAATTGTAGACGAAACTTTTGAAAAAGATGAGATTCCGTCTAAATCAAGCTATCTAATTACCTAACAAATAATCTCAAAGATAGAAGGCAGTCTAGCTAATATGTTAAACTTATCCATAAGAGAATGGAGAATATACATTTATAAGAAAAAAATACATGCACAAACTATATACTGGAACAGTTGAAAATGAACATTGTCAGGTCCCCACTTGATTTTAATTATGTACCAGTGTACCACTAGCACCTACCAGCAGCATGCTCCTTTAGAGTAAGATTTCAATGCATGTGTGTTTCAAAAGGCAAGTACCAGTAAGCAACATGCCATATATAATTTCTGTTATAGTCTCCCAATTTTTATTTGTTTTGTTTTGAACATACTGATTTGAACTTCCTTATCATATGAGATGATCATGATTTTTAAATTAATTGAATCTTCTTGAGGAACCTCTTCACATGTGAAGCAAACCAAACTTGAATTGAGATTGTTCTTATAAGTCGGACCGAGTATGATTATATGTAGTTCCACGTTAAAAAAATAAGCTCAAGTTTGACTCGTTATAACTCGATTTAAGGGGTGGATTCAGAATTTCTGTCAGGATGGGACGATAATTGAATTGTAATAGCTTATCAGATATAAATTCATTAACTAGTCGGTACTAAAATAAAAAATTGAACATGCATCCTTAAAAAACTATTTAAAAACCAGTAAAAATAATAAATATTAGATAATCAAGTCATTGAAGAAAATTATCCTCATTTTACATATTAAAAATAAAAAATTAAAATAATAGATAATCAAGTCGATAAAGGCAAATTTTCTATACGAGCTATGTTGCACAGGTGCGGGTGCGAGTATCGTATTCGATACAGTGCTGGTGTGGCGATACGGTATTTTTCAAAGAACTAGGATGGTTGAAAATATATAAAATAATAAAAATTATGTATTAAAATATTTATTTGACAAAAAATAAAACATTTATTTGACTAGTTAATAATATTATAGTTCATATTCAATGATTTATATTGCAAAAAAATATTTAAGTTGTATAATAGAAAAGTTGTTTATGTGTTATCCCATTTAACATATTGCACAGTCCAAAAAAATTAATTAAAAAGAGAATAGAACTAAGTAATAAAAGCTCAATTCCAATACTTCTTTATTTATTAATAGAGCATCGCACAAAAGGGTAAAGTTGTCTTTTAATTAATTAAAAATATGGCCCACTTCTCAGAATCGTCTCTTCAAACTTCCCTTCTCGTTCTTTTTTTTTACACGACAAAGAGAGATGAGATTGTTTTTTCTCTTAATTTCAACATATAGTAAGCCCAACTATTAAGCTCAGTAATTTTCAATCCAAGATATGATAAAATATCTAACTCGGTATTATTACTGTAGTAATTTCAAGATTTAGAATGGAACGACTACCCCATTCTGACTTAGATCTGCCACTGAATTTGATTCAGAGCCAACTCATTAATGGCTTGTTTATTTTGAATACGAAAACTATTCTTTTTATTCAACATTATAAATTATTTTATTCGTAGCTTGAGCTATGTTAAAATGCACAAAGTACATTAATTAATATGCACCAATTCAGTAATAAAGAGTTTAAGATCAAAATTCATAAAACAATTCAACACTTGTCAACCAAGAAAATAAATTCCATCACTAATTTATATCATAATTATACCTCGAATTGAGCTAGTAAGAGCCAAGCTGAGTCAAAACAAAACTCGCTCATCACTAAACGAGTCGAGTCTAGATAGCTCATTAATACCTCGAGTTTAAATTGAACAAGTCAATTTCAAGCCAGCCCGAATCTACAATTTTTTCTTGCAACTCTCTCACTCAAATGAATTTACTTGACCTATATTAGATATTGCAGTTAATTTAATAAATACCAAAACTTTTAATTCATAATTTTTTCTTAATATATTACAAACAGTTAATGTCAAATTAAGTCCAAATATTTCAAGAGTGAAGTTATGGTGCTTGTGCATTTGGATCCTTCGATGTGCATCGAGATTCGATGCGTACAAATCTTCACGAATCACGAATCAGATGCACAAGGACGATACATGCGTAAGCACCATAGTTTTGCTCATATTTCAAACACAATTCCATTGCATAACCAGAAATTACAATATCTTTTCTGGTTATCATATCCATAAGTTGCATGCGTTGTGTTAGGTTTATTTGAAAGTTGCTATTGATTATCATTGCAATTGTTGCCAAAAGAAAATCACACAAAATGTAGACCGCTCTTTTATGATTTTTTTATAGACATCATAATTGCATAAGATAATATCACACAACTGGCCAACAAAACAAAAGAAGAAGATTCCTTTTTAACAATGGAGGAGTCAATACGACATGGGGCTTCTTGTCATCATCAATAGGAAAGCCACTTTATTTTGAGGAATCTCTACTGCGCGCACCACAAGCTTCTTGCAAAACAAATTAAAATTAATCACCTCTCCAGTTCCAATCTACCATTCTTCTCCTTTTTTAAATTTTCAGGTTGCAAACTTGCAATTCTGATATTATATTATATTATAGGAGTCGTAGTCTTCATGATTTACGTATCATAATTGCAGTTACAACATACAAATACAAGGCCTTTTGTACTAATTAGCTACCAATGGTTCTGATATGGTTTGCATTGAAATGGAGAAATTATCAGCTGTCTAGATCTATAGAGAGACCTACTAAAGGTGCAATGTTCCCCCTTCATTTCAATTCGACCTTTTGCCCTCTTTGCATTTGCCCTTTCTTTCTAGTGAAAAATTGGGTTCCACTTTACGAAGACATCCTTCTATAAAATAAATATGTTACAAAATTCTCTTGAACTAAACAGATTGTCAGATTCCCTTCCATGGGAAACAGAAGATGAGAGAGTATGTCAATGTCTATAAAATTAAAAGTTCAATCAATAATAAAAAATGTGATGTTCAGTATGATGAATAGTGAATTATATAAAGAATTCCTTCAATAAAAGTTAAGCCAGAAAGCATTATTGAGTATTTGAGTCGACCACTATGGTAATGGTAGTATGAACAATTTGGTTGAGAATGGGGTGCATTATTTCTATGAGTAAACTCTTTTTGGTTAGTTTGTCAGATTTTTGAGGTTTCAGTTGTAGTTACTAGTTGCTGTTTATTTTATTTGTTTCCTTTTATCTCGGTACATATTTAGTGGTGGTGTCTGAATCTGCTGTTATTTTTTTTTTCTGTTATATCTGTATTTTTATATTTCTGATCTCGTCCGTTAGATAAAAAACGGACGAAAGGATTGAACCGTAAGAGAACATAAATCAATGAAAGTAGGTACTCTCATTTAGGAGTTACTCTTTAAAAAAAATCTTAAATTTTATGATCGGAAAATTCGTATTCTTCAACCGCCCGTTTGGCTATTTACACCGAACGTTAGTATTCTTATTGTCAAACAGCTAGATGAGCCGTTGGAAAGCATGAATTTCTCTGTCGTATTCACTACAATAAAGATTGGTTATTATTACGGACTTATAAGATCTATTATAGCGGTTTAAGGAGAGATATAATAGGAGAGGCTACTAAAGATATAGAAAGCCTGCTATAATAAGTGTACTTTATTACAGTGAACTTTATAGTGAATCTTCAACAGCTGTTTTTCACAAAAAAAAAAGATAGTATTTTTATTGTCAAACAGCTAGACTAGCCGTTGAAAAAGCATGAATTTCTCCGTAGCATTTACAATTGAGTGGCATGCATTAATGTTTGGTTTATGACTGTCAATGAAAGTTTGTATTTTTTTTCGTAACTAATTTTTGATCTAGTGACAAAAGATCCTATCCTCTGTGTGAAAGGTTGTAAATTCAATACTCAAATGAAGAATCTCTTGTCAATATTTAAAGATGATTCACTTATCTTCATCTTTGTTCAAAATAAAAATTTAATGACCACAAATTATGTTGATATAATTATATAACAATACATTCTCAAACTTCAACTTAGTCTTTGTCCATTTTAATTGACATTGCACTTTAAGAATCTATAATTTATTGTTTATAAAAGTAAGTTTTAAGTTTTTACATATGTCATATCATCAACAACTCTGTACAATTAATTTTATTATATTTGTATATTTATTGTGATGAAAGAGCTCATATTTATTCATGTTATCTCTCTTCAATTAAGAGTAAAATATCTTTGTATTTATCTATAGAATAAATTAATTATTGGATATTGTTACTATTATTTACACTCACAAAACTATTCATTTACATCCAAATTTTATTGTTGGAGATATATAAATTAAAATATAATTATAGAAATTAATTGATTTTGGAATTGATACTTTTTTGGAGAGAATTTGGTTCGTCTACTTCATTTGTTGATGAAATTAAGAATATGCAAAAAAAATAAAAATACAAATACCAAAGTAAATTAGTGCGATGCATTTTTTGTATATAAAGTATACTCAATTTGATACACTGTTGAATTTTACTTTTCTTGTCTTTACAAAATAACAGTAATTATTACGAGCATACACTAAACCATAATGTAATAAAAAATTGATGGTTGCAAGAATTACTATTTCTGATTCTCTATTTCATAGTTGTCGAATACTACACTAGTACTCTTGTGGGTTTGTTTTTCCTCAATAATTGATTCAGCATGGTGTTTCCTCTCGGCAAATAAAAAAGAATTATAAATGCAATATTTACTGTCGTGGATTTAAATGATAAACCTGTAATTTTTTATCACTATACAAAGGATTGTTTTGACAATTATTAGAGAGAGTATTCAAACAAATTTTAAAATTAAAATAGAAAAATAATCATATTCATAACGATCCATAATTTTTATCTAATCCATAATTATTGGTCTTTGACACTAGCTACTACAAAAATAAGTTATTATACGCTCAATTTTATATATGTTCTACAAAACATTTGTTATTAAAAGAGTTCATTGGCAATTTTGAAATTCAATTAAAACTTTTAATACCGGACCTTAACAAAAATGATATATAAAAGATGCATAGGAAACCGAAAAAAACAATGGGGATGTTTTAATAGCGTTGTACAATACAACAGATATAAAAGCTCACATTTTAATAATGGATGCTTGGAAGGACACGATATAAAAAGCCTAATCATATCGGACTCTTCGAAGCAGCCGGTATAAAATTTTTTAATATCAGTTGCTCCAAAGCAACCACTATAAAAGATTCTAGAATAATAAACTCTCTTCCAACGGATCACCATTTCTTCTCAATCTAACTAATTATTATTCTCAATCCAACGCTCCAAATAAACACATATTCTCCACGGATCAAGCTCACATTTTTCTTTCTCAATAAAAGACATGATCTCTCCCTCATTTTTATTTCTTCCCACATTATTCTTTCCTCATTTTGCTCCTTCAAATATTTTTTGCTAGATTTTTTATTCATTTAAATATTCTTTATTCAATTATTTCTATCAATTTTTGCTATAAATGATAAACTTATGAGCATTAATTTGTTTTGCCTTGATCCGTGTCTTTAAGTTTTTTTACAACTCCTTTAAATGTTTGCTATAAAAATAAAATTACTATTGGTAAGACTTTTTCTACATAAAAGCATATTTGCAAAAAAAAAAGTGTACATCAATAAATGATTTATAATGACATATTATAGAATATTTGCAAAAAAAAATTACAACAACGAAAGGACAAGGATTTTAAATTATATTTTATAAAAGAACATATCTGCAAAAATACCTATCAAATATGTCAGTCTCGTGATAAATGCTTGTCAAATAGTAACTGTCACACAACTACAGATTCCTTTTTTATTTTTTTAAAACCTTTTATACTGATTGGTAGGCAACACGCGGTATAAAATGTGACATTTATTATCAGTTGTTAGAGAGGTCTATAATAGGAGACCTTTTATACCGACGGTTCCATCACAATCGATATAAAAAACATTTATGTAGTACTGTGAGTGAATTTGAAATATCAGAAGGGATCAAATCCCTATATGATTTTGGTGCTTCATCGGTGTCCATGAAACTAAATTTTAATTAAAACGCTCGTGCTCCACATCCATTTGAAAATTTTGGTTTTTAAGTAGATTTTAATATGAACAATATTTTCAACGATTCAAATCAGCTATTTGCACTTTATATTGTGAGATGTAGGTCTAAAGTATATACATTTTTGTACTTTATAAATTACTTAGAAACTCCTAGCTAGAGATCCGTCACTTTCATAGTCTAATCTCTACGTAACACAGCAAGATATAGTTTTGAATGGGCATCTTCGTATTATCCTATGAGAATTGCTGCTAAACACGTTTCTTCACAGTAATTGATTATATTTATACACAGTGGATTATATATATACAGAAGACTTCAATTCTGAAATGATCTCGTCTAGATAACGCCGGACAAAATCTATATCAAGCTACCAGAATTTGTTTAGCAAACGGTTTGTAGTCGCCTATATATTATCCGCATCTTATCTTGTGTTGTGCATCTGGTGGGAACGAAGTCTAGTGCTGCGCGGCACCACGCTGAATGAGATTCGAACCGTCTGTACTCATTTCGAGATGCGTGCTCACCAATTTAAAAGTCTTCGTGAATATCACCGAACGCTCATCAGCGCGCAGAACGCGTGTTGCGCGGTGGACAATAGGCTTCCGCATCTGGTGTGCCAAAGCAAGTTGGAGAATTAAAATTAATACAACATATATATTTTGACATAATATTTCCTTTATAGACTTCAATTAATAATGTCGAATTTCTAATAAAATATATTTGTAGTAGTTGTTGAAATTGTCAGATAAAGTATTGTCAAACGATCTCTTTTTTTTTACAACTTGATATTTTCTTCTTTGTACTTTTTTTTAAAATGTAGGAGTTATCTAAACTCTCTCTTTGTACACTTAAGGTAATAAGCAATGATGTAATAGTATAATCATAGGTAACTATAATAACTTTTATGAAGTCATATATTCAAAACTTCATGAGCACAAAATTTACATGTCATTAGAGATTTTTAGTAATAGATCGAAGCTGGGTTCGGAAACTGTTGTATCTCAAAAAAAAAGTGAGGTAAGAATCAACTAAAGAAAAGTAAGGTAAATAGGTAATAACAAATGTTTGTGAAACATGATTGCACGAGCTACCAATGTTTTTATTACATTACTATACGCAGGGGCGGATTCAGGATTCTCGCCAGAGGGTTCAAAATTTACAGTTTTTTTTCAGGAGTTCGAAATGATGATTATTTCTAAAAAAAATTATTTTATATGATTATTTATGCAAAAAAATTCAAACACATGATCATTTTTGAAATTTTTTAATATATATAATCATTTTTTAGAAAAAAAATTTCAAAAATTCAGCTGCAGCCTGAAGCTACGTGGCTCCTCCACTGACTATACGAACGAATAGTACCTACTACCTACCAAAGTAGAAATATATTACCCCTCAACTTCAGTGCTTGTGTGCAAGGTAAATATGGTGCTATATTGAGGAACTGGAGATATCCTGTCATGAAAGATCTGGATTAGATTCTAAAGTGAACGCATTAAAATAACACACGGCATCAAATCGCCACGCAAGGGCTATTATTAATTCCGTCTACTCGTGCAGTACAGGAAAAAAGGGTCTCATCTGTTATCTCTTTATCTTCGTTCTTCCTCTTGTTTCTTTTGGTTTAATTCACCGTTTCTTGCTCACCTCTTATTAATTATTATCATTTTTAACATCCTGTTCCTGCTAATAATTTACACTATTTAACATTCGTCGACTTGCTGCCACTTCCAGTTGTGTGGATTAATTTCCGGGAAAAGAGTTGTTAATTGCCCCCAAAAGAAAGATCTAAAAATGATTATAGACGTGACTAATAGCACGGCATGCGTTCAAATTCTTTTATGTACATTAATTTTGGAAAATTGAGTGATTTTTAGAGATTTTTTTTTATAAATATTTTTAAAACATAGTTCAGAAATTACAATTTTGTAGTATTAAATCTAGATTGTTATTAAAAAATATTTAAATAATAACAAAAAAGTTTTCAAAATCACTAAATTTGATTTCCTACAATATTTTGATATGAAATTCTTTTTTGACAACTTAAATTTCTATTTATTATGCTATATATATATATATATGCATAGTACGAAAAGTTGTGTACTATGCATATTATTTTAGTCTTGCTCTATACATATATATATAGAGAGAGTGAGGCTACGGTGTTTCGTAAAGCACCAAACACATTGTACTTCGCTCCCATATCTCTGATTTCGAAGTCCAAACGATCGATTCAAATCGTTGAACTTGACCTTCATATTAATTTCTTCTTGGAGACCGAATTTTACATTTTTTTTAATTTCTTTACTTTTTTTAGAGATGTCAAAAATCATTCATATCGGATGATACAGATATCATTAGATTAACTAATTTTTCACTCCTTTAAAAAATTGTAAAAAAATAAAAAATATATATATATAATTTTCTGTCTCCAAGAAGAATTAATATGAAGATCAAATTTAACGATTTGGATCGATCGTTTGGACTTTGAAATCGCATATATGAATGCGAAGTACAATGCATTTGGTGCTTTGCGGAACACCATAGCTTCATAGCCTCTCTATCTCTCTCTCTCTCTCTCTCTCTCTCTATATATATATATATAGAGAGAGAGAGAGAGAGTAGGGCTACGGTGCTTGGCCAAGCACATCGCCTTTCGTGCTTGGGCGTCAAATCTCACCAATGGACGGCTAAAATTTCGATTTATCATGATCAATAATTTCTTTATATCAAAATCTCCACGAATACAATTTTTTTTCTATTTTTGGAGTTTTTTAAGTATATGTTTCGGATCTTTTAAGATGACCTCAAAATAGTAATAAAATAAACAATGTTTATGCATAAAAGTATGGCACTTTCAAAAATCCGAAACGCGTACTTAAAAAGCTCTAAAATAGAAATTTTTTGTATCCGATGAGATTTTGATATAAAAAAATTATTGAGCATGATAAATCAAAATTTTCGCAGTCCATTTGTGAGATTCGATGCAAACACAGAAGGCGTTGTGCTTGGCCAAGTACCGTAGCCTCACTCTATGTATATATATATAGAGAGAGAGAGAGAAATGCTATTATGCTTTGCAAAGCACGTGCTTTGAAATTGTGGACCATTGGATCTTCAGTCATCATGTGTGCACGAATCACAAAGTGTGATCTAATGGTCCACAATTTCAAAGCACGTGCTTTGCAAAGCATAATATCATTTCTCTCTCTCTCTCTCTCTATATATATATATATATATATTTATATTTATACAGCACTGATTTGAATCACAGTAAACAACCAACAGCATAATTTTTTTATGCAATTAAAAATGTTAATAACTACAGCCCAGTTCGACATAAGAGCGTAAGAATGCAAGCGGGCCGAGTCTAATTATGGTTTTGACTCTTTTATGTAGTTTAATCTCGACTAATTCCAACTCGAGTTGCCTCGTTAATAGCTCAACTCACTCTAATTCCTATTAATTAGTTTTAACTCGTTAGCTCGTTATTTGAAAATATGAACTTAATTTTAGATAAAACTTGAGTGACACGTAAATGATACACCAGTATAAGAATGACACGTTTTCTGGCATGATATTGTGCTAATTGGGAGAGTGGAATCAACTATATGTTCTCATAAAAAAAAAATTCACAAAGAAAACAAAATTATTTTCTTTTGTGACCGTTCTCTATCTTGGTCTTTTTTACTTGTATGAAATTGCGACTGTTAACTATTTTCTTATCATTATAAAAGACAAAAGTTATTATATGTCAAAGCAGTATCTAATGCTGTGTATTTTAACTTCTATATTCAACACAGTGATATTTTAACTTTCTTAATGTATATATATAGTTGATTTACTGTTTTGCAAACTGTTAAAAGAAGGTAAAAATATGCGTCTGAGAGACTGAGACCGACCCCCTGGTATCAAGTATCGACATCGCATATATCTGCATTTCGAATTTTCTTCAGGTTCTTTCAATCAGTGTAGCATCTTCAATCTAGACTTCAATTTTTACAGTTCAATTACAATCTTAGACCCCACTTCACGTGGGCTTGGGTTGGAATCATTGCACCAAATGGATTTATTTTTCTGTCTCTTTCAGTACCGGAATCTGGCATGGATGATGGATCTATTGCTGTTATGACATATTACACATGATTCACGACCATTACTTTCTCTCACAGTAATGTAAACAACAGAAAAAAATAGACTTCAGTATTTGACATCAGTAAACCATACTACTGGTATTTGCACAATTACAGTCTGATTAGAAGTAAATTTTTTTGGGATAAAGAAGCAAGAGACTCAGTAAATTGTAATGGATAGAACAAATTAGAGAGAAAAGAGTTTCAACTTTAAAAAGAAGAGAGAGAACTAATTTCTTTTCTTTTTTTTAAGAAGAAAGATAGACTGAGAGAGAACTAATTTCAATTGACGGAGGGCTTTTAGCTCTCACTTTTACAATATAATCTTCATTCAAATCTTGCTTCTTTTCTTTTTTTTTTTTTAAACTTTTAGCCCGTAGGTCCATTGAAGTCTTGTTTTAGGAAGCAAAAGTATACATGACATGAATCAGTGGCGGAGCTTGGGACATGAAATATATCTTTTTTTTAATTAATTCATAATCGATCACGTGGTGAAATGTTGACAACTTGACATCCCTGAAAGACAATGGTGATCAGTGAAAGTGCCACATCCCTTTGGAATTTTGCTACACTGATGACGACCTTTATCCAGTACGCTACATTTTTATTTTTATTCTCACAAATTGCAAAAGGTTTCAATGGTTAGCAAAGCAGAAAATGATGGTGTGGTACATTTCAAAATTGGAGTTGCCTCTTCGTGAAGTACGCAATTGAAAATACCCCTTTAACTGTTCGTTATATCCCCTGTCAATGTCAAAGTTATATGCTAGATCTCTGAGACGGCATGTTCTATTTTTTTCGCTCCTTTTCTTTTATTTATTTCTACTTTTTTTTTCTTTACATTTCTTTTGTTAATTTTGTCTTCCATACCTACCAAATACCAATCAATCACTATATTGCCGACTCAATTGCAGGCCGTAGATATATCAGATATATTTGTTATGTTCAAGTTAGTAAGCCCGTTATATTTCCATAATAATAAGGCCCACTTATTTCTTGCATTCTAGGACCAGAAATAGGAACAAAGCCTGTTCCTGTCTAAGGTTTTACATTTGAAGCGAAATTGCAAATGGACATAATTAGCGCAGTCAAACGAACGAAACGATCACGCAAATATTCTTTTGCGTCTTACGTTGTGTTTTACGAGCGTAAATATTTTTTGTGGTGTTTACGTTGCGTTTAATAAACGTCAGAAATTTTTCTTGCATTTACGTTTGTATTTAGTTAAACGTAAGAAATGTGCAAAGCGTTAAATCATTTTGCATGTTTAATTTACTACTAACAGTGCACAACAGAGCGGAAATATTTATTAAACCCACATTGATATTAAAGCCACATCAACAACAAACCAATCAAAACATAAATACATAACATATTAGCATTAAAATTAATCGTTTCATAACCATAACATTAATTGTTTACCTGTAATATCAAGCATTCATACAAATATTAAGTGTTATAAACAAAAACCTCATGTAAACTCTATTCAAACACAACAAAAAAACAGGAGTAACTCTATACAAACAAAACAAAAAACATCCTGAGTCACGAGAACTAATTTTTTGACTTGTGCTCCACTGTCATGGCCTCCCCCATTCATTGACATTTTCATCATTACCACCATCGGAGTCCAATTCAATCAACACATCTCAATCAACTGAACTTGAACCCGAACCGGAACCTGGCGTAGAATCAGATGGAGGAGAGTTAAATGATGGCTCAGGTGTGGTGTCCCACAATTCATCTCTGAAGTCCCTCTTGAACTTCTTCTTCTCCTTGCTGGTGTTGCTGTTGGTGCCCTTGCCCTTACTGCACATTTTCCTCTTCTTGTTGGATGAAGCTGGTGCTGGTGCTGGTACTGATAACAATCAGTCCTTGGCAACCTTTTGGATATCCGGATACACCTAACTCTACGGATGAATTTTGTCCAGGAGGATGTGGACCACCTGCTTGGATTTTTCTAGCGGGTCCATTTGTTACCTAAAAAAACAGTGAAAGTGATCAGTTAACAAATTACTATAATTGATCAATCTATATAACAATATAAGTGATTATATTCTAAACCCTAAATTCTAAATCCTAAATCAACTCTTAAGTGATTATACCCTAAACTCTAACACAACAAAATTAAATTTAACTGAATAATGAAAGTGATAAATGAATAAATTGAGAGTGCAATCATTCCAATATTGACCAGTGAGCTAATTTTGGACTAATTGCAAAACAAACATTTCCAAATTTGAACTGGTAACTAATAATGAACATTGAACGTTGCATTAAATTTTTTTTGGACTAATAAACATTGAAGATTGAAATTATTTTGAACTAATAACTACTAATGAACTAAAAGAAAATTTAAGAGAAAGATAAGATGAAATTACCTTTAGGAGTTAAAGAGAAAGGGAGAAATCGTGCAGAAGCAAATGGAGAAGAGCACACCGAGATGAAGACGCGATATTCTAGAAGGAAACGAAAAGGCATTAAAAAAGACACTATAAGTCTAAAAGGCGCTATATAAATATTATTTAATTACTAACTTGCAACTTTACTTCTCAGGAAGATCGGTATTTTAATTATTTTTTATTTTAGAACTTTTCAGAATGCTTAACGCTTAAGGACTGCCAATATGCGATGATTTACTAACTTATATAAGTATAATTTTATATACTTCATATAAACATCACGTAAGAAACGTAAGTAACCACTTGCGTTTAAGTTGTGTTTAACTGAACTATATCAAAACTATTTGTGCATTTCGTTGCCGTTAACAAATTCAACAAAAATTTCTTGCATTTAATGTTGCGCCGCGACGCAACGAAACGTTAAAACGTGCATGACAGTCCTGGACATAATCCAGCTATGAAAAAGTTTTCAGTTCTAAAAAATAAAATAAAAATTGCAATCAAGAACATGAGAAGCCGATCATGCCGTTACGAACGCCTCCCAGCCATTATCTTCTTTTGTATGCAAAAAAGTCTCACCCGTTAGTTGAGCCGTTGGATCAATTCACTGAGTCATTACTAACGGTTCGATTATAGCTGTTGTAATATGAGAAACTGTATTTGCTATTTAAAATTTCAATGTTTCGAGTTCTGTTTTGTCAATCTACGTCTCAGTTTCAATTTTGATTTTCTAACGTCAAAGCTAACAGATGCACACATTAGCACAAGTTAAGTATAAAGGATAGATCCTTGACTCTTAGGTTAGCTGAGACGGAACGCAATTTATCATAGCGTGACTAACGCCTTACACTAATTTATATTATATTAAAAAGCATATATCGATTAGAGTTTTCATTTAGTCTGAACATTTTCATATTACAAAAATACCATCTAATCACCTATGTGCCAGAGAGACTAATTTAAACAATTTAATTCGATATAAACACAGTTCACATAAAACATAGGCTTGACAGCAAGTTATGGACCAATGAATCATGTGAGCAGAAATCATTCAAGAATTTACTAAGAAAATGTCACTGGGAGTTTTAAATAAAGAGAAGGTGATTCCTTCGTTTTGAACATATACGGTGTACGAGGACCATTGGCATTAATGAATTCTCATTTATTCATTTCCTAAGTGTATCAAACTCGTACAAAATAAAGAAAGGAAAACGTACAAATTGAGTTTGTCACATCTGTACAGCCCCGCCAATTATCTATAACATTTAGGATCGTTGTGGTTTATATAGGTCAACTCGGCTATTCTTTTGCAGCAATAACAGACACAATCCGCAATAAGTATCATCTTAAAATTTCTAACTCTACCATACATATAACTTAGTAAATCAGCCTGATGACATCTGCAAATGGCTGTTACTAGTACAAGCCATTAGTGGCAAAAGAAGCAACTGCAATTGCCGATTTGATTTAAATGAATTAAGATACGTTGCCAAAATGAAGTTCATTCATTATCAGCTTATTCTGTCATTCAATGTCCTGTATTCCCCCAATTTCAGCTATTGCATGATTCCTAGATGCAAGCCTATCAGGTCCTTGCAGGTTATCTGGGGCTTTTTGAGAAGCATCTAACACAAGCTTTGAAAGAGATTTTTTCTGAGCAACTCAACTACCAAATAGAAGTTGGTTCAGAAGTACTGGTTGGGTTGAGACTTTAAAAAGAATGACAAGGAAGGCCATAAACTAACTTCTTGTAAATAGATAAAGATGTTAATCACCTACCAGGCCCCATTATAGGTCCATGGGAAAAGCATCATTGTCTACAAGACTAAAACCCTTTAGTTAAATACAAAATTGCAAAACAAGACCCCCCCCCCCCCCCTCCCGGTTAACCATCTCAACCTCATTCCTTGATGAGATGAGGTACGAGCAATTTTGCCATAGAGAAGCCATTGAAAGAATCAACTTTCAACAGCTCCTTCAGCTTCTCATCACATATTATGTTTCTCCTGTCAGAAGGATCCTGCCAAAGAATTAAAAGTAAACAACACAATCAAAGACTAATAGACAATTCTGTTGTATATTTTATTCATTATGTGTGTCACTGTTTCTCCTCAATGGATACATATTTTTATGCATGAACACTTTAGACTGAGGCTCCACATATAAGTGGGACTATACTGTAAAAGGAGCACGGCTGATACTGGTGCAGGCAAATAACCCATGCTAGATCCTCATTGCAACCCTAATTCAACAAAATCACAAATGCATTTTCATGTTACGTCTGATACAGCTAGCCAGTAAGGACAGGCCTCATGATGGTACTGACACAAATTCATATACTATCAAAGGCCAAGTTCAGGTATGCAGCGACCACTCGACGCGCACAGAAGAAAGTTACTAGCATACACGGGGTACTGATAGAATGAAAAATGGAAGAACAAATGAACAGTACCTGAAGGTTGTTTTCTTTGATGTAGTCCCATATATGCTTGATCACAGCAGAGCGAGCCATACTTGTCTCACCAGTACCTACAAAGTTGACTAGTTCTTCGGATAGTTTAAGTGGCATCATCAGCCCAGTCACACCTGTCTTTTTTCCTGAAATATAATGAAAATTCTAAGATGCAAAGGAAAATTATTCCTTTCTGAAAGGGTAAATGATGTTTTATTCTTCATTTCTGACCTCCGCTCTTCTTTTCTTTCTTTTGTGGCTTTTCTTTTTCCTTTGATTTTGAACTTGTTCCCACTGCATAGTTGACATCTCCTGATTGAACAAATAGTTTCTTGTAAACAATAAATTTAAACAGGTAACAACATTCACAAGTCCCATTACAAAATGAAGAAAAATCTTGCCTCCCCTATTATATAACCCCTTCACCAACTTAAAAAAAAAGTACCGAAACCCCTCCTTTTTTATCATTTACTGGAAGGAACGGAAGACATTGGTATTTTTGGCATATTTTGACAATACAATAACCAAATAAAAACAAAGTACCATCTTCTAGCGGCCAGATATGCTTCGTCAGAGCCTTGTTCATCTGAAACATGTCAATTGCATTGACATTGAACAACTTCTTGAGCCTCTCATCGCATATAATTTTTTTTCTATTTTTCGGGTCTTGTAAATCCTTTTCCCTTATGTACGCCCATAGTCTCTTCACTACCTGGTAAATGAATTCATGTGAAATTATATCTTTTTTTTATTCAGAAGCATGAAATCAACAAATGATGTACCTCAGTTCTTGCAAGAGAAGTTTCACAAACAAGTTCTTGTAGGTCGGGAGAAAGGCTACAAAGCTTTGTGAAACCACCACCAGCTCTTTTCTTTCCTTCCTTGTTACTGGATTTGTTCAATCTTTTACCCAATAAGAGAAGACAAAAAAAAGAGTTAGGTGATTGCTGGGGGAAAAGGTTGAGCTCTGCACAAAGCAAAGAATAATACAGCACTTGGCTTTCAACTTTAGGTTGATTAAGTTTATAGTTCTGTTTTTCAATTAAGAAAAATAAAAGTTTCGGCATTCAGAGAATTAGTTTGGGCTGTTTGGCGCATATTTCCGTTACTAAATAGAGTTTATAAGCTACATATAGTCAATCTTGTGAATTTCCATTTTCACATAATCAATCTTTTATAAAGCTACTGTTTGGTGTGTGTCATCACAATTAATTATAAAGTTTTTAAAAAAACCACATAGTCAATTCTTTATATTTCATTTTCGGAAATTTTAATTTCCCGGGAAAAGATATAAGATGTCACTGTCACCAATTCAATCTTATCCTAATTAGGCACCGACACTATTTATAGATAGCTAAACCTAGTACAACCAAATGACATTTCAAGACAAGATGAGATCAATGCATAGCACTTATTTTAAATTTTAAAAACTTAGCAGTCTTATCTGGGAAACCTGACTGACAAAGCCGCATTTACTTGAATTCATCATTTATTCGCGGCGAATGCTGCGATGCAAACACATCTTCTAACTCCTAAATTGGTTAAAGGAAACAAACAATGCTCTTAAAAAAGGCAAAACGAGAATGAACGCAGCTAATTCATCAAACATGCAAAAGCCCTAATTGACTGAAGAAGTGCCATCAATGGACCAGGAAAAGCACAAAACCCTAATTACAAGGGGAAAAAAGAAGTACCTTCTCTTCTTTCTTCCACTATTTCCAGAAGCTTCTTCTTCCTCCTCACCTTCTTCTCCATCCTCTTCTTCTTCCTCCTCTCCATTTTCGCTCCCACCCTCTCCATCTTCTCCTTCTTCTTCTTTTTCCCCCTCCTGCTCCACCTCATCTTCTCCATTGGCGTTGAGCTCGGTTCTAAGAAACAAATCGACCTGTTCGCGAATGAACGCCTTCTTATGTGAAAGGTCCGTACCTAACTCTGCCTCCAGGTGGCGACGCACCGAGCCGGTGGTGGTGGTGGAGAGGTCCGACTCCCGGAGAAACTTCTGGAGCTTCGTCGTGAGCTCCTCATCAGTCGCCATGGCGAACACCGGAGAATTTTTCAGATTTTGCAATTTGGTCCTTGTTTGTTTGTTTGGTTTAAGTTATTTTTCTCTTTTCACTCGCGTCTATCCGTGCTTGACTGCTTGCTTGAGAGAGACACACCTCTCTCTCTTTCTTTTTTTCTTTTTGTTTTCTATGTACTGTGGTTAGAAATCGAATTCGGATTGTGCCTAGGACGTGCAACCGTTGCTTCATCCTTCGTGTCACTGACAATCTGACCCCACAAATACTTTTAAACTTTTGGGTACACCTGTCAGCACCTCAGAGGATTACTGCTTGTTTGGACTTTGGACAAACTTATTCTTCTTCTTTTTTACCAAAGTAATTTCAAGAAGGAATATCAGTATATTATACTACGAAAGCAAGTTACTAATTTGGTAAATAACATTTGTTTAGTATATAATATTTGGAATCCGGCTAACGTACTAACGTTAGCAAAATCAAAACCGTGCTAACGGATGTTTATCTCGAATTCCAAATAAAAAACGGCCGATCCGAACCGTTGAAATTGTTGTCCATACTAAAACCTACGTAGGGACCAAATTTTACATTTTTTCGAATTTTTTTATTATTTTATCCGAGGCATTGAAAATGAATTAATCTAACGATTCAGAAAAACTTACAATTTCAACACATTCTTAAATGCCTCAGATAAAATAGTAAAAAAATTCGAAAAAATGTAAAATTTGGTCCCCACGTAGGTTTTAGTATGGACAACAATTTCAACGGTTCGGATTGGCCGTTTTTGATTTGAAATTCGAGATAAACATCCGTTAGCACGGTTTTGATTTTGCTAACGTTATTACGTTAGCCGGATTCATAATATTTGTACCATATAACACACATAACAAAATAATGAAACTAAACTAAGAAATTTCGTCTCCCAAGACTTACTCCTATTTCAATTGTGGATAATCCAAATTGAGCTTCTCAGTTGGCACATCATCGTATCTATTGTATCAGTTGTAGTTTCTGATAGCATCTCAGACACTTAAGGAGCATTGCATCCCACAAAAACTAATCAACTTATCATCTAAACAAAATTGCTTGGCAGAAGATAAAATTAAAAAAATTATTTATTCAGAGAGCAGATCACAGTCTCTAAACTCTTGTTCTTCATCATCCGAAAGCTGTGTATCGTATCGGATACAATACGGCGATTTCAAAAATTCTTAGACACGGGTGAGGCTATATATATATTAAATTTTAATTAAAAAATAATTAAAAATATTATAATTTAATAAACAAATTAATAAAAAAGTTAATAGTGTGGCTTGTCTTGAATTCAAAACTCCTTCATGCTTCATGTTTCACTTATTTTTCTAGCGATATAACAAAAATTATCAGCGATTTTACAAAACTTGATTGTTACATGGAGTTTAGAAACTTATCGAGGCATATCGGAGATCGAATTCATAGTTAAAATGAATAAAATAATCGCATACGTCAATCTCGATACGCCACGTCACGGATACGTCACGTGACTTATCAGATACGTATTCCAAGGAGTATCCGAATATCAGATACATATCCGATACAGTACGACAAGATACCGTGAAATATTCGATAACATAGTCTGAAAGCTATTGCACTTGTACTTCCTGGATGTTATTGACAGCAGCCCTTTGATTTTTAACATAACGAAATATGTGCCCCCCACTTGAGAAGGACCACATGTTCAAAATAAGTATAAATGCATAATCATACCATTAATTGTATTAGCACTTTTAATTTTTTTTTATTGCGATATTATTCTATTTCTCTCAATTCAAATTATCCATTAAAATGGGAAACGAAAGTCTACTCCAATGCTGCATATCATTTATATTTAATTGAATGATTGATGCCCATAGTTCATCAATTGTTGATATATTAAGCACCATTCCTCCTAAATAATTATATTTTATTCTAATTCGAAATTCTCTACTAATTGGACATTATAAGAACAAATGTTGTACTGACTCATCAGTCATCACTAATACCACAAAATGGGCAAGTGCCTTCAACTGTTATTCCATTTTTTCAATAAATTATCTCTAATTAACACTCTATTATTAAGGACTAACCAAGTGAACAATCTGAATTTTAAAGAAAATTTTAAATTTCACACTGTATGTTTAATATTAATTTAATTTCACTCCCCCATAATTTAGGAAAGTGTACATAGAATGTACAGAATAGACACCCGATCCTTCTAATTGACAAATTGAAGAATCTTGTTCATTATTAAATTTATATTATTTATAATATTTTTGTAATTCTTCTTTTTGTTGTCTCATTGCTACACTAACTCCTCTGATTAGTTGCAATCTAATTTGTCCCTTGTTTCAAACTTGTTCTAGTGTTGCATGTTCATTTTTAACTTTTTGTAAGATTAATGGAAATTGAATTGAATTGCAAAATTATGCCACTATAAATCATTTCAAAATTTTATTGATTATCAATTTCCAATTATTCTTCGATTTTTAATTTGAATTAAGTTATAAAGTTGACTAACTGGAATTTTTTATTTTTTTATTTGACAGGGAATTTTTTATTTTTAATCTTGATTATTTCCTTTCATAAACTATCATGAGGTTGAAATAAAAACAATTAATCCCAAATTAGTGCATAATTTATTTGTAACAAGTTTAAAATTTCTCATGCCCAAATTTTTTTCTTCTACAAAATTTTACCAACTAACTAAGTTTATTTTCTTTTTAATGGTACAATCTGCACCTGACCAAAGAAAGTCTCTTCTTATTTTATCTATTTTTCTCCAAACCCAATTAGACATTCTGTATATCGATATATAGTATAATGGGAGCAGATAAAATTGAATTGATTAAAATAAACCTACCACCTAGAGATAATAACTTACATTTTCATGTAAGTAATTTTTGTTTAATTTTATCATTCAATTTTAGCAATTCAACTTTACTTGGCTCTTTCTAATGTAAAGATGATCCGAATATTTTATGGGCAATTTTTCAACTTCGCAACCTATCATAGAAGCAAAATAGGTACTCATATTTGTATCAATGTTTAAAGGAATTAACTCAGTCTTAAAATAGTTAATTTTCAATCTAGATAATCCTTCAAAAACTCTCAGTGTCCATTTGACATTTTCAATCATAGTACTGTTAGATTTTAAAAATATTAGTGTATCATTTGTATATTGTAGATGCATCATTTCTTTTTCATTTGATAGTTCAGTCCTAAGCGTTGAAAAATATTTTTTCTCTACTCTTAAATTTTTTTTTAAACTATTTGCAACAATTATGAATAGGTAGGGAGATACGTTATCTCCCTACCTAACACCCTTCTTGCATTCAGAGTATGCTCTTGGTTGTCCATTTAACATAATAGCACTATGTTTCTTTATGAGTTTGTTTTATCTAACTTATTCATTGTTCATGAAATCCTCTATTTGTTGGGTTACGAACAGTTCAAAACTCGTCAATTGGTCTAAGTTGCGGAAAGACCGTAAAACAAAAATTTTACTTCTAACTTGAGCCGAGAATTAAACGAGGTATGTCAGATAAACTACCGAGGGTGTCCACCTATCGTTTATCTCTGGCATCAAAACCCAATACAGATCTACTCCATAATTGATTTCTAAATTTTAATCTACTTACAAATTAAATAGATTAATATAACATTTATACCTTGATACAAATTCAAATTGGATTGCAGCAGACTCGAAAGACCGAATCTGAGAAGCTTCTCTCCTCGGAGTATCAGACGTCTGATACATCTATCGGTGATCCACCAGGACGACCAGAGAGCGGCTTATTTCTTCTACCAGAAATACCGTAAACCGCGATATTCCGCAAAAACACTATTCATCGAGATAAGAACTCAATAAATATATTTACAACTCGCAGTTATTCAAAAATGAAATACCGCTCCTTTCGTCAAAATACTATTTTCCGAATCCCGTAAATAACCGTAACCGAGATAGAGAGAAAAATATATTTATCGATTCGATCCTGAGTTAATAGATACGATACGATTTTTGATGTGATTTTCTCTCTTTCCATGCCCCTCTATTTATAGAAAATGAGGAGGTTGGCCGATTACCAAAATACTCCTGAAAAGGCAAAATGATCATTTTGCCTCTAAGAGGTGGCAAAACAAAAAATATCTAAAATTTAATTTAAAAAAATGTTTATGCCGACCTCTATTTTTTATTTATTTATTTTAATTAAGATTTTAATTAATTTTAATTAAGGTTTTAATTTGATAAATAACTTTCATCCCAAATTCAAAACCATAATTAATATTTAAAATCTAAATTAAATATATATAAATATATATAAACATATAATTGCTCTCAATAATTATATTTCTCAGGGTTCGGTATCGATTCGGTTTCAGTATGATTTTATACAACGTATCGTATACGTTTATAAATTCAACCGTTGTTTTTGCTTGTCATCTTATATGACATATATAATTTGATCATATCATATATAATTAATTATAACCATCTTAATATTAATTATAACCTCTTTATAATTAATCATTAAGACTCTCTGATTAGCTCCTATACGGTGTGACCCAATAGGATCTGTGTTATGTTGGTAAATAGAATTAAAATTATTTTAACTTCTATAATCATAGGAGGCATCTGGCATCTGCGCTATGACCATCCAATTAAACAGATGATGTTGTATTATGCAATATCACGATCCACTAAACATTTTAGTCGTGTTAATTCTTTTGTCTCACAATGTCAGATTAGTTTTAAGGTAGGTGCGTGTCATCCTTACAAACCTAATCTTTTCTCGATCTTGAGCAGATGTATCAAATATAATTACTGTTGTAATTATACTGCATGTAGATAATCCTACTCTATCAAATGGCCCAGTGATACTGTAACTTGTATATAGATATGAGGGACAATAGTACTTTTGGTAAACCATCACTACCTCAACTAAGCTATGTATACCGAAAAGCTACCGTTATGACTGTGTTTAACGGACAACGTTATATAATAATCACACATACACATCTCTTAGTAGAAAAGATGAATACCTCATACTTTAGAACTTAACACTGAATGAAAATATTAATGGCACGGACACAATTTAATTTAATGTTTCATTCGAGGTCTGTCAAATACCATGTTCCTGGAACATGTATTTATGTGATTAAAACGACATCTTATGTCTATGGTCTATAAAACTTAATCATTTTTTAATTCACAATCTAATCTTGTAACGGTAAATTAGTATTCCTGCTAATTATCTTGGTTAGAGACTTTTAAGAGTATATATCATCTATATTATAAAGTTTCTAAATTTCAATTATTGACTCTAGTCAGATAAAAGATTGATCCATAAATTCAATAATACTCAAGATAACAAAATGACAATTTATTAATCACTCAATTTATGAACAAAACTTTATGATAATTTATCGTATTTATTGACATGATGGAAAATAGACAGGGTGGGCTCTAAGTTCTAATCTAGGCTTGGGTTAGGATTCAAGGGATGGGCCAGCTGTGAACATGTGTATCGGTTGGATCTTTGGGCCCAACTCAAATAAGTTGTCATATTTGAAATTGGGCCTAATTTAATGTAAATAATATTAAAACCTTAATCAGAAATAGCTTAAGAATAATTTTTAACTCAATTGATAAAATTCCTTCTTAGATAATAAGTGATTAAAGAGTGAATAAAACATAAAACTTAGCACATCGATAATAACAACAATTATTGCTTGAGGAAATCAAAACACCTACAAGATAAAAACAATAACAAGCAAAATTAGAATTTTAGAACGTCTTTTCTTTTCTGTTGTTTCATGTATTTCTTTTATATTAACTTTAATATAAATATTTACTAGGATTTGATAGTCAAATGAATATGTTTTTAATTTAGGACATATAATAGCATAATTCTAATATTTACTTGTATTAATAATGATAATATTATAAAATAATAATGCTATTGTCAATATTAATAAAAACAATAACAACTTTAATGTTAACTTAATAATAATAATTATAATTATATTAATTTTCAATGATATTATTAATAATAATAATAATAGAAATGATTAGAAAATATAAAACATTATAACTAACGATGCAACAAAAAACAATAAATAGGATATTAGTTTTTCTTTTTCTTCTTTGTTTTCTTTTAAATAAAATAAATTTAAAAGATTATAACTAATTTCCTACCCTTGTCATCATCAGGCAACAAAAATGTTGCAAGATTAAACACTACACAAACATAACAACTAGAAAATGTTGCAAGATTAAACACTACACAAACATAACAACAAAAATGTTGCAAGGTAATTAAACACTACACAAAAAGTGGAAAAGACCAAATAGTCATTATGATCTTGATGTCAAAATCACCTTCGGACTGAATTTCATTCAAAATATTTTTATACTATTTTCTTTTCTTGAAGGGTTACAAAAACCATTGTTATTGGATGGTTGAAATGTTAAATCAATGAAATTTTTATTTATCCAAAGAAACCAAAAAGGTTTCTAAGAAAATGTAAAGTTGGGTTTCAAAGTGTTTTTCAGAAGGTTTCATATAGTAATTAAATAGAACGATTTAAGTCTTTATAGTTCTTTGCACAACTGAATGAATCTCGCAATTTGTTGTCTATAGCATATACCTTTGCGCCAATTGCATTTGCAATTTGTTGTCTTCTGTTTTTGTTACTGCAAAACTTTCACCTTCCATTTATTTTCAGTTTTCATATCATATATTACATTTAGAATTGACTCGAATTAATCCACTAATTAATTCTGTCAATGAAGATGTTAATAGTCATCAAAAGAAGTGTTCAGAAACGTTCAAAATTAAACATTAATTTTCATTTAATTCCAACATTTTTCATAGAAACATCGATCATGTTGAAATACACTTTTAAGATGATCTTCTCCGCTATCTTCAAGAATTTTCGAAGTAGAAGATCCGTCGTTGTCAAGTCCTATCTAGTATAGTAGTGATGCACAAGACTTTTATGGATGAGGTCTGGAGTTCAAGTTCTGCTAGGGGTTACTTTTAGACGAAGGTTTCAAATTTATTTTCTAATTTATTTGTGAGTGTGTGTTGTAAGTCTACAGACAGTGAATTAAAAAAAAGATATGTTGTCAAATTACGATCAAATTCATTAGATTAATGCATTTATATTGATTGTTGTCTACCCATCCAAATGATTTCAATACATCTATATCACAATTAAGTCTTATGAAATGATACGACATCATTATGTTACCTGATATATGTATCTAACGGATATTTATTTCCATCATATAAAAAAGAAAAAAATGTATCTAACGGATATGGAAAGAAGTATAGTGTCTTTACAACGAGCATTGATTGTGCTAATTATTAAGGTCCTGTTGAGGTAGTTATAACAACACGCTTTGCTTTGTGGTAAAGCATGTTTTAATTGTTGATTCCAAGTCACATGCATGTTCGATTTAATATATATACCTTTTCGTTAAGAATTGGAATCGGGACTTGCCCACTATTTTTCGCACCAAATCACCTGCTCGTCAAAATTTATGGAATGACTCTAATATATCAAAAAATCAACCTTCTAAATCAAATCACAACAAAATCAAATCACAACAGTTCATATTAAACGAGCGGTTCGATCTAAGCGAGCAGAGTCCTACTCGCCTCTTTGGCGAGCAGGCGATTCGAAGCCACTATTCTTGCCTATACCGTTGGCCCCAAACTCGATGAGTGAAGAATAACGCTAATCTAGATTAGGGATTGTTTTGAATTGTTGTTTTCTATTTAGATGATAATTGATAAATAGATATTCAAAATCTTTGGTTGGCAAGCTGACTCTTGTTATTTTACATATTAATCCGACTAAGAGTTAAATTAGCGATTATTTCATTCGCTAAGTAAGCTGATAATTCTTTTAAGAGCTAGGCTATGCATGGACTATTGTACTTTATAAAGCATCACTCACACGGTACTTCGCCTTTTTATTTTCAATTTTGAAATTCACGACTGATTCAAACCGTTAAACTTTATCTCCATATTAAAATATACTTGAAGACTGAATTTTATATATTTTTAGATTCTATTAACTATATTTAGATTGGTGGAATATCACTCATATTTGATGGTCCAGAAATTTTCAGATTAATCAATTTTACATCCTCTTTAAAATTAGTAATTCTAAAAAATATAAAATTCGATCTTCAAAGAGATTTTAATATGAAGACCAAATTTAACGATTTGAACTGATTATTTGAATTTCGAAATTAAAAATACGAAGACGAAGTACCGCGCGAGTGGTGCTTTACGTAGTACCATATATAGCCGAGGTATTAGACATATGACCAAACCATACCACAAACCCAATGCTGTCACAGAAGACCGATGCTATCACAGAAGATCATATTACTCAATTAAGAATTAGTTACAAATACTTGTGTAATTAGTGTAATCAGTTAGAGGCATAGTATAAATATAGAAGTACAGATACATGTAAGATGTAACACTTAATATACAAGATACAATCAATAAACAAAAACATTCTTCTTCATTTTGTTATTCTCGCTGTTTCTCTTTTATGGTATCAGAGCTCTCTAATGGCCTCACAGCCAAATCATTCAAGTATCTGAGCTTGAAACCAACTCCAATCATCTTTCTCAACCTCCCGATTGCAATTAAGCTCACGGAGAACAATTTCCTAACTTGGAAATCTCAAATTGAGCCGTTGATCAATGGATATGAGTTAACCCGATTCATCGAGCAACCACCTCCTGAGACTACTCATACCTCCGACAATGGCCAAAATCAACTAAATCCTGCTTATCTCACCTGGCGACGACAGGGTCAATTGTTGCTAGGGTGGCTTCGATCCTCACTGTCAGAATCGATCTTGGCTCAAGTAATATCCAGCAACACAATTCGAGCACTGTGGACAACCTTGGAAGAATACTAGGCATCGACTTCTTGGTCAAGACTCACGAATTGAAACGACAAGTCCAAACAGCACAGAAGGGTGAGTCATTAGTATCATAGTTCCTTCTCGACTCAGACGAATCTCTGATGAACTGACATTCATAGGGGCGCCGCTCTCAGACGATGACCTCGTCACGGCTTGCATCAACGGACTCGGGAACGAGTACAATGCCATTATAGCTGCTTTGTCAACTGCCAGATGCCACGGTCACATATCATTCTCAGATCTCCGAAGCCTCCTTCTCAGCCATGAAGCACTGCTTCAGAACCAGACGGCTCCGGCTTTGAATCAGTCACTTGCTTTCTACGCGGGTCGCAGAGATGGAACCCGTTATCACAAAACCCAATTCCCGGAACATTATGTGGCGGGCCAAAACAAACCAAACACCTATACAGAGCCCGTTCAAGCAAATTCCGTTGGGCCACAGCAACAAACCGACAACAGAGGCCTCAATTCTAAAACTCGGCCTGTTTGTCAAATATGTGCCAGACCTGGTCATATTGCCAAGAAATGCTATTGGCACTACAGCAAAGATGACACATGGAAACCAAACCCAAAATTCAAAGCCTACAATGTTCAATCCATTCCTCAACCTCAAAATCAAACAAATTGGGTGATAGACTCGGGTGCAAATAACCATGTTACCAACGACATAAATAACATTTCTTCTTTCTTTGCTTACAATGGGCAAGACAAGCTACAAATAGGTAATGGTATAGGTCTCTCAATCTCCCACATTGGTTCTTGTTCCTTTACACTATCTAACCAAACCATAAACTTGTTTCATGTCCTTCATGTTCCACATTTTTCCACTAACCTTATAAGTTTATCTCAAATACTTCATGATAATCCCAATTTATCTATTGACTTTTCTCTTTCTTTGTGTACAATAAATGACCTCCACACCAAGACTCTTCTTCAAATTCCTAGCTCCACTGGTCTTTATTGTCTCAAGATGAAGCCATCAAATCAAGATTTTCCTTCTCAAGCCTATCTTGGTGTTCGTGCTACTACAAGTACATGGCATGCAAGATTTGGACATCCCTCAAATACAACCACAATAAATGTTGTCACTTCCAATAGTTTGCCTTGTATAAAAAATAGTCTTTCTTTATGTCATGATTGTATACAAGCAAAAGCTCATGTATTACCTTTTTTCTCATTTTACCTCTTCTTTCTCTTTTCCTCTTCAACTTGTTCTTTCCGATGTATGGGGTCCATCTCCAATTGTATCTTCTAATGGATATAAATACTATATTTCCTTTGTTGATGATTATTCTCGTTTTATTTGGATTTATTTCTTGAAACATAAGAGTGGAGTGTGTAACATTTTCTCTTCTTTCAAATTTCAAGTAGAAAACCTTCTTAATTCCACAATTAAAGTTTTAAGAACCGATGGAGGGACCGAATACATGCCTATCAAACAAGCTTTTAAAAAACGTTTAACGGCTCTTAACGGTGAGGTGGTCGCTTAACGGTTTAACGTTAAAACGGAATTATACGGAAGTTAAATTAAAAAACGGCCAACCATTTTTTGTCTATTATTTATTTATTTTAGACCAAATTATGGTGCAAACATACACACTTTTGTCATATGTATGACTTTATGTAACTATATATTATATAATATATTTAACATTATTATTAGCATTGCTGTCTTTTTCATTGTTTAAAAATATAAATGATGTTATATGATATGTTTAATAATTAGAATTTAGAATGTATTTTATTTTGAAATGTGTATTTTTAATAACCTCCACTATCTAATTGCGTAAGTTGTACCAACATAATAATATCTCATGCCAGCATCAATATAACACACAAGACCAGTGTACCCAAACAATCAACACATCATCATAACACTAGTAACTACCCGACTAAGCTCACAATAACTAATTCCAAGTTAATAAAATAGTAAAAAAAATTAAAAAAATAAATTAATTCAACAAGTTGACAAATCACCAAGTACATTACAGTAAGCATCCGCAAAAACACAAAGAAAAAATAAAAAATGGCGTTAAAACGGCCTGATTTTAACGGATTTACACGATTTAAACGGAGTTAAAACCGTTAAACTGCAGAAAACCAGTTAAAAACGTTTTTTCCTGAAAACTTAACGCCATGACAAGTTTTTCCCGTTAAACCGGTTAAACTGAAGTTTAAACTCCGTTTTTTAAAAGCTTGCTATCAAAACAAAATTTTCCCAAATTGTACATCAAACCACTTGTCCTTACACTCCTCAACAAAATGGGACAGCTGAGAGAAAACATAGACATATCGTTGAGTTATCCTTTGCCACTATGACTCGTGCCTCAATACCTTTAAAATATTGGGATGAAATTTTCTCAAGTGTTGTTTATCTCATAAATAGACTACCATCTCAAAACATGGTTCCATATGAAACCTTATTTAACAAAGAACCTAATTATACTTTTTTAAAAGTTTTGGGTTGTCTTTGTTTTCCCCTCACAAGGCCATATAACAACCACAAGCTTGAATTGAGATCCCAACCTTGTGTATTCATCGGTTATAGCATTACCCAAAAAGGATATAGATGTTTAAATCTATCTACCAACAAAATAATTATATCCCGGAATGTATACTTTGATGAAGCAAATTTCCCCTTCAAAAACATTCAAAGCACATCAGATCTTTCAGAAACAGATCAATTCTCCCTGCCGTTGCATCTGTTTCCACAACCCAATCATCACACGGATCTGTTTGCTCCAGCATCTGAGCAACAACGGATTAATTCAGCCCAAATTCAACCAATTACAGACAACAGTCTCTCTGGGCCCATTCAAGATTATGCCGAAACTCAACAAATTCAAAAATCTCTCTCAGCCCAAGAATCGGGCCCACTCAGCAACACGGTAAATCCCGAGACCTCTTTATTCTCCAACGGTAACCTTGTTCAAATTCAGTCTCCTTCTTCCTCACCGAGCCAGGCAAATAACCAAACAGTTGGAGAGCATCCTTCTTCTTCACAACCACAAACTTCTAGGCCGAACAAACATGGGATGGTCACGAGATCTCAAGATAATACAAGAACACCAAAACAATTTCCTGGATTCGTTGCTCATCTTGCTCATAATGATGTTGAACCGACAACCTTTAACAAAGCAAACAAGTCAGAACAGTGGCGAGCTGCTATGACCACAGAGATCAATGCCCTAGCTGCCAACAAGACTTGGAGTCTAGTTCCACCTCCAACAAATCAGTAGGTTATCGAATGCAAATGGGTTTTCAAACTCAAAAGAAAACCCGATGGGACAATCGACAGACACAAAGGCCGACTTGTGGCTCGAGGTTTCAACCAACAGGCTGGAGTAGATTACATCGAAACTTACAGCTCGGTAGTCAGAGCAACGACAATTCGGGTTATTATCTCTCTTGCCGTATCATCAAATTGGTCGATTCAACAACTCGACGTGTCTAATGCTTTTCTGAATGGGGATTTGGGAGAAACCGTGTACATGGAGCAGCCACCCGGCTTCATCGATTCCAGCTATCCAAATCATGTATGCCTTTTGCATAAATCACTATGGTCTCAAACAAGCCCCTCGGGCTTGGTTTGAGAAATTGAGCAGTGCATTGGTACGATTTGGTACGATTCCTTCCAATTACGATCCATCTTTATTCATTAACCATAGCCACGGGGAGACACTTCTAGTTCTGGTATACGTTGACGATCTCATCGTTACTGGAACTAATTCTGTGCACATCCAGCAGTGCATTGATCACCTCCAATCACAGTTTGCCATCCGAAACCTTGGTGCCCTCCACTACTTCCTCGGTGTCGAAGTTCAACCAACCAAGACAGGCTTACTGTTATCTCAAAGAAAGTATATAGCCAATCTACTTCACAAAACCAACATGGTAAACTGTTATACTGTCAACACTCCAATGGCATCATGAACCTCCCTGACATAACATGGAGACACTCTCTGTGATAACCCTCAGCTATACCGAAGTACAGTAGGTGCGCTTCAGTATGCCACCTTGACAAGACCCGACATCACTTTCACTGTGAACAAATTGTCACAGTTCATGCACAACCCAACTGACACCCACTGGAGTGCAGTGAAACGGGTCCTCCGATACTTGGCTGGGACTTTATCGATGGGAATTCATATAAACCGACTCTTCATGTCAAATACACGCGTACAGTGACACGGACTGGGCTGGAAATATTGACGATCGACGGTCTACCTCGGGCTTTTGCATCTTTCTTGGCACAAACATTGTCTCATGGTGTGCAAAAAACAACCAACCGTATCTAGATCTAGCACCGAGGCCGAATACCGTAGTCTAGCTCTTACGTGCACCGAATTTTTGTGGCTTCAATATCTTCTTCATGAAATACAACCCAAGACCTATCAAACACCCACACTTTGGTGCGACAACATTGGTGCCACATTTTTAGCAGCCAATCTCATGTTTCATGCGAGGACTAAACATATCGAAATCGATTATCATTACGTACGAGAGAAAGTGGTGTCCAAGCAATTAACGGTCAAATTTTTGTGTTCTGCCGACCAATTGACAAATATTATGACTAAATCTCTACCACAACCACGGTTTCAACATTTGAGAAGCAAGCTCAATGTGCTTGATATCACATTGGCTTAAGGGGGAGTATTAGACATATGACCAAACCATACCACATATCCAATGCTGTCACAGAAGACCGATGCTGTCACAGAAGATCATATTACTCAATTAAGAATTAGTTACAAAGACTTGTGTAATTAATGTAATCAGTTAGAGGCATAGTATAAATATAGGAGTACAGATATATGTAACACTTAATATGCAAGATACAACCAATAAACAAAAACATTCTTCTTCATTTTGTTATTCTCTCTGTTTCTCCTTTTAGGAGGTCTTCTTTTAATTCACCTTTTCATTAAAACACATTTGAAATGTGCACATGAGAATATATATAACCGGGTACTTTGACCTCATTTACTGTTCATACCCTCTCATCTTTTTCTTGTATCACCTAGTAATTCTAGAGACGGGCAGCAAACATAGTCTCGCCTGAAGAACTAGCACAAAGAAAATAAATTAAAAATTCATCACAGTTCAAATTGACATGGTAAATTTTTTATTCAGATGCGAAAAAACATGTTTTATTTAGTGGCTACAATAATGATTTTCATATAATTAAGAAGTTATAAGTTTAAACCTGATCAAAGGATCGTCTACGAACATGAGATGTTAGGAGGTTTTTAATTTTAATGTCTTTTATAAACATTAAAAATCTGTCATATTCCTACCGTTCGAACTACAAAAACTATGGGAATTAATTACCGACTTGGTCTTATGATGGAAAAAAAAAATGTTCGCTATTTTTTGTATTAAAATAAAATTAATTTGGATTTTATTTTATTATTACCAAAAAAATATGACTCTGAAATACAATGATGAGAGACCAGAGACGGTTCACCTCTCGTGCTGGAATGAGTATGCGATTTTCTCACGATTTCTAGTCACTTCAACGATTTACAGAGACTCGTACCTTTTTGAATTTTTTTAACAATATTAATATACAAAATTATATAGAAAAAAGATAAAATATGAAATATACATTTTTCGGTTTCTTGTCTGAAAAAATAAAAGAAATTTCTGAAAGCGCAAGTGACACAACTCCGTCTTCAGACTTTGGGTCATCAGATTTTAGAAGCGCAGTTGTCAAGTGAGCTTCTTTTTTTTTTCCTTTTATAAAATTACAGACCTAGGAGCATAGTTGTCACAAAATATATATTCCGAATTTTTTTTTTTTTGTAAATATTATGAAATTATTAAAAAAAAATGGATCCTATATTTGCTTTACCCAGTGCCTCGCTGGATTTTATTATTATTAAATAAACTCTTCATGAGGGCCAGTTGAGCATGTGAAATTGTGAATGCAACATTATCAGAATTAAATAAACCTTCAAATGGGCTGACTCCCTTTTACCTCTGTCAGTGAGTCAAGTAATTTAATGTTTATCTGCCATGATCTCACAGCTCCCAGTTTTGAATTTTTGATCCATGTGTCTTTCTGTCTTTGGATCTCATGTGTTATCCCATTTGATGCCTTCCGTGTGATAGGAGTATCATTTTTTTTTATTGGAGTATATCAAAATTGATTAAGACATTTTTTAGAAAAAGTGAAGTTTTTGTCTCAAATTTAAATTTAAATTTTCTTTTAGAGTTGAGTTTTAAAGCTGCAACATTTTTTTGAGAAAGTATTGCTCTTAATTTCTAGATCAAGAGCTGATTTTAAAATTGATTTAAGACTTGAAAGTGAAATTAATACAATAAACATGCATTTCGTCATCTGGTAACTAGAATTGTTTTGCTTAATTATCTGCTGAAGTGCATAATGTTGCCAACATGTCTTAGTAATTTTTTACATACTTGTGCTTTTGCTTTAATATTTGAATATGTAATAAATTATCTAAACAATTTATCTAGAGTGACTTTTTTCCCATGCTAACTGTAAAGAGCCGAACGGGGCCCTTAACTTGAATAGTTTTTTTTTGTTATTTATGATTTGTCTTTATTTTTTTTTAAAAAAGCTAATAAAATTCAGTATCTATGATTTCAATATATGTAATATATTGAGCGGTTTGTACCGATCATTTAGACATGAGTAGAAAATTTAGTATTTTAAACCCTTTATAATTATGACATTAGCGATTGTATTAATCCTAACTGACATACACAATACTTCCTGAGTTATCTAATTCGGATTAGAAAAAAATTATGTAGCCACATGAAAGACTACAGCCAAGGAAGCCTCGGAATATCTTGGAACCGAAAAATCATGCATATACGCGTTTAACAATTAATACGGCGCTTTGGATCCCAAGGCAAGTAGCAAGCTAGCAACACCACCTTTTCATTTTACTTTTCTTTAATTTAATAATTAATATTATTAATATTTTCCCGCTCCTTTTCACTTTTCTCTACTTAAAAGGCACCGTCGTGGTGTACTCCAAGGCCCAAATCCGGCTATCACACACACTCACACACTAGATCCAGTTTTGATCTAAATTGCTCAAATTCGAAAAGAGTTTTCCAAATGAGGCAATTTCTGGTTTTTTTCAAGGCCATTTTATTCATTTTTGTACAATTTCTACTTACCAGAGCTGACGATCCGTACCGGTACTATACCTGGGTAGTAACTTATGGACCCATCCCTCCACTTGGTACAGTGCAACAGGTACGTGTTGGTATATTCATAATTCATACCGATTTTTTGTTTTACTTTCATCCACCTCTTCTCACGTTTCAGTTTGAGACTTCTCTTTTACCCTTGCGTTCGGTTTCCTTGTGAATTTTATAAAGCTAACGTGACAGTATGTATTTTTTTTCTGGTAATTTTGCATTTCAATACTTAGCTAGAGATTGTCCAAACTACTTTCTTTTCAAGATTAAGCAAACTGGGGCTTGAGAAAAAAAATTTGGTGTCTTGTTGATAATGAGATCCAACCTCAACCAAATCAAGCCATAAGGTCTTGCCACCTCGCAAACTGTAACCCAAACATGACCGGAATCCATTTTTTTTGTGATAACAATGTGTGTGGCAGATGATTAATAAAGGGCCAAAGAATGAAAGAACAAGAAAAATGCCTCGCTCCTGTGACTAGACCTCAAAAGAACCGACACTTTATACAGACCTGATGATATATGAATACATGAATGGAAACATCCCAAACCCAAAATGTCCCAAAATCCACACTCTACTCGTTGATTTTTTTATTTTTTTGATCACAAAAAAATAAGATCATCTTCATGACTCTCATTTCAAAAATTTGACATTCATGACTCTATTTTTCTGCATTACTATTCACGCTGCAAAAACAAACGGCAAAATGATTTAAGTATGGTGTCAAATTGAAAATTTGCGTTCACGTCTGAACGTTGTGTTCAGAAACATTGACGCAGATTTCAAAGTACTTGTAAGTTTTTTTGCTTTGTTAACTCGAGGACCTTGATACCTGAACGTGTGCATCTAGAAAACACATCTGTGAACGTTGAACGCAGAAAAATAGAGCTATGACTGTCAAATTTTTTAAACCAGGGTTATGGATGTAATTCCAATTTTTGTTTCAGGGTCAAACAAAAAAAATTCCTACTCATTACCAGAAAACAAATTACCAAAATTAACCTCACCTGATTATCCATCCCATAATCTAAATTGTTCTAATATATTTTCAAAACTATTATACTTTATTAAGATGTGCTAACATTGCATTGTTTTTTTGTGTTTTGAAGGGAATTTTAATCAATGGTCAGTTTCCAGGCCCAAGAATAGATTGCGTGACAAACGACAACTTAGTGATCAATGTCATTAATCAGCTGGACGAACCTTTCCTCTTAACATGGTACCGTACAAATGATTAACCTGCTTTTAAGACTGAAAGTTCTGATCTCAGTACCAGATGAGTCAGTTCTTGTATCAGCATAGATATACTGGTTTTTTATGAGTTACTGACCAATAATAGTTCTCTACCAGAAAATGCTCTATCATTTTTATTTTTTTGTTGAATTTTGTTTGGTTATTTTTGTGCTAGTGCCAGCTTGTGATGCTTGCTAGAGCATAAAATTGGCCTATATAACGTGCCTAAACACAATAATAATTTTTCTTTTTGAATAGGAATGGTATAAAACAGAGAAAAAATTCATGGCAAGATGGGGTTTTAGGCACAAATTGCCCAATCCCACCAAATTCGAACTACACATACAACTTTCAACCCAAGGATCAAATAGGCTCATTCACATACTTCCCTACAGTTGGCATGCATAGAGCATCTGGCGGTTTTGGTGCACTTAATGTGTACCAACGACCAGCCATACCAGTGCCATACTCCAAGCCGGACGGCGACTACACTTTATTGGTTGGCGACTGGTACCGTGCTGGACACAAGGTAAATCAAGCTCAAATTTTGCCTAATGCTTTCCTTGTTAAACTTTTTTATGAAACAATTGATGAGATTTGCACTGTCGACTTTTTTAGGCATTGAGGCAACTTCTGGACTCAGGAAGTTCTCTTCCTTTCCCTGACGGGCTTCTAATAAATGGAGCTCAATCAACATTCATCAGTGGAGATCAAGGTATATACCATACAATGATTATGCATTTCTACTGTCATTTACCATGATATAAAATATTTTTGGCTCTTTTTTTTGTTATCTTTTGTTCAATTTGACCAATAGCTGTGTAAAATAATGGTATTGCTCTTGTTCCATAATATTCTGTTTATTTTCAGGGAAAACTTACCTCTTTAGGATTTCTAACGTCGGATTGGAGACCTCCATTAATTTCAGAATCCAAGGCCATACTCTCAAGTTGGTTGAGGTAGAAGGGGCCCACACCCTTCAAAACTCATATGACTCTGTGGATGTACATGTAGGCCAGTCAGTGGCCATTTTAGTAACCCTAAACCAGCCAGCAAAGGATTACTTCATAGTTGCATCCACTCGGTTTACGGACAAAATACTTACAGCGACTGGAGTTCTCCATTACAGCAACTCAAACATACCAGCTTCTGGACCACTGCCAGCTGGACCTGCAGAACAGATAGACTGGTCGATGGACCAAGCCAGATCATTCAGGTATGCAATTTTAATATTTCTTTTCTTGTTGTTGTTTATGATGGTAATAAAGAATACATCTATATATACTGAACTCAGATATGTTTGCTTATTTCTGCATACTTAACATAATTCAAATATATATGCTGCCTAGCCCCAATGGAGCCTTAAATTTGATTTATTTACCTTTGAAAACAAATGTGTAAACATATGCTGATATGCCACATGGCGTCTTTCTTCCCTGTTCTGTAAAAGGGCCCAATTAATCTACCTTTCCCTGCTTGCTCTTATACTCGAGTTTGGTCATTTACTTGAATAAAATGGAGTAGGAGACAGGAACACAATTGGTATTTCAAAGTTACTACCAAATTTTGCTTTGTATTATTTGTTATAACTATCATAATATATTATAAATTATAATGTAGGTGGAATCTGACAGCAAGTGCTGCTAGACCAAACCCTCAAGGATCATTTCATTATGGGTTGATACCCAGATCAAGATCCATTATTCTTGCGAACTCGGCACCGCTAATTAATGCAAAGCAACGGTATGCGGTCAGTGGGGTGTCATTTGTAATTTCAGACACACCTCTAAAGCTTGCCGATAATTACAACATCGCCAACATCTTCACATGGGATAGCTTATCTCTTACACCAACAGCAGGCCCCGCTATCCTTGGCACACCAGTTGTGAGACTAAACCTGCATGAATTTGTGGAAATTGTCTTTCAGAATACTGAGACTAAAGCACAAAGCTGGCATCTTGATGGTTATGACTTCTGGGTTGTCGGGTATGAACTTGGTTTCAGCAATGTACCTTTTCATCCTAGATTGTAGTTGAAATCGCATAATTATGTTCAGTATCCTTTTCTTTAATATTTGTGAAGGTATGGTTCGGGCGCATGGACAGAGAGTCAGAGGAGTAGCTACAACTTGGTTGATGCTACATCAAGGCACACGGTTCAGGTATACTGGCAATAAAAACACATCTTATTTGAAAAACAAAATAAAATAGGACATTTAAAGAATGGCCTTATATCATGTTTATCTTTAATTAGAAGACCTGATAGAAAGAAGTCATTTAATTAGAAGGGATTACCATGGTGGCTGCTACCTGGATAAGTAAATGCACAACCAAATTGGAACTACAATACAAATACTTAATTAGTTGAGTTAGAAGGTTAAATTTGATTATACTCGAGTGAATTTTTTTTTCAAAAATATATAGGTTTATCCTAATGCCTGGTCAGCAATATTGGTATCTTTGGATAACCAAGGAATGTGGAATATTAGATCATCCATGTGGGCCCGGCAATATCTCGGCCACCAGTTCTATTTTAGGGTTTGGACTCAACAACAAAGCTTGGCCAATGAATACAACATTCCTTCGAATGCTTTGCAATGTGGCAGGGCTATTGGTATTCTTCACTAGGAATTCCGATCATTCCTCTCTTTTTTTATTTCATAATTTTGATAGTAGTTTTCAGTCACAATAGGGTGACATGATAATAGAAAAGTGAGATTATGTAAAATTCTTTTCAATCACTGTTTTTGGTCTGATACTCAGATTGGCATTCTGTGCTTGATTGTTTTGTGTGACCAACATGCAAATTGCTTTACATCAAAAGATGAACATGCATACTGCTGAAACAGTATGACTCCACCTAAATTTTAATTTAATGATAATATAAATTATACGCTTATTTTGTTCTCCTTGTTTAGTGTTTACTAAGCTAGAGGAAGATACCTTAGTTTTGTTGGCAAAATAATTTGAGATTTATTCTCTCTAAGTTTGTCTTTCACCTTTTTAGCATGTGATAAGCACATAATATGTTCAGAGGCCAGTTTTAGAATACATTATTTTTAAATGCATGAGATGTAGTATGTACCTGTATAATTTTAAGAAAAAAATCATATCAATTAACCTGATTTTTTATGCACGGATCAACCAGTAAGACAAAAACATAATTTTAAGAAAAAAATCATATCAATCAGATCAACCAGTAAGACAAAAACAAAATTCATCGTATGATTGACATGTGATTTCCAAAATAAGAGACCATGATCACTCAAATTCACCCATGTTCAACGAGACAGTAATCATATGAATCATGTTTTTTTGGTAAAATTATAATAATTCTAAAAAACCTGGCATATATGACAATTCTTTGTTTCATGGGGACACATAAAGATTACGCTGAAATAAAGCAAATTATTTCTTAACAAAGTCTAATTACCAATTTACAACTACCCCGGTGCAGTTGGAGGTCTAAAATAAAGTAACGAAATCCTCTACGGAACAAAATTCTCCGTTTTCGGAAATTTTGTATTTGAATCGTTGGATTAAAGCTCAATAATCTAAATTAATAATATCTAAATCTTCTGAATATATAATGACAATCAAACATTGACTTTTAATCCGACAGTTAAGATCAAGTTCCGCGGAGAGCGGAGGAAAAAAAACTTAGAGTTACCTAAAATAAAATGCTAAAAATTCAAAGAAAAGTGATATTAAGAAAATAAAAGCCCAGCAGGCCCAATATCTAGTTTTCTTCTTTCGCGCTTCAGGCTTCAGCCTTCAGATTCTCTAAAATCAGAATAAAAGCCCAGAAGGCCCAATGTCTAGTTTTCTTCTTTCGCGCTTCAGGCTTCAGCCTTCAGATTCTCTAAAATCAGATCACTCTTGGCCATCCACTCGTCAGTTCATCTATCAGTTCTCCGTTCCCAAGTTTAACCAGCCGCCTCTCTTCCTTTCTCAACTGTTGTTGCCGAACCCCCCTCCACTGTCGCCTCTCTCTCTCTCTCTCTCCGTGCATCCATCCTTCGTAAGTTGGTTCTATTTTATCTCTCTTCGTTCTCTCTCTCTCTCTCTCTCTCTCTCTCAGATCAATGGTTTTGGGTACTGTCCAAATTTTGGTTCTTTTAGTTGAACAATTTATTTATTTTTTGGATATTTTTATTGTTGAATTTGTTTGGGTACTGATTACTGATTTTGGATACCACTAACTGATGTACTGACTCACAAGAAATTGAAGTCGGTGAAAAATGAAGAAGCCATGGTCAATAGTTTAAGTTATTTTCATTTTGATTTTTCAAATGCTACTTTATCATCTGAATTAGTTTCTACCAACTATTTCCAATCATGGTCTCATGAATATTCGTTTTTTTTTTAAATTTTATATAAGTAAATAATATGTGTTAGTTGTCAAACTTGAATTTCAAATATCAGTATTAGTGATACTGATAAGATAATTGACTTCTGATCGTGACTTGGCTGTCCTGTATATTCTTTCTATGCTTTGCAGAACGGTGAAGTCAAAAGCTGTGTAATAACTAAATAGAGAGGTCGTGTTTGCTGTTGACGGTGCGGCACTGAACTTCTGTCTATATTTTCTACTTGCTGTTCTAAAACGAGTGCAAAGAAGGTCGATATTTTTGGGCGAACAAAATGGTGTACTCGCTTTCAGTAGATGGTCAATTGGCCGGGAAGGTACTTTTTTAATCTAATTATCTTCAGATGAAGCGCTTGAGGGGAGCACCGTCACCTTCGGCCTCTGCTCTCCAACTTCTGAATTTGCAACTCTTAATTATTTTTTGTATCTGATTGATTTTAGACGAAGCACTTGCTTTCCACTTCTCTCGTGCCTTATTTAAATTGCTGCTCCTAAAGCCACCAATTTCTCCTTTCTATAATTCTTCTCCTGTTAACAGTGACGGAACTTCAAGTAAGTGTAAGAGGGGACCAGTTAATACGAATAATTTGACTTAGTTATTTGTACTAATAAGACTTGGTAATATGTTAAAATTGACCCCATTAATAGGATACAAATTAAAGAGCTTTTTTTTATTTCTTTCAAAATGACGCGTCTCTTTCAAATTGATCAATGTTAGATATGCCATTTGGAGTTCTAATATGTTGTTCTGGATCTGAATTGCCAATCCTTTTTTCTTGTTGACATTGCCTGGTCTAACATTAATATGCTAGGTCAACTCGCTAACATCATTCAATAATGGTAGGATGATGGAAGAAATTTAGACATTTTCTCTTGACAAATCTCCTGATCAATGTATCCATTTTAAATCAGACAAGCAAAAATTGAAAATAAAAATCATGCAATCTGATTTTTATGAACAACAAATTAAAATTGAAATCATGTCATTGATGCATATCATATCTGTACATGGACCATAGTAATGCTTAGATTTACTGTATCATTACTAGTTAATACTAAGACCAGTAGTAAGATCATTGTAATCCTATTAAGCAATAATTAATCGTCTAATTTGCAAATATTCCAATAATTAATATAAATCAGGGCTTCTCTCAAGATGCAAGTTAAAGTTGAAGTATACTAAAACTAAATATCAATAGGAAAAGACATGACTTATTTTTCCATGAGAAACAGGAAAGCAAATGAGTTACTCTAACAATAGAAGTAGAGGGACCAATAATGACAAAGACAAGTAATAACTATGGAAATATACATATATGTCCGCACAATTATGAAGCCGGGAGGGGGGGGGGGGCACGACCCAGTGTGAACCCTAATGAAACTCTGCCTCTGCTCATGTACACTCTCTTGCTGATCCTGCCCTGTTCCACTTATTCATCCCGGGTTTTCCATTTTTTTATTAATTTAGTATGATGCTGCAAGCTGGGTGCATTAGTGTTATTACAAGTATTCTTATACTATACTACTGTTTGTTATAGTATTATTATATACGTTGGTTTTTCATTACTCCGATTGGGTTCCATCTTTGGCCTCCACCAACTTGTTTCGGCCTCCAACTTGTTTGGGACTAAAGGCTTTGTTTTTGTTTTTGTTTTTGTTTTTGTTGTTGTTGTTCTTCTTCTTCTTCTTCTTATTTTGTCTACAAACATGAGAGTTTTTTGCTTAGCAAATACTAATCTGGAAAACTGCAGTGAGAAAATAGTACTTAAAGTTTTCTACTTGGATGGTTTGGTGTGGCATTTTATGGGCAACAATGTTTATTCAATATATAAGCTTGAATTCGACCAACAAAAATCAAGGAATCTAATTGAAATTGTTATTGGAGTTGGTCAATATGTTTGAGCAATTGAGATGCTGATGTTACTCTTCTTTGTTCTTATCAAATGTATTGTATCGGGTTTGGTGCCATGCGGTCAAATAGGATTTGATCCATATAGTGTTAAGTCTATTTTCATTGCTTTGACAAATGGGATTTTCCTTTAGAATGAAATGTTTAAAATTCTGAAGGTTTGGAATTTTCTCTTAGGTTGCAATAGTGCATAAAGGTTCAAAGAAATGTACCATCTCTACAGTTTGTGTGAGAGCATCCATGGCTACTACACCACAGAAATTGAAGAACCAACAATTAAAAATTGGTAATTCAGAGAAAACAGTGCGTGTAGGGGTTTTAGGTGCCAGCGGTTACACTGGTGCTGAGGTAAAGATTCAACTATGGATGATTATTCTACTTGAGAATTATAGTCAGGATTGTGTTCTAATCATATTAATTAATGAAATGGTTCTTTTTATTGAACAGATAGTGAGGCTTCTGGCAAACCACCCCCACTTTGGAATTACAGTCATGACAGCTGATAGAAAAGCCGGTCAACCCTTTGGTTCTGTATTTCCTCACTTAATTGCTCAGGTTAGTTTATCTGAAAGTAAGTTTCTTTCTTTTTTTTTCTTAAATCATATGAGCAGTTGATGTTTCAGGTTGTTAGTATAATTTTCCTCAAAGCCTTATGTTGCAGTATCTTGTCATATAATTAATATTTTATACTATAAATTTAGTTGGCATGCCCGTATTTGTTATATATATAATATATTGGTAGCATCAAGATACTGTGTGCATCAGTATAGTCAGCTTCCTATTGATAATAATCTGTATGATATGTACAAAGTCAATTTGGTACTTGTACAGGAATTGCCAGACATGGTTGCAATCAAAGATGCTGATTTTTCAGACGTAGATGCTGTTTTTTGTTGCTTGCCTCATGGAACTACTCAGGTTGTTCTTCTCATTGAACTTGTTATTAACCTGTGTTTATCTCATTGATCATCTTGAGAATGCACTTGTTCACTTAACAAAATTCATTAAAGGATTTTATTTAGAAGAAGGGAAACAAAGCAAAACCTTCTTTACATTGCCACCTTTGTTTCTGTAGGAAATAATTAAGGCCCTACCAAAGCAGCTAAAAGTTGTTGATCTCTCAGCGGTATGTTTTACTTTATGTTTACCCTTGTTCAAGTTATTGCTAATATTTTGTAGAACCTATGAGTTCCTTTTGTTCTGTAGGATTTTAGGTTAAAGAACATAGCCGAGTATGAAGAGTGGTATGGCCAACCTCATAAAGCACCTGAGCTACAGGTATGTCTTTCTCGATACACTTGCAATATTCTTATCTTTTCTCTTTTTTACCTTTGATGTGTATTCAGTTTTTAAAAGTTTATTTTATATAGGAGGAAGCAGTATACGGTCTGACAGAAATCTCTAGAGAAGAAATTGAGAATGCTCGGCTTGTGGCAAACCCTGGGTGTTACCCCACTTCAATTCAATTGCCACTCGTACCTTTAATCAAGGTCAACTAGTCCTTAATAGTGTATTACTTCAATGCATATATTTATGTGATCGTATATGATTGTATTGATTTTGTATTTCAGGCGGGGCTTATTGAATCAAGAAATATCATTATTGATTCAAAGTCTGGGGTTAGTGGTGCAGGTTGGTGGCATTACTGAAGCAAATTTATATACTGAAATTTCAGTAGCACAGCTATTATTTCTTTTCATTTTTTATGTTATTTTATTTTGTCCTTGTATATTAAGGTCGCGGGGCAAAGGAAGCAAATTTATATACTGAAATTGCCGAAGGAATTCATTCTTATGGAATAACAAGACATCGTCATGGTACAAATTCTATCTGTATTGCATGATCTGTTCAATTTATGATTTTAATTTCATTATAACTTACTATTCGTGTGTATTCGTTCGCATCTCATTATGGGTGCGTTTGGATCATGTCATGGTTAGTGTAAAAATAGTGCTATCTAGATTAGTGGTTGAAATAGTGCAAAAATAGTGCTATCTAGGTTAGTGCTAATTTTGTGCTATCTAGTTTAGTGAAAATGTTGTTTGGATTGCACATTTGGAGTAGTGATGGTGAGAATTAGTAAAATAATAAATTATTTTAGTTTTCTAATGAATAATAATAATAAAATAATAAACTATTTATATCAATTTAAAATATAATAATAATACAATAATAATAAAATGATAATAATATAATAACAATAACACAAATGACAATAATACAAAATTAAAATGAAAAAAATATAATAAAATAATAATAATGATAAAAAATAATAAAATAATGACAATAATAATAATATAATAATTACAATTACAATGTAATAATGAATAAATAATTGTAATGACAATAATGATAATATAATAATAAATAATATAATAATACTAACAAATAATAATGAGCATGGCTAAAATAATATGCATAGTACACCCCATTTTGTACTATGCATATAGATATAGGCCATTAAATTGAGATTTAAGTTGCTCAATAAATTCTTCATATGAAAATATTGTAGGAAATTAAATTTCGTGATTTTTAGAGCTTTCTAGCTATTTTTTAAATATTTTTTAAAAACAGTCCAGATTTAATACTACAAAAGTGTCATTTCTGGGCTGTTTTTAAAAAATATTTAAAAAATAGCAAGAAAGCTCTAAAAATTATGAAATTTTATTTTCTACAAGATTTTGATATGAAGAATTTATTGAGCAACTTAAATATCAATTTAATGACCAAATTAAATACAAATGAGCGCATAGTACGTTATGTGGTGTACTATGCATATTATTTTAGCCATGCTCAATAATAATTATAAGATAAATAATAATGATAATAATAATGATAATAAATTTAATAATAAATAATATAATATAATAATAAATAATATAATATAATAATAATTAATGACAATAAATAATAATAATAAATAATATAATAATGATAATGATAAATAATAATAAATGATAATATAATAATTATAATGATGATGATAATAATTATAATAATATTATTAATAATAATTATTATAATTATATTGGTAATAATTAGAAATAAATGAATAATTTAACGATGGTAATAATAATATATAATATAATAAAACTGATAATAATAATAATAATAATAAATGATTTTTGCTATGCTTACAACCACTAACCTTGCTAACCCAATCAATTGACGGGTTAGTGAATTAGCAACTATTTGACACTAACTCAAAATAGCTAAAACATGTTTGGATCGTTTTGAAGTCCAAAATAGCAACATTCTCGGGTTTGTGCTAACCCAGGTGATCCAAACGCACCCATATATATGAATTGAAAGCAGTGGGCTTAACTTTAGCCTTGCTTTTCAAAGATACAAGACTTCTGAAATTATATGTTAAATAGCACCAATGTACATCTAGCTGTGGCTCAAACTTCATTTCTCATCTCTTTTAGGACCAACACTATAAGACACTACAAAGAGCCTGATATGCTAACTTCCGATTTTACCAAAAGAAGACTTTGAACCTACAATCTCTGAAAACAATTTCTTCTTTTTTCTTTGGTAATGTCAGTACCTGAGATTGAACAAGGGCTTTCTGGTGTGGCTAATTCAAAAGTGACTGTCAGTTTCACGCCTCATCTCATGCCCATGGTATATTTTTCTTTTTTAATTATAAAAAAAGTTTGTATACCCTGGAGAAACTTCAAATATCCTGTAATTACTGTCCTTCATGCTATTTTAAAAGATCAAACTTTCTTTGTGATTTTTCAATATTCGAACTACTTTTATTGGATGGATAAACAGATGTATATTTGTTTGAGGGTAGTTTGGGACATTATTTTATTTTAGTTCTTATTTAGTAAATCTGTGCTATTTTACTTTGATTTTCAATTATAGAGTCGTGGAATGCAATCTACTATATATGTGGAAATGCCGACTGGTGTAACTACTGATGATTTATACCATAGTCTCTTCTCTGCATATGAGGTATGAATAGAATATTGTATCCCAGTTTCCCACTTAGCCTAGAGTTATTTGTTGGACTTTTGAAAAGGACCCTCGTCTCTTTTAAAATTATGAAAACAGAACTAGAATAAAAATGTGATCTTAGAAGGAACTTATTTAATCTGGTTGGAAAGTATAAACTACATTTGTTTTTCTTATGTTTTCCTTTATTTTTTTAGATGTTTATTCATCACGTAGCATGTATACAAAATAAATGTCCATGAGATGGTTATCATTTTGAGTTGCAAATACAACAAGGAGAGTAGAGATTTAGTTAGGTGGACCCTTGTCAACTCCCGTTTTTAATGGACACATCTTCAAAACTTTCTAATTGGGCTGATTATTTCCAGGCTTCTTGAGCATGGCTTTGTTCTTGACGTGCTCTTGTAAGCATTCAAGAACATAGAAGTTAGTATCTTACGATACACGATGCGTATCTTACGGTTGGATACGAGTCAAATGGCGAGAGATACGTATCTTACGGTTCGATACATGATGCTAGGTTATTTTGTTGCTTAATAGAAGCAAGGATTGATATCCATTTAAATACCTTAATATGTAAGGAATTTACATCAATATCAATTAACACTTACCAATATATTTAAAATTACGATGGTTTCTTTAGTTAGATTTTTTTTGTTAGATACTAATTACTATAATTCCTTTTGTTATTTAAAAGTAGCTAAGTATATCTTAACGACACGATACGATACACGATACAAGATACGATACAAAATCTACCGATACACGATACATTTTATGATTCAACTACTATGTTCAAGAATATATTTAATAACTCAGCCATGGTGTGTTATTTGTATGTTAGAATGAGGAATTTGTGAAGGTTCTATCAAAAGGTGTTGTGCCACACACAAGACACGTCAGAGGGTCTAATTATTGTTTCATGAATGTTTTTCAAGATCGAATTCATGGGAGGGCTATTATAATTTCTGTGGTATGTTCTCTTCTCCAGTTGATAGTTCTACTTTAGTATTGATTAGAAAATAGTATGATAACAATGGTTTTGTTTTATGTTATAGATTGATAATTTGGTTAAGGGGGCTTCGGGTCAAGCATTACAAAACCTTAATTTGATGATGGGATTTCCAGAAAGTACTGGCCTCCTTTACCAGCCGTTGTTTCCTTGAAACAAAGAGCATCTTATAAAATAGGTAATTCAAATGGTATTATTTGCCCTTGTAACTACATCTTTCAGCATCGTTTAAAAGCCATAATTAATCTTTATCTTCTGTGTTTGGATATTATGGTAGTTTCAGGAATGAAGATGCCCCATATAATGCTGTTGTTGTAGCAAATTTGTGTTGTGTATGACCCAATAAATTAACTAGTATACCTAGTTAATATGTATTTGTTTAATTCGTGGTTGAATAAATTATGAGGGACATGTAGTGTTTTTTTATCTGTGAAGATTTTCCTATGCAAAGAGCATGTCAACAAGCTATTTATCTGTTTAATTAGAATGTTCTAATTATTTTATTCTACTTTTTGTGGAATTTGTTTGTAGTGCTTTGACCAATTGACCAAGGGAGTAACAACAATTATCTTGGCAGTTGAGTTGTCAATTGACAAATCCAAAAAAAAAATGACAGCTCTCTCATTCTTTCATCTCTATCAAACAACAGTGAACGAATTAGTAGTATATTAAAATTAAGACTATGGAGTCCAAAACATTGCTATAGTGAACTCAGCTTAAGCTTTTAAAATCTATTAATTCCTATAAAATTCAGCTTTTTTGTTGTTCACTTGGGGTTAGGGGTGTAAATAGTATGGATATTATCCGTTTTGTTTCTGTCTGTATCGAAAATTCACTTGGGGTTAGGGGCGCATTCGCGACGTGACATATTCGAGATTAGTTTATTCGATTATTTTATTCACTTTGACTGACCATACAATACGTCTCGATACATTTCGATATTTCACGTGACAATTAGGTTTGATAAAATCGCTGATAATTTTTGTTATATCGTTGAAAAATGAGTGAAAAGTGAGAAGGAGATTCAAATTCAAAACTAGTCACAATGCTCATTTTTAATTAATCAATTTATTAAATAAAAATATATTAAATTAATTTTCTAATTAAAGTTTAATATATGTAGTTACATTTGTATCTAAGGATTTCTGAAATTACCGTATCGCCACATCATCACTCATGCAACATATGCTTGTACCATTTTCTTATAATATTTGGGCTTTTTGAAGGCTTTACTGCCCCTATTGAAATTTAACTGGGATCTAGAGTTAACTTTCGGGCTATGAAATAGGAAATAGAAAGATGTCGGTATCAATGGTACTTAACTTTGCTGTTAATTTGTTATATCCAGTACTATCGGGTTTTGCTTTCAATGTCTTCACGTGAAGTATAATTCGAGATACCATATTAATTTAATGCTGATACCAACCAGCTTGTATGTATCATATGGTTTTGTATTTCTTATTGGGGATCTGTTAGGGGCTTTATTCCATAATCAAGGATTAATAAAAGATACAAAAAGAGGACACCATTCCATTGTGCTTTTGTTTAGACAGATATCTTCAGTGAACTCTTGCTCGCATCATTACTTGAACCAAAATCATGCTAATCATCTAATATTGAATCTGTCATATTGAAGACTGTAGAGCTTATCTATCTATACTACTTTATAATGCATCTAAGAACTGGAGGCGTCCTTTTTTAAGATTATTTTGGTCTGACATTTTGGTATTGCCAAATATACCCTTGAGATCAAAAGATTTAAATTAAACCTGCCAAAAATCAACGGCTGTGATTAATTGATATTTGTTTTTCTTCGCTCTCCAGTTGGTCGCCCCTTCCTGCGCACGCTCTGCACCGCTCTAGCCTAAAAAACATCGCTCCCTTCGCCATTATACTTAAAAATAACCGTCTTCTTCTCTCTGAGAGATAAACGCGAAAGCTTGAATCGCAGATAAACTCCTCCTCCTCTTCAATCGTAAGTGCCTCCAGCTTCTGCCTCCAATTTTTTTTCGTATCTTTGGTGGAGAAGGATCTCTCTCACGATTGCGTCTACTCTCTACTCTCTGTTGAGTGAAGCGAAGCGAGCAGTGGGCAAAGATAAATTGATAAACTGCTAATTCTTTTTCGTATCTTGTCGCATCCTCGCCTTTCTACCTTTGGTGAGAATTCAAAGTGGGATCAGATTGGTGAAGAGGTAAATTACAATTTCAAATAATTTTCTCTTTATTATGTTCTATTTATGAAATCAAGCCTAAAAAACTAGAGGATGTGACAAGATACGAAAATCTCATATTGAAGAAGAGGTCAATTTCAATTTCTAAGAACTGGAGGATGTGACAAGATATTTGGCAATACCAAAATCTCAGATTGAAGAAGAGGTCAATTTCAATTTCATATAATTTTCCTTCGTTATGTTATTGTCGCCATTTTGGAATGAGTTAACGATTCAGAGATTGAAAATCAAATGTGACAGAAGGAGTCGTCTTGCTGTGTTCTTTGTTTTGAGATCTAACCTGATTTTTGTAATCCTGATTTGGAGTGTTGGTATCTATCTCATTTTCTCCATCCAGAGCTTTTCCTCTGATACCTATTTCTCTTCATCGCCCACCCCTTCCTCTTCGTTTTTGGATGTGTCAAGGTCTTTGGGGCTACGATGATTTTAATTTATTTTGTTACTGTTTAGCGTTATTTCTATTTGAGCATGAGTTACCATGTACTGTCATTAGTAGTGTACTGACAAGGTAAAACAATATAAACGAACAGTATCAGCCTTATTAGTCACGTATTTAGACAAAGTAGGCAACCCAATTGTGTTTATTTTAATAAAGACATGATTTAACAAAATTCACCCAAAATAATAAAATCTATTACAAAACACAACCAATAAACAATTTTCATCATGAAATTAGCTAGAATAATAGAAGTAAATGGTTCAGATCTTTCATGAGAGAGGCAATAAGGATGAATTACCAGAACAAGACCGATTCCTGAAAGAATAATGTTTGCTTTGACACTCCTCCAACTTCTTTCTCAAATTAGTTGTAATTTTCATTATTTGCTTTCAGCATTAACAAATATGAAGACTTGATGGGTTCAAGTCATGTTTACTCTTTTGGTATATGCTTTTTTATTTTTTATTTCATAAAATTATTTCACAACAGGGACAAATCAGGTTCATGATCAATCCAGAACTGGTTGGAGGGATATTGTTTATGGCAGATGATAACAAGGCTATTGAAGTTGTTGGAGTCGAGAGATACACGCAATACACAGAGTTAGTAGCTTCACGTTCTCTGTTTCACCTTATTTCTTAATATTTTGATTTCTTACTTCTTAGAGAAGTATATCAATAGGCGTGGTACAATGGATGCACTGAAGTCAGTTGTGCATAGTTGTTCTACTAGGTTGGAATTGGACATACTATATATCAAAAGAAAAAAGTACACCTTCTGCCTAAGTGCTCTATATGCTAAATAAAAATAAAATAAAAAAGGTATACCTTGTGCCTAAGTGCTTCTATATGCTAAACTTACATTAAAAAAGGTCAGCTGATGTTAAAATCATTCTATGATGTTTTTTTCTTTATTTATTATCCACCAATCGCTTGCACCTTGCAGATGTAGCACAAAAAGAGGAAGCTTTTAGTTGTGCCTCTCTAGAAAATACTGGTAAAATAAATTCTAATTTCACAAATTATTAATATAATTCATCAATATGTATAATTGTTTTGTTAGTTCTCTCCATTCTTTGGGAGCTTGGTTGTGTGCTGATTTTCAGTTACAGGTGCCATGATTCAATTGTTGTTTATGTGTTGGTTTTGCTTCTAGGTTCACAGTGCATGGTGGATGAGATGGCAAGTAAGAAAACTGACACATTTGAAGGAGCAACTACTGTTGTCATGAGGTTGATACATGAAGGAGCAACAACAGATTTTGCTTCCTGTACTTTGAGGACTCATAACATTGAGGTATGATAACGAGAGTGTTCTTATCTAATCACATCATACATGGCCACAAAGATTAAAAAATTCAAATGTGTGCATAAGAATTGGGCTACATGTACAAGACCAAAGTAATCCTGATTCAAGAGGGTAATTTGAAGATTATGCATACTTGTTGGGCATAATCTGGTGAACTGTGGTTCTTTATTTTACATTTAATTTTGTACTAGATCACACTGGTCAAAATGGTAAATGAGGCAATAGCTAATATACCAGGGTGGGATGATGGCAGATGAAATTACATTTATAAAGCTATTTTATATACAAAATAAGAGAGAATAAATGAAAACATTCAGGTGTTCGATTGGGAAATTCCTGAAAAGGATTTTTAGGATTTGAGCATTATTAAAAAATCAGGTATTTGGGGCTATTTCATTCTGTTCCTTTTGGTATGTATGTACATCTATCTATTAAGTAATGACATATTTATTTCTTTATTCACAGAAAAGAGTCCTGGATGGAGAGGTGTTGTGGGACAATGAAGATTAGATCATGTTTTAATGTTTCTTCTTTTAATGTTTGTTTGTTTAATCCTGATACCAACACCGTGTAGGAATGTAATAAAAGAGTAGGTTTAGGATGATATATATGTTCTGAGTTGGAGCTTTCGCTTCACAAGGGTGTGAATGAGTTGTATGTCAGTTGGTATTTGTATAAATAAAGTCTCTGGAATAATGTGGTATAACTAATTTGGTTCTCCTAATGATTAACAAGTTACGTAATATACTTTAAAAAAGGAAGGTATATAATTGGCTAGATGTAGGTACAATTATTCAAAATGAAGTTGACATTTAAAAACTTTACACCTAAAATTCATTGAGAGTTCTATTAATTATCAGTAGGGATGCAATTAACAATTTTGTAGTCAACAATTTTCTACTCGAGTACCTGATTAAACAAATATCACATTTATTTCAGTCTTTCATGCACACATTTAACTCGAGTAACAAAATGAGAATAACAATATCCGTCAGACTGAAAATTTAGACCATTTTAAGACAAAAGGGGTTTACAGGTCCTTGACCAATTTTTATTTACATGAAGAATGAGTATGCTCCATCTAAGTGTCATAAAATTTCAGTGCAAATAAAAAGGTAATATGTACGAATTTTCAATTTTAGTTTATTTTCTCTATTTTGTTTTTGAAAAAAAATCATACGTTAGTAAATTATGTTTCCCGTTATATAATATGATCATGTTGCGTCTTGGGTCATGCATCATGCGTCTTGCAGCTATCGTGATGTGTCATGCGTCATGGCGTCTTGCTGCATGCGTCCTACGTCATGCGTCATGCGTAATGTGCATGCGTCTTACGTCATGCGTCATGCGGTTTGCGTCATGCATCATGCATCGTGCGTCTTGCAACTAGCATCATGTGTCATGCGTCATACGTCTTGCGTCACTTGTCATGCGTCATGCGTCAAGCGTCGTGCGTCTTGCAACTAACGTGATGCGTCATGCGTCATGCGTCATGCATCATGCGTCTTGCGTCATGCGCCTTGTAACATGTGTCTTGCATCCTGCGTCACGCGTCACGCGTTGTGCGTCGTGCGTCTTGCGGCTATAGTGATGCATCATGCGTCGTGCGTCTTGCGGCTATCGTGATGCTTGATGCGTGATGCGTCATGCTGCATGCGTCCTACATCATGCGTCATGTGTAATGTGCATGCGTCATGCACCATGCATCGTGCGTCTTGCAGCTAACATCATGTGTTATGCTTCATGTGTCTTGCGTCACGCGTCATGCATGATCTGTCATGCGTCATGCGTCTTGCGTCTTGCGTCATGCATCATGCGTCTTGGGTCATGCGTCATGCGTCGTGCGTCTTGCGGCTATCGTGATGCGTCATGCGTCTTGCGGCATGGGTCTTGTGTCATGCGTCATGCGTCACGCGCGTTGCATCATGGGTCTTGTGTCATGCGTCTTGCGTCATGTATCTTGTGTCATGCGTCATGCGTCACGCGTCACGCATCTTGCGTCATGCGTCTTGCATCATTCGTCATGCGTCACGCGTCTTGCGTCACGCATTATGTGCATGTGTCTTGTGTGCGCTGACTGCCCGCTCCCTGCACCCCGCTCCCCGCACCTCGCACCCCGCTCCACGCTCCACGCTCCCGCTCCCCGCTATCTTAGGTTTATGTTCAACGATATTTTTTCTATTTTTTAATGCTTTAATAAATTTTGTTTTTGTCTATATTATTTTATCCCGCTGCTATGCACGGGTACAATTACTAGTCATACTGAAACCATGGAGGTGTCGGGAATACTGGAATAGAGACAAATGTTCGAGCTCAATTAATTATTGTGTTATGCGAGTCATGAATGATTAATAAATTGTGACCAAAATATGGAAATGATGCAGTACAGTATACATGCAAGTGCATGAACAGATGCATTCGTGTTATTTTTTAGCAAGCTTTTGGTGCTTTAGCATACCTTCTCCGGAATATATTTTAGTTATTTTTGAAGGATCTAAAAAATGCAAGATACATGTTAGTTAATTCATTTTCAAACTAATCATATATACTTGTAAGTAGGGGGGGGGGGGGGGGGGGGTGTTCTATGCTCAAATTAAGAGGGAGAGCTCATTCTTTTAAGGGTTTCAATTCATATCTTTTTACCAATTCACAAAAGAGGGAGAATAATAGAGTGCATGAATAAAGAATTGGTTATATGCATATATGTTTTGCAAATTTGTATTAAATTCTTTCTTTCATTTTTTTCTCAAAACAAAAAAAAAACTTTCCTTGATCTAACAATTTGCAAAATAAAAATTTAACATATTGTTTTGTGAAAATATTTTGTAGGACTCAAAATTGCTATATCAAGCTATTGGAAGAACATTTAAGCAAGAGAAAAACATAAGATATATATAGTAGTTTAATTATGGCTAACTGAGGGCTGAGATTTGTTGGTTAAATGGTAACTGGTAAGGTGCCTGAGCAGATAAGGATTCCTCTTTTTTAACCCTAAGAACCAATACAGGGATATCACATCATGTATCTTTTCATGTGAAGTATAAAATAAGGTTGATTTGTTTGTATACTATGTTGAATATAGACTAATCTGACGACCTTGATTGGCACCTCTACAAATACTGTTAGGAATGTGTTCATGCATGATCATGCATGCATGGCATGGCATGGCACACTGAGTTTTCATAGGGTCCATTGAAGCACTAAAAGCCCTACCAACCATTAACAAATTCAAGTTCTTAACCATGGTCAAAGGAAATGTAACCATCATCTCTTTTTTGGTCAATTGGGGTCACTTCACAATTGAGTCATACATTCGGATTCTTTTCCATCAATACCAATTTTTGTACGTTGCTAACAATGCCAAATGGAGACGATGGTATTTTATAAACCCAATGAATAGATGATCCAAAATCCTCTGTGCCTTTGTGAATATATATCTTATTCTAGGAGAATATTAGATAAGAATTGCATGCTATGACAAAGGTGCTAATAATGTTTATGAATTCTCAACAAGCTGATCGATCCTTTGACTAAATGATTGAAACATTGAATTATGAGTTGACGACAAACATTTGCCTTTCATTTGATCCAATGTATTAATTGTAAAGTCCATCTCTTATATTGGCAAACAAGATGTGACACGGATTGCACTGTTACTGATGCTATATTCTTAAATTAATCTGTGTGGTCTAAAATTCTTCCAGTCAACACTTGATGGACACACAATTGGAAGAATTTCGTGATCATATAATTCAAGAGATATATGATTCTATTCGCTCTTCCACAATTGTAGTATAAATTAATAAATTAATATACTTTGTATTTGTTGAGAGAACATTTTTGTGCCCCTGTTAACCTATTGATTAATTAATTGTAATCGATCAATTTAATTGATCCAACAGTACGCATTAATTATTAGTTTGTTAGTATCTAAATTTTGAAAGTTTAACTTGGTAAGAAATTAAATAACTAATATTTCCTTCAGACCCATTGAGACGATGGAGAAATTGTACATAGTTACACAAAAAAAATTCGAGTGTATAATCAAGTTGACTGAGGGTTTCTATATCAGCGCTAATATGTTTAAAATAAAATAATTGCGTTGAACAACTTGAGATGATAAGTTGTCCACTTGACAATGATTTTGTCATAGACCTACTTCTCAATTCACTTAACATTTGATTGTTGGTAAAATTCAATTCGAATTTATCTATTTGCTTAAAATTTTAAACAATTGTTATAATTAAGATCGATTTTAGAAAATTATAAAAAATGAAAAAGCATTACTTGGCATCCAGTGTTGGTCTTGACTGACTCTCAAACAGTATCACTAGATGGGGCTCTATGCTATCATTTTCCTTTACCCTCGAACCGATTGCTTACGAGTCCTTCCAAGTAGACACGGGTGCTCTTTTCTTTTCCTTCAAATCACGAATGAAAGTTGTAATATTTGTCTTTAATGGAAAGAACAAAATAGAGCCTAAGTGCAACACATGCTCACCTAACACACCCGTATTCCTTGGAGACCCAACGCTTAAATACTAGCGCCTTTAGTATCTTGAAAAGATCTAGTAATTATGATAAGATCATGTATCTTCTTGACATCTTAACAAGATATCATATTTTTTATGATATCTTAGCAAGATTCAGTATCTTTTTGTGATCTTAACAATATATTGTCATCTTTAAAGATCATGACATCCTTTTCTCGATCTTATGAAGTTTTCGTAATCTATAAAAAATTATGACATGATTCATGAGATCTTTACACTAGTATTAAATTAATTATAATTAGTCCATCAACAATTATAATTAATTCGCATTAATTCTATATGTATTCGTATTCAAAACTTACCGAAATACGTATTATGCCAATTCTTAATTAATCACGTTTATATGACATATCTCATATTACTCAATGTAATGTTAGTGACAATATTTTATATATATTAATCATATAACACGTAGTCCATAAACTTTATTTATTGGATTTGAGTCTCAATTTCAACATTGATTACTCTCAATTTATTTTGAACTATTTTAGTGACAATTCAAATTTTGAATCATCTCAAATCAAGTTGAATTGGATTTTGAGTTATTTACAGTCTACTTCAAAAACGAAGAGAAAATGGAAGGAATGAAAATGGAGGAGAAGAGAATTGAGAGAATGATCAAATTTTTACCCTCCAAATCGGGGGAGACATAAAATAGTAGAATTTAATGAAGACTTTTCTCTCCGTTTACTTTCCCTACCCTCCATTCACCTCTTGCATTTTTTGCTCTTGAGCAAATAATCATTTGCTCTCCTCCTGTCCCCTCATCTACACCTCACCCTTAGTGTTCTTTTGATTCAAATTTCAGATCATTTTGGGTCGAGTGAGTTCGAATCAGATTGACTTTCTCTCAAAATCAGATAAAATTCAGATCGAATTATGTTATCTCTACAAATCTTTTACCATCAAGGTTCTAAATAGCATATAGCGATTAGTGGCGGATGTCATTTAGCGTTTAGCAATATAGCGGCGATAAAGCGATCGATAAATCATAATATCGCTAATTTATGCAAGAACATAACTTTTAAGAAAAATGTCAAGCTAACATGAAAAATCAATGCATCATTGCATCTTTAATCAAATGATCATCATTAATAACATTGTAAATCAGTAAATCACACAATTCAACACAATTTTCTTGTAAAATCATAACATGGTCATGCACATTTCCCTTCCATATTCTTTTTCTGATTTACGAAAAAAAACAGAAAAAATAATTAGAGAATTATGAACAAATTGTCAATCCTTGAGATGAACAATGCATTGATGCACTGAGGTCAATGTACTAGTCTACTAAAGTCATGAGAAATAATCTCGCTATATCTGCTTTATCGCCGCTATATTCACTTTATCCAAAAAGTTGTAGCGTTTTGAATATTTTGTGCGTTCATTGTAAAAATTCCGTTATATCCGCTTTATCACTGCTATTTAAAACCTTAATCTACCATTCATAAATGATTCCGCATAGTTCCCGCCTATCCAAATTGTCTTAAAACTTGTGCTTAACCAATCTCAAGCCTCCTGAGGTATCCACCTTCGAGGTTACAAGGTCGGTATTTGCTGCTCTAGCAAGAAGACCTGCTCTTAAGATTCGAACTGTCAAATAAAAGCTGGATGGTCATATCTATATAAATTAATACATAATGGACCAAATCTAAAGTTTAAAAGAACAACGAATATGGTTTCTAAAAGATCCGGACTCTTAGAGCATCTTCATTTCTGAAATTTTTGAAGTTTCTAAGTTGATGCGGCAGTTTCTCAATCAGTTTAAAAAATGTAGATGAGTTTTTTATTTAACAATTTTGCTCCAAAATTTATAAACTCTGGTGTGACTTAATAATTCACTAAAATTGACCGATCTCCCGCAGTGTTGGCGCTCTCTCTCTTCTACAAAAATAAGACTCAAATTTTTGTATTTGTTGATGTAGCAATTAAGAAACTCTAATTTTAGTTTCAAAAATAAAAGATTTAAAAATTAAGAAAAATTAAATTTCTAAAACTAACGGGAGACTCACTCATCTCTGGTACACTAAGACGATAATCAAAGTACAGTTCTTGCAAATGGTAATATATTCTTTTAATATTTATCAGAGAAAAATTGCATTTCAAACCTTTAATTTTCCTACGGAAAATATTGTTTTTAACCCCTAAACAAAAGCGGATTGCCTTATTTTTTTCACATCATTAAGCATGCATGAAATTCAAGTGACATGCATATGTTAATTTCGATTAAATTGATCGCAGTAATATTATATTAGAATCGTCACCGTTAGGGGTCAAACGAATTAAACATATACGTAAATGGATTGTTGCGTTTACGTTTTATTTAAGAAAATGATAACAAAATAATTTGTGTTAAACGTATCGTTAATTTAACATAAGAATCTTTTATTTTTCTGAACGTTGCTTTAAATTTAGACGATTAAATATTCACAACGTTTAATTTTCGTTTTGTTTTGACGAACGAAACAACTGAAAATTTATGTTAAACAAAAAAAAACTTGCGTTAACACCTAGTAACCGTGCAGTCCTTGCAAAAAGCAATATAGTCAAAGTCACTATGTAATCTCGCCTACGACATCTTGTCTTCTTTCAATATTTTATAAGTTGGTCATCAACTCACCGTGCACAACTTTCTTTTATATGTAAACCAATCGATGACCAACCTCTTTCGAGTCTACACTCAGTACTCTCCCCAAAGATAAACATATCAAGAAATAACTAAGCAACAAAAAGAAAAGAGAGAGAGAGAGAGAGAAAAAAAAATGAACGCTACACACTCTTCTTCTACTGCAAACACACATCATGATACCAATTCCACATGTCAAGAACCATTACCTTGTCCTAGATGCAATTCGCACGACACCAAATTCTGCTACTACAACAACTACAACCTCACACAACCACGTCACTACTGTAGAGCCTGCCGCCGGTACTGGACCCAAGGCGGTACCTTGCGCAATGTACCAGTTGGCGGTGGATGCCGCAAGAACAAACAAGTGGTTCCCACTGACCCCACTGAATTCAGACTGATACCAACGTCGACCACCACTCCATTCACTGTGTGGAACCCAAATGCTAATTCTAACACTAGTCTCCCGGTACTGAATTCTCAGATACCGGGCATGGCTCATAACGGGTTTCAATTGATACCATCAGATGCAGTACCAACTCAGCCTTTTCAAGTTGATATGCCAGATTTTGGAACTGATGCGATGAACCAATTTGTCGGCAACTACACTGGAAATGTGGATGCATTTGGAGATGCATATGAATCATATGATAGTAATGCAGAATTTGGTTCTGTTTCGGGAGTTATTCCGATCAACGGGTCGGAGTTTGGGTATTGGAACCCATGATCCGCATGGATAGATTATCCTGCGACAAACAGTGCATTCCCTTGAGATGAATGGCCATTGTTCCTTGCATTTTTGGTTCTTGTGCGGTCTTGTTGCTGGGGTTTCGCAATTGTGGTAGGCCTATTATGTGTGTTGTTCCTGATTATGCGAGGTTTTTTCGTAGGGAATGTGCAATTTATGTGCTTAGTCAATAAATGTTTTTTTGTTGTTGTTGTTGTTATGATCATGACTACTATATATGTATAAAATTAGTGTGTGAAATTTTGAGAAAATAAAGTACGAAATGTTTTATGTTGTATCCCCAACAGTACTGTACGTACATAAAAAATACTACAATTGATTTTTGCATTGTCAAGCACTTTGTCCAGAATTATTCAACGCGGTTCCTATTTTGTTTAAGCCTCATGCAATTGTGTAATTTGAGTTCAGAGCAGAGTGCTGATGACTTTGAATTTTTTTCCTAAAAGAAAAAAGAGAAAAATAGTGGGCTCCTTAACAAGTCATGTCAATATGATCTTGACAAGGCAATTTTCAAACATGTCAAAATTTAATAAATTGGTTCTATATCAATTTTTATTTAATTAAAAAACCATTTAATATTTCAACAAACATCGGTAAATACGTGTTGCAAATCTTAACAGATTTGAAATTTACAACGGTCTATATTCAATACATTTGTTGAATTATCAAATAATTTTTAAAATAATATTTTTGATGTAATTAAATAAAAAAAATTAGTACGTACATGACTAATCTATATAAGGAAAACTATATTATTTTATTATTCTATTATAAAAGTAACTTTAGCATGATTTTTGAGAGAACCAAAAGCTGTAAATGATTGACTTAAAGTACAGACCTATTTTTTTTTATCAATATTTCTAAATCTTAGCAAAAACAACAATCAAGGCTCCCCTTCCATCCCCTGCACGACAAACATTCCTTTGTCAGTGTTTTATCCTTCAAAACCAACCACAAAGAAATATTAACTTTCGGAGGTAACCTACTGTCCCAAGCTGATCCAATCATTGGGGCCTTAATTCCTTTTCTAAAGTTTAAAAAGCAATCAAACAAATCTGACAGTATATTGATGCTTGGCATCCAAATTCCAGACAACTGATTCCAAACTAGATGAATCTATTTTTTAAGTTAACTAAAATAAGGAACACTTGGTCCTTTTCTAAGCAATGTACTAGCTCCTCTTGGGGTCCGAATCTGCTGCTCGTAAATCCCTGCTTGTCTTCGATCCGACCGCTCGATCGCCACGGACGGCTCTGATTTGATTCAGGAGGCAGATGCTTTGGCCGTTAGATGAATTTTGAACGGTCCAGATCGAAACAAGCAGAGAAACAAACAGGAATTTACGAGCAGGAGATCCGGTTCCCTCCTCTTGTAAGTAGAATCTTTATATTTTCATTATTTCACACATGAGTCAAATTAAGTGTTTCATGATTTTTGGCTTTTGCAAATAGGTTAGGAATTTGAGAAGCAAAACTACTATCTTCGAACCACACATCTTGCCAAGATGAAATGGATTTCCCATTCCCACAGTTCTTATCCCAACTATTCTCATAAAACCAGAAACTTGAATAATTGACTTCCAGAAGTATATTTAGCAGTAACTTTACCCCTATGTTACCTCAGTTCTTCTAATATTGAGAAGAAACGGTATCGGGTGCGTATCTGGTGCGGGTGCGGCACCGGTGCGTGTCGGATGCGCCACGCGGTCTTGGATGAGTCTCGGGTGCGGCTGGATGTTTATTTATTTGTTTTTTTAATCTATTTGTTTATAATATTATTTGTTTTTTATTTTAAATTTATTATATATAGTCACACTCGTATTCAAAATTTTTTTAAATTTAAGTATCGCATCACCTTCACCGTATCTGATACGATACTCGCACATGCACCTGTGCAACACAGCTTTACCCTCATACTTAATCTGAATTGGAATTCCATCTACTAGAATAATCTGAAATGAACTCGTTGTTATTTGTCTTCCTCATCCGTGAATCACAACATCATCAAAACTGGTGTGTTGAAATCTGGCTATGTACTTGCTCCTGAATGAGTCGACACGATGACGGTGATGACCATGCGAGAAGATGAAGAGCTCTGACAGGGTTCCATCTGATCCGATCTGGCGGTGTTGATCTAAGCACGGCAACAACGACGAATCTGACGACGGATCTGCGAATCTGAGATCACCAAAGCTTGTTAACGATGGTTTAGGTGATCTTTGACGGTGGCTCTTGGTAGAGCAGCTGAAAAAGGAGATCAATCTATGAACACAGAGAATGACTCTGATCTCTAAAGTTTTTCTTGCTAAATCGATTATGTATCAAATATCAATCGATTGTGTATCCCCCTTTGCTCGAATCAACTATTATGTATCTCTTCTTTCTTTTTTTTGTTTCTGGTTTGGGAATAAAGGAGAAATAGTGTTGTAGATCGGGAATAGAGAGACAAAATAGGAATATAGTAGTGTAAAGGGTTATAGAAGTAAATCTGGGAATAAAAATAACTTTTGGAATAAATTAAAATAAGAGCATTATTTCTGAAATAGACACGAGTCTTATTCCAATATTATTTCTAAAACTCTAATATCATGAAAGAATTCTAAAGAGAGATTGAAGAATGAATTTAATTGTATTGATCTTGTGTTTTAATTACAAAAAAATGCAAAAATCTATTTATAGACTTAAAAACTAATCAAGTTAATATCTCCAACACTAATTTTCTCTAATATCTCCTATCTATTTCTATTATATTGTTAATCATCTCTACATCATGCACTTAATAATATCTCCAGTATATATTTCTAACAATAAGAGTATGAACAAAAACATGTGTCATTTGCATATGGTAGACTAATCACTATTGCATTATCTAAACAAGAGCTCAGTCGAAAAATGTGAGAAGAAAGAATATCTTTTAGTTGAGTTACTATACACGTTATTTGAGTTATTACGCATGTTATTTCATGTTATTTTTGTACTGAAAAAATTATTCTGCATGTTAACAAAATAATGTGCATAATAACTAAAATAGCATGCATAATTATTTCAATACAAAAATAACATGCATAATTATTTCAGTACAAAAAATAACATGCATAATAACTCAAATAATATGCATAATAACTCAACTAAATATGCATAATAACGTCGGTATCGATAGTCAGTATTAACTGTGGTATCTACGTATCAGCTCCCTTGTTAAAAATCCGAATTGTGCTCAACCTGCTGAAACTTTTCAGATCAAACCGTTATATAACGATTATCAACCATTATAACGGTTAGACATTTGTTAAAAATCCAAATTGTGCTCAACTTGCTGCAACTTCTTCCATAGACAGAAGAATGTGCCCCTGAATAAGAAAAGAATCTCTAATTTTTGTGACCCTCTATAATCACTCTAGGAATAATGTGCCTTTTAAATCTAGATGAAGCCATTTTTTGAAAATTTAAATTCCACTAAATCGTCGACACTTCGAAAAGAAATTAGGTTAAAGAGAAACGATATCTCTGAACCCATTTTGACAATAGGTCCAATAGACTGAGGCCCATTAACTGCGTATCTTCTTCCGTTATTTAGTTAGGTTTTCGTTTCTTTCTCGAATTTTCAATTTTGAACGTTTGGAGTTCGCACAGATCCAAGAACACACTCATTTGAAACTCTACTGAGCGCTCTCGCTTCTCTCTTCACTGTTCTTTGTAGATCATCAATGATGAATCAGGAAGCGGAAGAATGGAAATTGGAAGATTTCGAGATCGGGAAGTACCTTGGCGAGGGCAAATTCGGGAAAGTCTACCTCGCTCGAGAGATTAAGGTGCCCCCCCCCCCCCCCCCCCCCCCGAAAAACCCTAGCAAGTTTTCATCACTCTGGAAACGAAACCAAATTATGTCATTTTAAGGAGATATCAGAGTATTTGATTTCGATGCCTGTGTTTTTGTTTCATTTTTTCTTTCCTTTGAAAACTGACAAATGCACCAGTTTCAGTCAGAAAAGGGATGGTAAGGTTTTCACGCCATTTGGAAAACAGAAAACACCCAGTATGGTTTCAGTTTAAGGAGAGATTATTATTTATTTCGATTTCTTTTTACTATGGATTGCCGCAACTTGAGTACTATAATTTTCACAACATTTTGAAGTAAATAATTCTGACAATGGTTGTTTTGATGGGTCTCTATATTTGTAGAATAACACTGTTTCTGGTTTAACACACTAAGGTGAATAGTAACAAGTAATTTCTTCATTGTCTGTTGATTTAAGTAACATTACACTTATCAGATTTCAACTTTCTATTAAATGTCTTCTTAATAGTAGGATGGATGCTAATTGTATAGATACATTTCAGACTCAATCTGTTGCTAGCTTTGTCCAAATCAAATTTATTTGATTTCTGTGTGCACTGTCCAACTGATTCTTATCTAAGAGCTCGATTGAGGGTTAAATTGAATAATAACTGAATATTCTGAAATTATTAGTTCAAAATAAGTCTCAATATTACTGTAATTGCAGGTTACACTAAATATTTCTCATACTTGTACTCACCTCCAGATGATTTCTACCATTACCATTAGCATTTTGTTCCGTTAGTTGTACTGATTATTTGTTGTTCCGTTAGGTGTACTGATTATTTGTTTTTTCACTGTTATCTTTAGTAAGTTGTCCTTTTTTTATTTATGTGAAAACCAAACTAAAAGTGCAAGCAGAGCAAATTCGGGTCACTAAGCTTGAATATATTGGTTGGAATCAATATGAAAAAATTACTGTTATTGAGCCATTTTTTAGTTACTTTGTTTGTAATGGTTGGGGGCATTTGCCAACTGATTTTATTGAATGGTAAAGTGGTGGGCATCATTTGTAAAATTAGCAAAAATAAGGTAGTTTTCTTGTAAAAGCTAGTATTTAATTAAATGATACAAATCTGATCCTGTTCTCCAAGTCAATCCATAATTTTGAAATTGAATTTTAAATACAGAGTGGGTACCCAGTGGCACTGAAAGTCCTCTTCAAAGAAAAGCTTGAAAAGTACCGATTTTGGGAGCATTTAAGAAGAGAGATTGTGATCCAGAGCTCCCTCCAACACCCGAATGTTTTGCGGCTTTTTGCATGGTTTCATGATGAGGCACGCATCTTCCTTGTATTGGAGTATGCAGCTAATGGGGAGCTGTACAAGCTTCTGAGATCAGTTCGACACTTCTCTGAGAAGCGTGCTGCCACTGTGCGTACCCATTCCTCTTTTTGTAAATTTACAAACATGCCTCCAAAGTATTAAACATTGCACGTGCAGTTTTGTCTAAGTATTTCTTGGATTCATCTTGATACCTGGTAGTGTACCATTTATATATGATCTGGTACATTTTGCTGTCCATATGACATCAATTCTGAATCTCTGATTGATTAACATACAATATGTATTCTAGTACATTCCACTACCTAATGGTTGATACAGACCTGTACCAAATCAACCTAATTCAGGCCCAGAATTTTAATCCTCGCAAATACAACAAGTTAACGGAAAAAATTTCTTACCCATACCCATACCCAATAAGCTAATGAAACTAAAATCTTACCCATACCTGTTTTATTGGATACGATACGTATCGGGTAAACGGCCAAAAAGGTTTCATTGACTACCCTAATTGTATTTAAATATATATATATTAAATGTTGTACAAATTGTTTTTGAAAATTGAGAAAATAAACATTAATTTATTTTAAAGCAAAGTGTGTAATGATTTAAATCTTGTACATATTTTTTGCAATATTAATTGAGTTTGTTTGTTATTACTTATTAAGATATGAAATAAATTATTATCATTATGCATATTAATCTATATATATTTGTAAAATTTACCCTATAGATATCGGGTACGAAATAGCCCATACCCTTATCCGATAAGTTAACAATTTTTTTTTTTTACTCATACCCTTATCCGATAAGCTAAGAAAAATAAAACCTTACCCATACCTGCCTTATTGCGTACGATATGGGTTGCGTAAACGAACAAAAGAATTTCAATGACAGCCTAGCTTCTGCAGTTGTGCTTAGATGTACCTCTACTGTTACCCTACCCTACCTGTTCTAGAATGGTATTATCACTAGAATGGTATATTATGAATATAATAATATTGATTCAACGAATTATTTATGCCCCCTTTGTTATTTTCTAACATTACTTGACTAGTATGTGGCGAGCCTGGCGAGAGCATTATCATATTGCCATGAAAAGCATGTCATACACAGAGATATCAAGCCTGAAAACTTACTGCTTGATATTGATGTAAGCTATTTTCTTTTTCTTATTAAACTTCTAGTTATTTTCTTTTTCAGTCTCCTGTGTAGGGATTATTATGTTTAACCTTCCCATAAATTTACCTATTTCTGTCTGGACAAAGGCTTAAGTACTGTAGACGGATTACTGTAGTTCTTAGTGCCAGTACTGCAACTGTCTGTACTGTGTATATATGAGTGCATAACCATGATATGAGCTGGAATGTGGTCTTGATAAAGACCATTTTTCGTTTGGAAGATTACACCCAGCACCTTTTCTTTTCAAGAACAATCCTTTGCGTTGCTTTTACACATAAGACCCAACTTTTATTGGAAAATGCCTTACAGAGAACAAAGAACTTTTTGCTATGAGCTTTTCATGCTTTGCTTGTAGTGCAACTTCTAATTCCTCTTGCTTCAATTTTCAATATCTGATCCGTCCTCACACAAATCTAATTGTTGGTCTTCTTCAATTATCTTTAATATTTGTAGTTATTGCAAAAGCAGTAAACAGCCAGGATTATTTGTAAAGATACCCTAATATTATCACGATTCTTTTGGGGGATTTTTTGACAGGGAAGACTTAAGATAGCAGATTTCGGGTGGGCTGTGCAGTCAAACGTGAAAAGACACACTATGTGTGGCACCATAGACTATCTGGCACCAGAAATGGTAGAGAAAAAGGCACATGATCATGGTGTCGACAACTGGACTCTTGGGATTCTCTGTTATGAGTTCCTCTATGGGATGCCTCCTTTCGAAGCTGCTGATCAGTATGATACACTAAGGAGGTACAGTGTTTCTTATTGGATAATTTCACATGTCCTTTCAAATTTTCAAAAATCATTGTATTCCTTGCAGAAAAAGAAAATCATCGTCCACTCATGCTTAAGAATACAGGAAATACTGAATATTTAAGCAAGAAGTGAATATGCCCCTTGCATCTTCATTTCTAATTTTCTTAAAAAGGCCCAAGGCTGTCTTTTTCTCTGCTCTGTTTACTGTATCTGTTGTTCATACTTTGATAGAACAGTCTGTACCTAAAACCAACTCTCGAATGAAAGATGAAATGAAAATGAGGGTTAGTTTGGTATACTTAGATAAGAAAGCATGAAGGTATTATTAGGTGAATTTGCATTTGCAGGGTTATATTTGGTATTAGGAATTTTCATAGGGGCATATGTGTGAAATAGTTCCTTTTTTATTTCTGAGATTGTTAGAATACTTTTTCTGTCCCTTTAACCTTTTTCTAACACTCATAGGTTCGCTTTCCTGTCAGTAATGGTTAGACGTGGCACAAAAATCAGATTAACTTTGGAAGAAAGGCCTTGAAGAAGGAAACATTAAAAATCATAAAACAAATTCTCTTAACATCATCTGGCTCATTTAGCATGAAATAAATATGTATACTGTATGCAAAATAGCAAACTGTTTGCAAAACAAAATTGGGATGCTGGGCACCAAATATGACAATGTGAAATGCTATATTATATACCAAAAAGATAAAAACTTTGCCCTGGAGTTGACTGTATTTTGAAGAGCTAAAGGCAACAAAAGCTATTTATATGGTGGGCTTTCTAAACATGTAGTTGATATGATTTTTATTTATTTAATAGAATAATGAAGGTTGATCTTCATTTTCCTTCATCACATTATGTCTCCCCTGAAGCAAAGGATCTCATTGGCAAGGTAAGCATTCAAGCCCAGATATTTGACTCGTCCTACTATCTAGAATCTAGCACTATATACTATATAGTATAATCATTATTTTTCTTGTATCAAATGTAGCTCTTAGTCAAGGAGTCATCAAAGAGGCTGTCCATAAAACAGATCTTGAGGCATCCATGGATTATGAAGAATGCTGACCCATCTGGCAGTTGCAATGAATAACTCCAAGTTGAACTTTGATTTCAATTATTGACTGGTGGATGGAACTTGAGCTTTACTGGTTGACTGTGGTGACTGTTCAATTATTTACTGATTTTTGTAGAAAAACATAACAAAAGCTCTTCCATAGCTTGTGTAATATCCAAAGAGATGTATATTGTTACTCTAAAAACTTCGGTTGGTTGTGTGATGTTACCATTTATTGTTCGGTGTTATGGAGACTGACATTTGGTAATAGAAAAATGTCGTTATCAACATATCTTAGATGAAATTGATGTCTGGGAAGTTTATGCAACCATATCGAAATCAGAGGTAGATTCCAACAGATGATCTGTGCTTAGTAAAATAGCTTGTGGCATGTAAATTCCTGTGGGCTGAAGCTTTGCATAAAAGAAAACTATTACTTCCGAAATTGTAACTTTTAAACTTGGTATGCTTTCTAATCAAGGTTGTTCTCAAGGAACATGTCAGCTTTTCTGTTTCAATTATAGTAATCAATAATCATAGGAAACTGGAGAATCACAAACAAGGAATGAACTTAATCATTTATTAATTTCCCAATACCTTTTTAAAATCAATGATTTTTTTTAAAAAGTAAATAAAATTATGTATATGTTGTTGACTTTAGACAAACTGTGTATTAAATTACCTATAGTTTATTATAATTCAAGTGTCATTTAATATTTCATTGATGACCATCGATGGATGATAAATTAGAGTTTTATGACTTTTTACGTACACGATATATATGAATAAATAAATATAAATATTTTTTATTGTTGTTGATATAATCTATTATGGATTTGCCCTCTATAAATTAACAGCAAGCCTGAAAAAAAAACATGGCAAGGATGAACATTCAAATTTGAAATATATATGCAGAACTGCTAATGACGTAATTACAAGATTTCATTATTAATAAAAGTCGTGCTTAATTCAGATTTTTCACCTCCCACTTAATTCCTGGTGTGTGAATTTTAATTATGCTGCGGCCACTACAAATATTTAGTTTAATGGCAGACAAAACAAGAAGGGTTGTGAAATTTTCTACTCATTGTAGGAGTTCACAGTGATGGAGCTAGACCACAAATTGATGCAGGAGCTAATTTCATCCAAAAAATTATTTTTATGTGTTTCATATAATACTGATTAAATTTTATTTCTATTAGTTTATCTGATTTGAAGATGCTTTATTCAATAATCAATAATTAGTCTAATGATTTTCGAAAGATATTATTTACTCTATCAATCAATCAAATAATTTAAGAATATTTTCATATAAAATAGAACCTAATAATTTAAGAATACATTCATACAAAATAGATCAATTACAGTACTATACAACAACAATTTTCGTAAATCATGGAGAGGACGTGGCACCCGTTATCCCCTTTGTCTCCATCATTGAGTTCAGAGGGGCTGGAAACTAATATTTTTATTTTTCACAAATTATATAAATTATATGATAATATGATAGCTAAATATGTCAATTGCAATTATATATCTAACGGTGATGCACAACGTGCCTCTAAGAGCATCTTCATCTCTGAAACTCTTAAAAATTCTAAATTATTCTCATATCAATTTTAGAAATTTAATTTTTCTTTAATTTTTAAACTCTTCATCTCTAAAACTAAGAAGTTAGAATTTCTAAATTGCCACGTCATCAAATATTACTATTATAGGAGACCGATCAATTTTAGTCAATAATTAATCCACGTCAGTGTTTATCTATACTATCTTATAATGCACCTAAGAAATGGAGGCCTTCTTTTATTCATAGTCTTACCTTTCTTATGGACGAAAATACCCCTTAAATCTATACCACTTAAGTTGTCTGATCCTACAACGGTTGAGATTTACTTTCAAAAATTCGGAGCTAACATGAGCCGTCCGATGGAGCTACTTTTTTAATTTGCAACATTGCGTTCTGATTTAGCGTGTAGAAGTCCTTAATTTCTCCTTTATCGCTTTTGTGTGCATTTGTTACACGAAATGCCGTTTTTGCTGCTACACCGTATCTGTCTTGCTCGCTTAACCTAAACTCTGAAACACCTCTCCAAGCCGCCCTCCCTTGCTCGCAGCCTCGCACCCCTCTCTCCCATCGCTCATCGAGACTCCTCCGTTCTAACCCGTCGCTCATCGAGACTTCTCTCCTCTAACCCGTCGATCGTCGCTCATTGAGACTTCTCTTCCCCACCGGTCACTCATCGGGACTTCGTTCCCTTTACTCTCTTCATTCGTTGTTCCCTTTTATCTTCCATTTCCGTATCCGTCAGCAAATCCCTCTCTTCATCCTTCGTTCCCTTTTTCCTTTTCTTTTTCATACCCGTCAGAAAATTTCTCCCTTCATCCTTCGTTCCTTTTTCTCTTTTCTCTTCCACACCCGTCAGCAAATCCCCAACCAACAAATCAGTCTCAAAGGTTAGCCTATTTGTTTCAAAGCATGCTCTTTACTTAATAATTACATCACATTTTTTGTTTATTTTTGTTTTGTCCGTTTGGAATTTCATAATATGAAATTTAATTTACTTAAAAAATAAATGAAAATTTCTTTTGGTGTAATTGAACTTCTTACTGTCGAAACAGAATTGACCTTAATTGAAGCAAAATATTTCAGTAAAGAATGCATTAATTAGTAAGTTGAAAATTCATACATGTCTGCAAAAGGAATTTGTATTATCCTTTTTTTGACTCAGGATAGTACATTAGCGAATGTGTAAATTCTTTTGACATTTGTACTATTGTACTAATTCTCTTTAAATTTTACTTTAATAGTTTAACATTATCATAGCTTCAGCACTGCTCTAAATCTTTTTATGTTGTCATTAATTAACAGCTGGTCCTTTATTTTTGATTAAAAGCTCATTAAATATTTTTTGTTCGTTTCTAATTTTTCTTTGTATTTACTGCACACAGATGTAATGAACATACTTACAACACTGAGAGGCAAAGGCATGCCTGCTCTCTATTCCTGATCTTGCAAAAGGTGATTAATTGGTTATTCATTTATTTTTTTGCTTTTGATTCTTGCTTAGTTTAATGAGCATGTCAGATCATGACCTTGCGTAAAATGAACGCCATCATTACATCTAGAAATGTGTTTCCTTGGTAAAAAACACAACTATGTAGCTATCGATTTGTTTGTTTTTTGTCAATGTCAAACATTAACCATAATATAATTGGGAGATAATTGAGGTGTTCCTTTTTATGGGATGATGATACATGAGTTACAAAAATGAATATGTGAGACTTACGTAATCTATCCATCCGACGGTGAAGAATACGTCCTCAAAGGCTCTGAAATTACACCTGGCTGTTCTGGTAAGAATGCTATGCTTTTGTACTTCTTCACACAAACTCATAAAAGAGAAAAAAAATTCACATACAAGTCCTCTTAACTTTTCTATTGTATATATGTCCTGAAAACTCAAAGATAAAAATTAGTTCAATTAATAATTTAGTATCTTTTTTCTTAACCTTCTGTACAAGTATATTTACACATTTTTTCTTAATTGCCTCTGATTTTGTTTCCCCTCAAAATTTTCAGAGAGATTTCACCACCACCCAATTAGCAACAAGTTCACACCAAAACCTCTCTCAATTGCCCGTAAACCATACATCGAACCAGACAATGAACATGACAAAGTGCAGACAGGCAACACTAATGAACGGGAACCACTTGAACATGGCTACCATGACAACATTGCCACTGGTGCACGTCGTACACCTTGTCCACCAACACGCACAATCACCCACAAGAAGGGACAATCTAACCACGACCGTCAGATCGAGTTGCCGTTGGAGTATGCTTCCTCTCCCAGCTCCTCTTCATCAGAAAAACCACCCAATTTAATAGTTGAAATCGACCTCAAACAGGGCCCGGCCAGACCCAATTCGGTCTTCTTACAATTAATTGCTTGTGGAGCCGGGGCGGTGAGTGCCAAAGGTTATACGAGAAAGAGTAGTGGTGAATTGCAGTGTGGGTGGTTAGCCGAGTCACAACTGGCCAGGTCGGTTTAGACGACGAGTTCAGCCAGGTTCAGCACAACTCAATGTGTGGTAGCTTGTTTGTGGAGGATAAGGAATACTTTAGCTGGAGCAGGTACACCGGGCAGTGACAAAGCCAACTTTGAAGAAATCAAACTCCTACAGTGAAGAATGGTATTATTTTCTTTGGTTGAGATTATTTTTTAATGTTTCAATTATTTCATCATTTACGTGGTTGTGTTTACCTATTATTCAAAATTTATATTTACAAAAATGTTGGTGCCTACTTATAATATAATTGGGGGATAATCAAATTATTTGTTTGTACTTTGTACTGTGTTTTTTATACCATTTATATGATTTATTTTCGTTTGCCCGTTAATCATGTTATTAGTCTATGCAGTGCGAATTATTATAGATATTTTTTTTAAAAAAAAATTAGCCTATCCTATTTTAATTTGCTAATTCTTCATTTTGTCCTCAGAAAATTATGAGGAAAACAAAGTTAGTGGGAAACAATGATTGTCCAGTGAAGCTAAAGCTGGTGACTACTCCTTTCTATGTTTTGAACATTAAATAATTACCATATGATAAATATCACCCTGTCAATTAATAATTTATAGGAGTTAACAAGCTCGATAATATTAGCTTATTACTGAAAGAGGCCTTGAATGATATCATCAAGTTATCTATCACCATAGTCACCTCCAGACATTGCACAATTAAGTACCTTTTGTTGAAAAATATTTTTTCATTAATTTAAATTTCATTTTGAAAAATGCTTCTTTTTCATATGAATTGTTCTCTTTTAAAAAAAATGAAAGATAATAAAAGACGGGGATATCATTTCTGGTATAGTTGTTATAGAGTTATTGTAAACTTCTGTTTAATTTGGTACTTAAACCCTTATGTTTGAATGACGAGGCTATTTAAAATTATCCTTTTATTTGAATAGATAAATTCTGCAACTTCCAACTTCTACCAGATTGAACTAACGATTGGTCTTCTTTAATTAAATTTGCGGACAGACGACGGAACAAAAAACTAGCGACTCGCGATTTCACGGTGCAAGCATTGTCGAAGATTTTGATTTGCTTTTTGTAACCCATTCGATTTGAGCATTTGAGATTCAACAGTTTGAAACTAAATTTGCGCAAAAACTTTTAATGATAAGGATGCAGATGCAACCTTCATCCAGGGGTCTTGTACTTGCATATGGTTTGTACTGGCATATGTACAATCCATGTCAGTTTTCTGATATTTAAATGTGATACTATACGAAACAATATTGTAGAAGAGATCAGATAGTGATGCGTACACAATTAAATGAGTAAATTTCAAAAGAACTGATAACATGTGTTACTTGGCATTACTAATTGATATTTATCATTGATTGTTATAGTGAATTGGACCAAAAACAGATAGTCAGGTGAGTACATTTTTTTTTCTCTCACAAGCAATTGAGGAAGCAATGTGTAATTGTGTATTAACTCGATTTCTTGTCAACGATTAGCAATTATGTTGTACACCATTAAATAAGCAGGACTGATAACCTCTATTACTTGACATTACTAATTGATCTTAATCGTTTGATTGTTATAGTGGATTGGAACACGGACATATAGTCAGGTGAGTACATTGTTTGCACTGTTGAAGATTGATTGTTAAGTTTATATAGAATTTCAATTTTTGTTTGATCATTTGGTGATTTCTATAGAATTTGTGGGGTTGTTGTCATACAAGGACATGCCTAAAAGAGCTTGCTTTTAGAGTTTATCATATTGATTATTAAGCTTACAATAGAGTTTCTAATTTGTTGGTTGTTGTGTGATGCAGTAAATTGTATATAGTTCAGGGATTGTTTTGTAAAAGAGCTTGCTTAACGGGCTATGTATTTTATCATATGGGAGTCAAGAAAACCATGAGTCTTGGTTAGCATTTTTTTGTGTCCTTTTAAGTGGTCTTAAAACACCAATCATTCATCTTCACTGATATTTTTCTAGAAAAATAATTGAATTTCACAAAGAAAAAAGTATGTATAAGACATTTTCACCTTCTATTGACTCCTTTGGGAGTCTTTATTTAGAATCTTTTTTTAATATATAAATTATTTTAGAGATCTTGTTTTCCCTTCTAATTTTAGATTAAATTTTCATACATTTTTAGATTCATTTACTTTGCAGCGATTAATTTTATTCTTGGCATTAATTTTATTTTATTTTCCTTTTCCTTACAATCAAAATCAATTTTGTGACTGAAATTTTAATTCATAAATAAGCCTTTCTTTTTCTTTACGAAATTATTTATTAATTGTTAAATACATATCATATTTATGATCTTTTTATAGTGCTCCAATAATGCAACGTGCAACCGAAGATTAAAATTCGTTTATAAATTACTCAGAAATGAAAATGACTTAGTTTCTTTTGTAAAGTGCTCCAATAATGCAACGTGCAATCGAAGATTATATTTGTTTATAAATTATTCAGAAATGAAAAATGACTTAGTTTCTTTTGTAAAGTGCTCCAATAATGCAACGTGCAATCGAAGATTATATTTGTTTATAAATTATTCAGAAATGAAAAATGACTTAGTTTCTTTTGTAATTATGTTTTGTATGTTTTATGGATCATAGACAAAATATAAAAATCTAATTATATCAATTCTTTACCGTGCACCGACACGATTACTTATATATATAACACACACAAGCATATCAATATATGGTGTATACAAGATATAATATTAGATAAACATCAAAATGGAAGAGACAGAGAAAAAGTATGACTACCAATATCGGATATCTTTTTAGGTCAAATCGTTAAGACACACAATTGCGTAAGAGCTCGTTAGAGCGAGCATCACCTCTTCTATCCAACGAGATCAAATTCGATTAACCCAAACGGAAATAATTAGATCCAAAATTAGCAATCATAAAAGAAAATTTTGTTTTCTACTACATAATTTCCTCCCGTTGCTGTGCACGAGCACGATTACTAGTAAACTCTAAAGCATAGTTGCTAAATAAGAAACTCTTGAGCAAAATTTCTATATAAGAAATTCATTTACATCCCTAAAACTCATTTAGAAACTGTTACGTCAGATTAGAAACTCCAAGAGTTTCAGAAATGAAGATGCTCTAAGCCTCTTATAATCCCAATGTGCATCAATTAGATTTGGGATACTGCCTTGTATTGTTTCTGTAAGGTTACTGGTATTTTAAATGGAATACTGTTAGTGCGACTTATCAATACTATAAATAAAATTTGATCAGTGTCCGCGTGTCCTTTATCTTTAGACACGCGGACACGGCATTTATACCGAAAGGCAATTTAATGGAACTTTTCCATCCAGGCATACTTTGACTTGAGAAACTTTTCCATCCAGGCATGCCTTGCATTTGTCGGAAATTTAACCAAACCGACCGAGACTTACTTTGACGGATTTATGAAGGTAGTCGTACTCTTTTATATGCCCTGCCTTGGCTATAAGATATGCAAATAATGATTTGAATAATTTAATAAAAATTCCAATTACAATTATCTATTGACAAATTTAACAAATAAAATATTTGGTCATATTTATAATTGATGACAAAATATTTTGGTTTTAATACCATATTTTCCAATACATATTATAAATACCCTTCAAAGCATTCATGAAATACATCAAACTATAAGTTTCTTTCTAATTTTTTATTTGACAATGTCGGCTAAGAAAAAAATAATTGATCCAACATACCACTGTTCACACTACGAGGCAAATTCAAACCATACATCAAAAAAAGAAATTGAAGAGGAAACACACCTTGTGGAGCCAAAACCTTTAATTGAAGATGACATTCTATTTTCTCATGAAATCATCAAAGAAGAAAATAATAATAACTAGAAATATTTTTCTATTCCTTAAAATGTAATGTTTGATTATTATAATTTATTTCTTATTTTCTTTGTTACAAAATATTATAATCTGTATTTTTTAATGATATCTTAAAAAAATTTAATATTCATTTTTATTTTCAAGACGCGGCGAAGCCGCGAGCCGTTACCTAGTATTAAATAAAGAGTCTACTTTAAAAAGTACCAAAACCACTGCAAACCGCACCTACGATCCGACCTCTTTTATTTGATAATAACGTACTAATTCTTGCAATATAAAATGTTTATAAACAATTATAAAAGAAGATATTTATTATAAGAAAACAAAATTGGATACATAAAAAATAAATACGTTAGATACTTCGAGCCACTCAAAACTGATAGATACAACAAAAATTTATAGGTCAAAATCGAACAATTCGGAGTGACTCGAAATACCTATTGTACCTATATTTTATGTACCCAAAATTTTCCATTATTAAGCAGGTATTGGTGGCTGAATATTAAATTGTTTTAGAATGAAGAAAAGGAAATTAAAGAGGTTCCTTCTACATTAGAAATCCACCGTAGGTCTGTGTCAAAAAAGTTGTGAACTATTAGGTATGATATAACTATATTAGTTAGAGCATCTAGGTCTCATAAATATGACATGTTGCTGACAGCTTAAATTATAGGAACACAGAGAACTTATTAATTTTGCAAGCATGCTAAATTAATAAATTATCCAAAATAACATCAGCAAACAATTGGTTTGTAATGACAATTATATATATATAGAAAGATGAGGGATATAATGTCTCCACATTTGTGTGCCTCCGTTCTCTCCACAATATATAACTCAAATTTGGAAAATTCCTACCTGCAGTAATATTATAATTAATTTATAAATGAAGATAATAATAAAATAATTGAAAACATTCCCATTGGAATAGGTCTTGTCTTTCAAGGAGAAATGCATAAAAAACATCTAAAAAAGTGCAGCTCTTAGCAATGTTTGGGATAATTTTATCTGATTGAATAATTTAATAAAATATCAATGGAGTAAATCGCTAGCCAATTGATTAGTTGTATTTTGAGACTTTAATGTGAATTTTGTTTGCATGGTATGTTACATACAATTTTAGACATAAAAACTATAAATATTAATAAATAATTAAATATTAAGACTAATTTTACTATGAATTAAATTAGCTTGAATACAATATTGATAATAATTTTTAGAAATGAAAATATTGTTGGTCTATGATCCGTGCGAAATCAGAAGCGGCAAAGAACTATAACACAAATGCTACACAAAAATATCAATTTTCTTTCTTTTTCTAAATAAGACCTTAATTTTTCATTATTTTTTCTTTCCAAATAACGCAGACGACTTAATTAAAGCTGATTCCACGACTTAATATAATGCTGAATTGCTGATTCCACTCGGTGCGAATTCTAGAAGTTCGTATGAGATAGTGTAAGCTCCAAGTAAACTGCTTGGTGGTTTCGTCGTCTCACAATCCCATCGCTAGTGTTTCTCCCAAATCGAACGATCTCTCATCTTCTTCGAAGATCGATTGAGCCAATCGGGTGGTGGATTCCGCTTCTCTGTATTTTCAACATGAACTGTGAATCATGCGAATTGAAAGAACTGGTTCGATCTTGTTATCTCATTCGTATCATATGATCTCTAATGTTCTACCTTTTGTATGAATTTGTGCAATTTGGTTAATTTGAGGCGAACTGTAGGTGGTGGAGCTGTTCGAGATTCGAGAAGTCCTACGATGTAAGTTCATTACCTCCAATCTCCATCTGTGTTATACTAACTAATAAATTAGGAATTTGATTGAACGTTGACGGAAAGTGCAGCTTTTAGCAATGTTTGGGATAATTTTACCTGATTGAATAATTTAAGGAAATATCAATGGAGTAAATCGCTAACCAATTGATTAGTTGTATTTTGAGACTTTAATGTGACTTTTGTTTGCATCAGGTATGCTACATACAATTTTATTTCACAGAGCTTTAGGCCTTATCCGACCAAGGGACATTGACTGTGAGCTTTTCGAATTAACATATGTGAGCAATCCAAATTTATCATATTTATGTCATGTTTAATATGACGAGCATTCAAGTTATTTCTTCGTTTATTTGCTTTGTATTTATTCATTTCTTTGCTATTATTACTTTATTAATTTTTGTTGTTGTTATGGTGAAGGTCCAATGTGGAGTTCCTGAGGTTGAGAAAGAAATAGAAGAGAAAATCAATGAATTCATTACTAAAGTTAGCAAATATCCAAACAGGCGAAACCAGGTTTATTTTCGAATCAATAGATTAACTAAAATGTTTTATTTTCTAAATTTCCTCACTTATTCAATTTATTCTCTAGATTTGTCTATCATTTTACGAGACGAAGAGTAAGCAATCGGCGTGGTCCAGTAGCAAAACTGAAAGGGTATATTGGGAAAGATGGTTTGTTAATTTGCAAATAATTAACCAGATAGGGAATTTTAAATCCAAGCAGACCAGAGTAGGTTTTGATCATGGAGGTATGAATGTAGCTCCATATTTTGATGTTAAATTTTCATATCCAATCTAGATCAAAGCCAATTTATTCTGTTTGTTGTATAGAGTTCACATTGGAAGAGAAGAAACTGCACCGTGCAGCTTTGGAGGCCTCCATTCGAGAAAACTTATTTCATATTATAAAATTTGCGAATGAGAAAATGGACCATTTACCAAATATACCTCCTAATGTGGAAGGCATCTCTTATCCTTATGAAATAACAGTCTTGAGGTTGTACTTTCTTATCCTGTAATTACTTATCAGTTGAGAAATTATAAGTCACAATGTTTCAGAAAATTGCCCCTAATTTTATTTAAAAAAAATCAGGTGAGGTAATTGGCATGAACAAATTGTTTAATACTATGTGGAACTGGTAAACATAATTGTTAATACAAATGACTATTTTGGACATGACTTGTGATAAAACACAATTTATGTTGTATGGGATCTTCTTCCTGATCTGTTGACATTTGATATTGTTTGCAGCTCAGCAGAATCATCTTTAGATATGTTAAAGAGAATGCTACAAACAGGACACCAGACCATGCTTAGTTGAATCTCTGATTTTCTGCTTGATGTTTTCCATAACTTAATTCTCTAATTTCAGGCCACACATTTATGGGTTCATTTTTCTTTTTATGTTCATAACCATAATTAATGAGGCTTTAGCTATGTTTACCTGGGAAGGGAAAAAAAGAAAAAGGTATGGTAATTTTTTTAAGAAGAAATATGTCTATTTGTAATTGTTTCTTCTGGAATCGTTAAAGATGAATACACGTAGTTGGTTAAAGATCGCTGTCATTCGACAGCGAATTAGTAATTGATAGTAGATAACTAGAGTTTCATGGTTTTGCTTTATGTACCTTTTTTTTTGAGAAAAATGAAGGTCTAGCCTTCATTTTATTCATTGAAAGAAGTTCTCAATTACTCGAAGTCCAAAATTGGTTTCTCATAAGTAATGAGAATCAATTAAATAAGAAAAAAGAGAAAAAAAAAGGAAAAGTAAACATACTGAGAAAATTTGAAATCAAAAACAAGAAAAGCTAACAGTTGCTATTAAGTAACTTCTCCAAACAGATTATATTCTTCAATAGCTTTGTTCACCAAAACATATGCACCCTCTGCCTCATCTCTGAAAATTTGATTGCACCTTTCCCTCCACAACACAAAGCAATCAGTTAATAGAACTTTCTTTTCTTTAGCTTTCCATTATTGTTCAAAAATTTGCAAGCCAATTGTTCAACAATTTGCTGATGCAAAACATCAGGAACATGAACAAACATATGAAGGTTTATCGAAAATATAGTCGCTAATAAGGCAAAAGTTGTCGTGAGAAAGTACACAGTTCCTTTCGGAATAGTATCCTCTGCATTCATTTTTTATCGGTGCTCTCTGCATCTGTTATCTGGATCGTTCGATTAGATCTGGATGATTGACTGTCAATTATATGATTCATGGGACTTTTGTATTATAAAATCAGATCCGTTCAAATTTAATTCAACGATTCAGATTGAACGAATGTAGAGAGCACCCATAAAAAATGAGTGTGTATATTGTTTCCGGTTCCTTCCCTATTCCTACACAAGTGACAAATCTTTACCAAATTTTGCAGACGAACTTTTGTCAAACTTGCAATTTCTTTGATATTGACAAAATAAAATCTACAACTCTTAACTATTGTTTGTTTGGAATGAATGTTTATAATTTATAATAATATTAATTCCATTTTTTATAATTTTATACTCTACTAGTTTCACCAGCTTTTATAATTTTGGAATGAATGTTTGGTTTAGGGATTCCATGATTTGTAGCATTGACCAATTTTGTTGCACTTTAACGTTTTGTAAAGAGCAGATCTTTGACAACATGAAATTCTAACCTTTTTTTATAGTACCCAATTCCTATTTTTCTTACAAAGAATGTTCTTGAACCGATTTAGTACATATCTTTTATGATCCAAATTAGGATCTGTAGTCCTCAAATACAATTTGGACCGTCAGATCGTAAATGAACGGAAGAGATGTAATACGCAAGTGAATTTTGGCATTACCAGTATTCGTTGGATGTGAATTTAACGGTAAAGATAACAGGGTAATTCTCTGCCTTCATTGCTGGATGAAAGATTGAAAGCTGACTTAATTAGTTGATCCTGTTAACAGTTCCGGCGGTACATCAGACCACTAATCCTTCTCCGTTCCCCTTTCGCCTGTGTTCTTCGCTGCATTGAATGAAGCGCAGGTAGACTAGTAATTTATAGAGAGAGCACCACTTGATACGACACCACCTATGGCACTGGTTCCTCTCTTATCTCCACTATGGTTCGCTATTCTTCTTCCGGTCTTATTCCTCTCCTTATCCCCTGTCTCATCCTCCACGTGGCTCTCTGCCAATTCCTCCTCTTTCCTCTCTCAGATCGTGGATGCCTTGGCGGAGAAGGAGAAGTGGGATCCCGATTCAGAGGTCAGGGTTAGGGTTTCAGATTCCGACGAGAAGATGTCTAAAGTTGGAGTGTTGAACAGATACGAGTTCGAGGCTAAGGTTGGGAGGAGGCTGAGGCTTGGGATGAGGTTTTCTGATGAAGCTGTCTCATGGCAGCGAGTAGATGGAAGCGTGGTGGTTCAATCGGATTCGAATCTGATTGCTGGAGATGAAGCGGGTTTGGTGTCACCAGTGGTGAAGGATTTGGAGTTGACTGGACCTCTCGAATTGATGGTTGGATTGGAGAGGAGAAAGGATGACTGGATTTCTCTTCATTTACCTACAGTGAGTGTTTACCAGAATTGGTTCTTTTGTCATTTTTTTTACAGTTGAAGTTTGTATCCAGTGCATTCTCAGTAACAATGTCTGAATAAGTGAATAGCCATCAAATTTAAAGGTTTACAACTTCATGCTTTGGTCAAGTACAATTATGTAATAAAAAAGTATCAATGTTCAAGTCTAATTGCTAATTTTTCTTCTTGGTGGCAAGTAGGAAAAAAAAGGAACAAAAAGAGTTATTGAGATGGTAGATACAAGTACAATTGAAGTATAGTGACCTTGCCAGTTATGTTATAAAACTAGTATGGGACCTGACTGATACCAAACAAATTATGTTTTTTATGGAACCTATTGGCATTAAAAAAAGACAAATAATGAATGAGATTGAGATTCAATCTTTACAGTACCGTTATTTCAATACCTTGCCAATGGCCATACATTGTATCATGGGACAATCTTACACGAATTGGTCATAATAATATGCAGATTAACATCACAAATACAAGATTGAAGCGAATACTAGTGCCATCTGGTATCAAAATATGGGTGGTTGGTGCACAAGAGGTATCTTTAACAAGCCCAAGTGACATCGGCCTTCTCTTGAATGGCAGCCTCGCAACTCAAAACAAAGATCTAATTCCACATTGGCTACCCAGATATGCATCTTGCACCCCATTGCTATCTGTGCATGTAGTGGGCTCAATTTTAGTAACTGCACATAAAACCCAAAATCCCACTTCTCCTATCCCAACCTCATTCATATCCCATGATACAGTCAAGTTACTAGCTGATAAATGCTACTACAGAGAAATTAGTCAAATCCCTCCAAGCTTGTTTTCTTCAGTACCTTCAGTTAATTCAAGGTTGATTTTGTTAGAGAAAGTATTAGGGAGGTTGGTTGATTCAAAAGTGTCGGACCGCAAATATGTCAGGTTTGTCAAGTTTAAAGTAGTTTCTCTTAGGGTGGTGAAATTCCGATTGAGATTGGAAAGAGAGCTTGGTAGGAGAGATAAATTCGGGAGAGAGATGGAGGAATGGAGAACAAACCCTAGGAAACAGAATTTCTTACTCGAAGTGGTAGCTAGGGTTAGAGAAGACGGTACATTAAAGGCTTTAATGGCGAAGAGGGTAAAAAGAGCATTTGGTGCTGTTGAATCAACAGCATGGAGCAGTCTCATGTCAAATATTTCCTTCACGAAGTTTCCTTCAGTTGTATTTCCTCCTGAGGTGCTGACATTGGATGTGAAGTGGTGATTTTATTCCCTTCCTACCTTAATTTCAAAAAAGAAAAAAAAGAAAATTAAATTACCGATGTAATTTTTGTATTTGTGGTAAGATTTAATAGGATTAATATTTTTTTAAACTTGTTGTTATGGATTTGGTTTTCTCATAAGCTTGTATATATGCAATCATATAGTTTGTAGCTAGAAATATATTGTTGATAAATATTGGTAATGTTTGTGTATATGCTTTACATTTCACTTTACACTTTGTCTACAATACCATATGACAAAGTTAATGCTGAGGTATTGATATTTTTTTCCCTTCTATTTCTTCTCAGACATTGGATGTGAACTGGTTACTGTGAATTACCATGTTTTATATGAGTAGCGACAATATTTCCGGTTCCTCCATTTTCCAACAAACAAAAAACAAAAGGAATTAGAAAAGTGCTGCATCGTTGTGTTGACTTAAATCTTGAAACTTGGACACGATGTACAGAAAAGTTGCCAATTAGATTATACAATAGACAGATGTCCACAGAGCACTCTTTTACTTGGTTCCTTTGTATGAAATTCTGTTTCTTAGATAAAGGAGTGCTTTTGTATGAAATTCTGTTTCTTAGGATTAAAGCCTTCGGAAACGGGTAGTAGCTCAGTTGGTTAGGAAAAAATTCTAAAGTTGTTTTACTCAAAAATTGAGAATGTGAAAAATGTATTGATAGTAGAAAACAAAAAATTAGAAACAGATAGAAAGACACCACACTCTCAGAAAACTCTCTTCCCTCCCAATTTTATTGCTCACAATAATTTTTACAAACATATCTTTCACAGGTCAAACACCCGTTCTTATATATCTATCGTAAGTGGAATAAGAAAATATATCAAGAGATTTCCTCTGTATACAACATGATTATTTCCTAATACAAAGGAACTAAAACAGAAACAAATACAAAGTTTATTTCACTAGATATTCTATAGATCTTGTCTTTCCTTATCTGTAACAATTCCAAATTCAGTTAGAGATCTTGTCCACTTATTTCCATTGGTACTTCCACTGTTTGTGTGCCTATATCCAGAATGTGAGCAATAGCATGTTAACACTCCCCCTCAATTTGGTATGTACAGGTCATACATACCCAACTTGTCTATCATATCATGAAATATGGTTTCGATCACAGATTTGGTCAAGATATCCGTCAATTGTTCATTAGATCCTACATGTGAAATATCAATGACTCCTGTTTCTATTTTCTCCTTAATAAAGTGTCTGTCAATTTTCACATGTTTTGTCCTGTCATGTTGTACCGGATTGTGAGCCATAGCAACTGCTGCCTTGTTATCACACAATAATTTCATTGTTTGTCCTGGAGGATAGCCGAGTTTAGTGAGTAACTTCTTTAACCATAACAACTCACACATTCCCTTGACCATACCCCGAAACTCAGCTTCAGCGCTTGATAATGCAACCACACTTTGTTTCTTGCTTCTCCAAGTCACCAAATTGCCCCTACAAATGTAAAGTAGCCTGCCGTAGATCTCCTATCACTACGATCGCCGGCCCAATCAGCATCGGTGTATCCTGAGATGTTTAGGTGTTCATATTTCCTAAAGAATAGACCCTTACCTGGAGTGCCCTTTAAATACTTCAGGATTCTCATAACAACACTCATATGCTCTTCACTAGGATTATGCATGAATTGGCTAACTTGACTTACTGCATAAGCTATATCAGGGCGAGTATGAGACAAGTATATCAGCTTTCCTACCAATCGTTGATACCTTTCCTTGTTAGCTGGCACCTGGTCTTCAGTCTCTTCCATTTTGTAGTTCTGAATCATAGGGGTATATACGGGTTTGCAATCTAACAATCCAACTTCAGCTAAGAGATCCAAAATATACTTGCGTTGTGACAACACAATTCCTTGTTCTGAGCGAGACACTTCTATACCCAGAAAATATTTTAGCCTCCCCAAATTTTTCATCTCAAAGTCTTTGGATAGTCTCCCCTCCAATTTTGTGATTTCCTCAGAACTATTTCTTGTAATTATCATGTCATCAACGTAAATAATCAACACCGTTAGTTTATCCTGATCCTTTTTAAAGAAAAGTGTGTGGTCAGAATCCCCTTGATTAAATCCATAATTTTTCATGGCATAACAAAATTTTCCAAACCAAGCACGAGGTGATTGTTTCAATCCGTACAGAGCTTTCTTCAAACGACACACCCTAGCTCCTTGAAACTTCATTCCAGGAGGAGCTTCCATGTACACCTCTTCTTCTAGATCACCATGCAAAAATGCGTTCTTCACATCAAATTGATGTAGTGGCCAGTCAAGATTAGCTGCAAGTGACAATAATACTCGAATGGTGTTAAGTTTAGCAACAGGAGAAAAAGTTTCCTGATAATCAATTACATAGGTTTGTGTATATCATTTTGCCACTAGCCTTGCCTTATACAGATCAACATTACCATTTGAATCATATTTGATAGAGAAAACTCATTTACATCCTACAGGTCTCTTGCCTTCTGGAAGATCAACTACCTCTCATGTTTTATTCTTTATAAGTGCCTCCATCTCGACTTCCATGGCTTTCAGCCAATTTGGATCTTGTTTAGCTTCCTGCACACTATTTGGCACTTTAAGAGATAAAGAGTGATCACAGAAAAATTTCAATTTTTCAGGGAGGTGTTTGGTTGCAACATAGTTAGCTATTCCATATTCTTTACTACTTCCATCTTCCGGTATATACCGTTTTGGTGCATTACCTCTATTGTTACGGGGTGGTAGAACATACCTAAGATTTGAACTACTTACAGTGCTATCTTCGGGAGATCTCAGGCTGGGCGTGGCGTGTACCATCTCATCTCCATTTATATCATTCCAGATATGTGCATCTCTTTCTACACCTTTACCATCTAATGTACACTTATGTTAAGGTATTTCCATCGCTATTCATCAATTCCTCATTACCGACGGAATTAATGGGACTATTTCTTTCCTCAACGTTATCTTCAGCATCTGACCTATTTTCGTCCATTACTGGACTATCAGTATTCACTTGGACTATTGGCTCGAGTTCAATGTCTACTAGGTTATTAATTTCAAAACTGTTGGATGGGATTTCTTGGTCTTGACCAGTGGGTTGATTTCTCTGGAGATTAAAATTAGCTCCAGAATCAGCAATTACATTTCCACCCCACAATTCTCTAGTGTGCTCCCCCTGAATGACACAACTCTCTTTCTGATAGAAGGGTTCATGTTCAACAAATGTCACATCACATGTTACATACCATTTCTTTGTTATAGGGTCAAAGCATTTGTATCCTTTTTGGTTCATACCTAGACCCAGAAAAACACATTTAATAGCACAAGGTTCAACTTTGGTACGATTTAATTTTGGAACATGTACAAATGCAACACAACCGAATATTTTTGAGGCAAGGCTCAGAATGGAAGGTATTGATACGAATTCGGCAAGTCTTTTCAAAGGGGTCACAAAATTGTTACTTTTGGTAGGAAGTCTATTCATAAGATATACATACATAGTTACCACATTCTCCTAGAACTTTTGAGGAACATTATATTCAAAGAGGAGGGCTCGAGCTATTTCAAGAATATGTCGGTTTTTCCTTTCAACAACACCGTTTTGTTGTGGTGTTCCTACACACGAGGTCTCGTGAATTACTCCCTTTGTAGTAAAGTACTCCTTCACATCCCTGTTCACAAATTCACCTCCATTATCACTTCTAAAATACTTGACATTTTTTCCAAATTGATTCTGAATGAGGTTAAAAAATTCCTTTATAATTTGTGATACTTCATCTTTCCTTCTCAGTAAATATACCCAAGTCATTCTAGTGCAATCATCAAAAAATAAAAGGAACCACTTAAACCCATTTATAGATACAACTAGAGAAGGGCCCCAAACATCGAAGTGAATAAGATCAAATGGTGCCGAACATTTATTTAAACTAGGAGTATAAGATACACGATGACTCTTAGCCTTTATGCACGTTTCACATGATATATTATTGATATCGACTTTACTAAACAAGTCAGGTAAAAGTTTTTTCATGTAGCCAAAAGAGGGATGCCCCAAACGACGATGCCACTGCCACAGTCTTTCTATTGTTTTTGAATCACTGTCAACCAGATTTGCAAGCCCAATTTTTAAGTCCTCGAGATGGTACAACCGCCCACGCTTAACTCCACGCCCAATGATCTCCCTGGTATGAATGTCCTGGAATATACAACAATTTGGATACATTAGCACGACACATTTCAATTCTTCCGCAAGTTGTCCCACCGAGATAAGTTTAGTAGACAGTGAAGGAACCACAAGTGTATTTGTCAATTTAAGAGATTCTGAGAGGTGCACATCACCTGCTCCCGTAACGGGATAAGACACACCATTTGCATTTAAAATCTCTGTTTTTCGAGGTTTAGTAAAGTTCATCACATCATTTTCAGAGAAAGTCATATGATCAGTGGCACCAGAATCAATAATCCATGACTCATTTTTATCAGATTTTATCAAAGTGAAAATATTACCCTTCTCCTTCATTACCATTACCATTATCAGGTTTGATGGTTACCAGATTTGCCTTCGGTAGATCATCATTTGATTTCTTCTTTTTCAATTCTTTATACCAGTCAGGTGTACCATGCAACTTAAAGCACTTGTCCTTCGTATGACCCTTGATGCCACAATGGAAACACTTTATATCATTGCCAGGACGGTTCTTGCTCTTAGCGAAAGCAACCACAGGTATTGCATCAGATTTGACACCATAAGCGTCAGTAGAACTCTTATTTCTGTCAGTAGCAGCATCAGTCCCCATAGAGCTGTTACCAGTAGTGAACTCACCCTGGTGGGGCTGAACCAATTGCTGCCTATGTCCTGTAGCACTAGTTGTAGTATTAGGAGTTTGCAAAAAAACATGTTGCTGAGAGTAGGTACCTTGAGCAACCATAGCCATCGGATTATTCAAGACATCAAGTTTGCCAACCATAATGCCTTGTCGAACATCTTCTCTTCTAACATGATCAAACGCCTCTTCAACCATGGGAAATGGTCTCATCCGTAAAATCTCAGCACGTATATTGTCAAGTCTACTGTCTAAACCTCCAAGAAAGATATGCAACCTGTCTTGCTGCACAATCTCATTATATCTCTTCATATCCTCAGAGCTACTCATTTCATTTGGTCTCCTAAAATCAATTTCCCTCCACAAGACACATAAGGTATTATAAAATTCCTCTAAACTATTCCCCCATTGTTTGAGGGTCCAAACACGCATTTGCAATTCATATAGTTGAGAACTATCATTCAAATCAAAGAACCCAACTCTAATTGCATCCCATACATCTTTTGCAGTAGGCAAACTAACAAAATTACTCAAATGAACTGGTTCAAGAGAGTTGAGAAGCCAATTTCTTACCATAGCATCTTCAGTGTGCCATTTTTCGAATTCAATGTCATCTTCATTCGGTCTTTTTGCCTTTCCAGTGATGTAACCGAGCTTCTTCTTTGAGTCCAGATAGATGTTAACTATTTGTGCCCACAACCAATAATTTGTTCCATCAAATTTAACAGAAGGCGCTTGGTTAAGTTCTTCAGATATGGTGTTTCTAGGTTGAACTGGATGGAGATTTGGAAGAGTGGAAGAAGACTCAGTAGTTTTGAGTATCATTTTAGTGATCTTATCAGTCAAGGCATCTAGGAAGTCTGTAGGCAAAGTAATAGTTTTAGGAGATTTTGGAGATGAAGTCTCAGAATTTGTTTTGGACATGTTTGAGAGTTACAGGAAGAGACAAGCACTAACGTTACTTAGCAAAGGTGTCAAAATTCTGGTGACCACACCAGAATAACCAGGACAAGGTAAAGGGAAAGAAAGAGAAAAAACAAACACGACTGTGCCCACTAGTTCACCTTCGGCATAGCCATCAGCAAACTAGAGAACCGTAACAAGCTCTGATACCATGTGAAAAATGTATTGATAGTAGAAAACAAAAAATTAGAAACAGATAGAAAGACACCACACTCCCAGAAAACTCTCTTCCCTCCCAATTTTATTGCTCACAAGAATTTTTACAAACATATCTTTCACAGGTCAAACACCCGTTCTTATATATCTATCGTAAGTGGAATAAGGAAATATATCAAGAGATTTCCTCTGTATACAACATGATTATTTCCTAATACAAAAGAACTAAAACAGAAACAAATACAAAGTTTATTTCACTAGATATTCTATAGATCTTGTCTTTCCTTGTCTGTAACAATTCCAAATTCAGTTAGAGATCTTGTCCACTTATTTCCATTGGTACTTCCACTGTTTGTGTGCCTATATCCAGAATGTGAGCAATAGCATGTTAACAGAGAATTCAATACTTGCCCACGACTTTGCAGCTTCTGCAAAGATTTCAAAAAAAAAAAAAGATTAAAGCCTTTGGGTTATAAGGAACGAAGTTTGTCTAAAAGAGATGATTTTCTATTGCTTAGAAATTGTCTAAATTTCATCCACTACATAACTGGTAATTTCTTTCTTTGGGAAAATAGTTAATCCCACATAATTTTGAAAGCCAATAATGTGTCAAGTCAAACAAAATTCTGACGATATTTTCGAGATGATAGTTAGCAACCTAAATATAAATCATGTATCATATCTTCAAAAGCCTACTGCTTGTGAAAGCACCAAGTTTGTTAGTGAGATTTGCTCGGGTCAGTCTGTTCGGCTTGAGATGTAGAGAAAAGTCAGCAAAGCTCTGCCATGATTGATTGGTATATAAAACTTTTTCTGAGAAAGAAGTGGGTTTTTGCAACATAAAGTCTCTCAGAAATACTTGTATTGAGTTTCTAACTTGCGACTTTTTTTTGAAAAAATATTGTTCTTAATCACTAGATCAAAAGTAGATTTAAGCACTTAAAAGCAAAATTAGAAAGAAAGAAACAAATAAGAGCAACTAATTTCCATTTTGTTCCACTCATGTCAAAATAGACACGCATCGGGTATACACTGAAACATCTCCCATGGGAGGCGATATTTTCAGAACAAATTTTATATTGACACCGCAACATGTAGACTTGTTAAATTTGTGGATAATTTCACTCCTCATTTTTTTTTTTTCTGAAATAGCTTATGTAGTGTTGTTTTCCATAAATCTCTTATCCCTTCACAGATATATGTAACATGCTAATGCATTGATTTCATTGCTTTGATATTACATATGGTTAGGAAACAAGTGTCGATGATAAACGGAATTCAATTGCTTGTTAGAGGAAATACACAAAGGGCAACATCGCAAGTTGAAAGGTGTTGTGGTGAAATAAAAATGTCGGAGTGAATACCAGCATTTTATCTTCATTAGTGACCAAACAAGCATAGATTCACCTGACTTTAGATGTGAGAAATTGATAAGCACCGTGTGATCATACTCAAGCCAAAAATTGCGAGAACTGAAACAAGCCTTTCAATTATAGAACTACCCATATTGAATACTTAATCTCCTTCGTAATTTTAGTAAAGGGGGGAGTATTTGAAATGAGAAGTTCATACGTAGATATCATATTTGATATCAACTATTGATATCGATTTTATTATGCATATTTAGTTGAGTTATCATGTACATTATTTTAGTTATTATGCATGTTATTTTTTGTAATGAAATAGTTATACATATTGTCGATTTTATTATGCACCTTTAGTTAAGTTATCATGCACATTATTTGAGTTATTATGCAGATCATTATACATGTTATTAGCGTCGTAATCGTCTTCGTTAAAGATTCCTTCTTTGATCATCTTGTCCTTAAAGACCCATTGGACATCTCCTTTGATATTTCACCATCTCGTCATCGCTATTTTGACACCTTTATCCTGTCAAGCACGTATTCGAAAGCAAAAATCCGAGAACACAAGCTTGTGTTGTTGGACGACACACTCTCCAAGTATAACCTTACAATCTATGCAAGCACGTGTGTCCTCTCTCCTAGTAAGAACAAAATCAATCTGACTCAAGTGTTGGCCACTGCAGAAGGTAACTAAATGGGATTGTCTTTTTCTAAAAACAAGTGTTAGCTATCATGAGATCATATGCTACAACGAAGTTCAATATATTTTCTCCTTCTTGATTACTATCACCATATCCAAATCCCCATGCATTCCTTCATAACTCCTGCTAGTTGTACCAACATTACCGTTGAAGTCTCCTCCTATAGAAAGCTTCTCTTCGCCAGGCACACCTCTAAGCATCTCTTCTAGATCTTCCCAGAATTGTTTCTTGACATTCTCGCACAAACTTATTTGTGGGGCTGTGGGGCATATGCATTAACAACGTTTAAACTTAATTTGCCAATGACCAACTTGACTAGAATAAGTCGATCTCTTTGTCTTCTAACGTCGACAACTCTGTTTTTTAGGCTTTGGTCAATTAAGATGCATACTCCATTCATGATTCGTTCTGTTCATGTGTATCATAGTTTAAAACCAGTATTTTCTACATCTTTCACCTTTTGTCATGTCCATTTAGTCTCTTGAACGCATAAGATATTTACATATCTCCTAATCGCAATATCAACTAACTCTCGTAGCTTGTCCGTTAAGGATCCTATATTCCAACTATCCAGACGAATCATATTATCCTCGACTAACTTCCTTAAAGTGCGAAAACCCTTGTTCGTTTGTAACTACACTCAGGCACCAATGTAGCACGTCACTAAGGAAATGACGACCCGATCCTTGCACATTTAACATCATATCTAGATTCTTGAAACGTAGCAAAGAGGGTTACGTCCCGTCCCAACAATAGTCTATTGAGTTTCAGTCCCATGAAAGTAGCTAACTTTTTCAAATTGGCTCGTCAGGTCTGTTACAATCCTTCTCATTTGTTGAACTTAAAACCAACACAACACATGCCGAATTCAAGTGATAAGAGAATAAAGATCAAAATTGAGCTCAAGGTGTAGGTGGTCTGCCAGTTTAGCTCAACATTTATTTTCTTCCTGCAAGATGCAAATTAGAGTGCCACGGAACATTACATGCTACGTTAACCTATTACTTCAAGGCACTAAACAAAATTTTACGGCTATCACGAAGAAAGTTGGAATCAATTGGAAACAGACTAAAAGAATCATTGCTGTACTCATTGGACTTACAATCTGGAGAAACTAAGATAAGTTCCTACAGGTTTGTAACTAATATAACCAGCCGGTACACTCTTCTGTACCACAAAAACATTGCTTTTTCTTCACATTGCCATTGGCGTCATGCACTTGGTCCACAGAATAATTGTAGTGGTATGCCAGCTCTTCCATTGGTTGTATATCCTCACATGCAAAGAACATAATCCTGGGCATGTTTTTATTATCATGGTCATACAAAACATTTTGTGCATACACGTTTGGCATGCAACTATGGTTAATGAACCTTGAAAAATTACCAAACTCAGATGCATCTAGAGTGAAAACCTCGTCCCCTTCTGGATCTTTTGAGAATTTATCTTTTTGTAGTGCAGGGATAGAACTTTTCAGCCCCTCCCAGAGCTTCTCATCATAATAGTTATTCCCAATTGTGAACAAGTATTCATCATTCATTCTCCTTTGCGCCTCCTCATCAGATATCAGTTCTGCAACATATTCACACACAAAACTTCCAGAAGGAATAAATCCCAATGCCCTGACACCCCATCCCATTGATTTAGTTTTAAAAACTTGGAGCCGATGTTTCATACCATGCTGGCTGACCCTATTGGGGCAACTTGGGGGACACTTGCAAGCAGGCCCGCACTCGAAAACTAGTGGTTTGGCCTCAACAATATGACCCTTGCCATTAAAAGGTAACTCTCCCCCATTTTTTACCACGCAAGCACACGTCACTGAGTCAGAGCAGCCATTTATGCACCCGCACCCATCAGGAGGAGTCGGGTCCCGTAGAACCCGGGTCCGCAAGCCCGTTATGTACTTGAAAAATGGCGGTTTTTCACTATCTACAAAGTTAACCACTGAAACAGGCACCTTCTCCTTCCCAAACGAGAGATCCTCCATGTGCAGAGCTGGAAACAAATATGACTCTGAATGTCTCGATTCCAAAATTGCCCTTATATCCAAGTCAGCTTGCCCAGCTACACGCTGTAGCCTGAACACATAAGAATAGCGGGTCCCATCATCAGACAGCTTTCTCGAATACTTCTCAACAGTGTACAAACCACAATAGATGTACGTATTTAGCCTTTTGGCTTTAACCTTGAATATTTCACTACCTGCCAGGTCACGAGCAAAAGCATAAACAAACCGTACAGGGGTCTTAGTCTCCAAGCTTCTCACAAGCGCCAGATTTGACCCATCAAGTGTTTCATTAGTGGCCACTACAGAAGAACCTGAAAATTCTACAATGTCAATTTTCAATTTTTTCTTTAGTTCAGCCAAATTACCATAAGAGACTACACTAATAGCCTGGTTCTCTTTTCCTCTTTTGATGAAGTCAACACTTAACTGGTGCTGACAATGGAGACCCACAACATAGAGCTCAAAACGTAAATGAAAAATATCCCCGACTCGGGTCCCTGGGACTTCACCAATAAATTTTCTCGCATCATCATAAGAGTTCCTCTCCTTGTATTTTCTGAAAGCCAGCGAATCACGCCCAACCCAGGCAATTCCAGAACCTGAAACCCCTATTGTTTCCTCTTCCACTAAAAGCTCCCGATATATACTCCGAAACTTATGCAAGGAGCTCATCACACTGTCCCGCTTGCCAGCCAATTCACACAAAACCGTTATCTCAACACTAGAGTGAGGTTTCCTTCGTTGGGATGGGCTTATGGAAATTTTTCGTCTCAATTTGTGTTCTTCTGAAAATTGTCGTTTGTAGCCCGGCTGAAATCTCCAAGGAGCGACAGCCTTGTAGAGTTTAGACATAATGTGGGTTCTTTTTGAATTCCCATTCGCAAATCCTGAATTTTTTCCACTGTTTAAATTTTCTTGATGTTGAGTTTTTCCATCTGAACCTTGATTGATGCAGTTTGGTTCTAAAACCTCTCCATTGTTGATTTTCCTATCAGAACACTCAAACTTCATCTCATTTTTTGAACCATGTCCATTCTTTAATCGGTCATTGGAAAGATCCTGATTAGTTGCATGGCTTTTCCTCCCATGTTCAAAGTTTTTAGCCTTGTTTCCATTAGGATGCCGCTCATATCCCTCTTGAAACCTCCATGGCGCCAAAAATTTTCGCTTTTTATGAACCACTTCGTTTTCTGCATTTTGCTTTGTTGTTTTCAAAGGTTTGACCATGGTAATTGATTCAAACAAGACGTTAAGAGAAACCAAAATACGACCTATTGAACACATGAAAGAGAAAGCATTAATGGATTGCAACACAAATGAACGATGCAAAAATTGAAATGAGGGGAGCAAGGAGAATGCCTTACAATGAGAAAGTGAATATGGATTGATTTGTGGTGGTCTCGAGGGAGTCGACAATCGAAGTAGACGATTATGGAGTTCAATTAGCTAGGATTTCGGACGAGGAAATCCCTATCAAGCGAGAGAGGGAGAGTGAGGGATGTGGTTAATGGAAAAATAATGGGTACTTCTTTAGAGTTGATTGAATTTTTGTTGGACTCCCCAACCTTTGAATTTGTGATTTGATTTGTGACAAGTATGCAAATTTCTTGTTTTGAAAATCATTATTTCTACTCCCTCAACTTCTAATATTGACAATTGACCTTCACTGTTGATTGAATAAAAAAATTTAATTTCGATTATTATTGTTAATACTTTAATCACAAGAATGAACTTGTAACATTATCAATTGAGGATTCACACATAGTATTGGCTAGTTTATATCAGAATATCCATTTCAAATTAAAGTTAAACAATAATCCACACAACTATATAGCTTCAATATATTTTAGAATTTCCATGTTCCAGCTAAAATCACAAAAAAGTGCGCCCAAAATAACCATGCCCACCCCCACACCATCCCATGAACATAATTTATCATTTTTGAAAACCGTCAAATCACAAAATCAATTTTACAAGAATTTCAAGGAACTACCCATGGTTCGATCAACAATTATCACAAAACAAATAAGAAATACAAGCCAAATTTCTTTAATGAACTAGCATGCAAGCATACACAGATTTTATAATAAACACTCCCATTAGATTGAACTTCTATCATTTCTTTCTAGGAGCTAAAGAGGATAGCAGAGGGCTTTGCATAAGACATACCATATTGTGTTCTCTTCCAACGGAGGTCTCTCCTTTGTTCCCCCTCTCCATTGTTGTTTCGGTGAAGTCTAGAATAAATCAAGGCACATTTTGTTTTCATAATTATCAATTCAAGTTCTAAAAGTTAAGAGTTAGCCCTAGAAACTTAGAAAAATCTTCAAAAGCCCCTTCACACTAGGGTAGTAGGGTCCTTGTACCAGTTGGCCCAACACGAATTAATACAAACTACCAAAGAACCCGCAATTCAATTCTTTATTGCTTTAAAGCCACGTTATAAATGTGTATGTCACAAATGTTTACCATTTGCATTTACCGAACAGAACCAGCTGAAGTTTAATAAACACTTCGAATTAAACTAAATTCTCAGGAATAACCACTGCATACGTAAACAGAGATTCAGGTCAATGTTAGGCCACAAGAATGGAAGAACCAGACTTTAATAGAGATTTCAAGGCAAACCAAGAAAGAAAGGGGAAAGACAGTATCAACGAGCTCCTCAAATAATCCAACCAGTACCAAAGTTTCAGTTCCATCTTCTCAAACACGCACACAACTCAAGAGAAGAGAAAACCCTAACTCAGGTATAAGAGCGCAAAACAGAGAGAGCGATTGAACGCACTTACGCAAAATCCAGGGAGAGAGAGAAGAGGGCAGCAATCGACGTCTCTTCAGCAGTAAATCATGGAGTGTACGATTGTGGCGAGCGGAGAATCCCTAATCCCTCGAACGCGTACGCACACAACACAGGAGAGAAATGCAGGTGGAATTGAAAGGGAGAAGGTGAGTGAGGCAAACTATTCGTTTCCTCTGCTAACACTGGTCACTGGGCCGTGGAGTACCGGGCAACTATAAGAGGGAGGGGTTTGAATACAAATCTCAGTAAGGACAATAATTACAGTAAGAATTTTCATACAATCTGCACTTAGGATGGCAAAAGCCCACGGCCCATCTGGCCCATCTTGGCCCACAATGTCCAACATTCAACTGATCTGCTTTTTTGGGAATCGGATCTTTTGTTGCGCAGCACCGTGTTGTGCGGCATAAGGATCGTTAGATCATCTGTGATGTATGGATCTCGAGATGATCCAACGATCCCCATGAGCACGTTGTTGCGTAGTAGGTGATCTGAACTTGATTTTTAGGGTGGAAACGAATCAGGTTGGTAGAATTTTGTGTAGATTTTTAATTCGTTAGATATCATTGAAATTCGAGTAGTAGTCAATCAATCAAAAACAAAAAACTAAAAACTAATTTATAATTTATTTAGGCGATCGAATTTCGCAAGTTCGCAAGGTTTACAAATTTCATTATTTCGTATAAATTTTTTGCATGATATTAAAATTTAACAAGTATCAACTAGGAATTATTTAAATAGCATATTAACATGTTATTATTTTTATGAAAAAAAATCTGAATGTATGTTTTGTTTGTGTTGTGTATAGATTGTTTTTAGACTTCAGCAAATAGACTAATATGTAGTAAAGTTGGGTAATTAAGCAATTGTAAGATAGTAGTATCTCTTTCTTAAACGGATTGAAATCATCTACTTTTCATTTTTGAAAAATATGACTCTAGTTTTCTTAATATGAACTGATGGTGGTATCCAACGAATCAAATTGAATAAAAGATATGCCCTCTCAGTCAAATCCGTCAATTTTAATCTAACAATCTACAAGTGAATAATAGAATCCTCCCCTTTCCTCAAAATAATAGTAGATTCACATCCTTCTTAAAGAGGTAGCCAATTTAGTTACTTTTTAATAATATACATCATAGTAAGTTTTAAGGAAGAATAAAAACAGACACCCTTGTTTGAGGTGTTATTTGGGGGGAAAAATCAAGTCAATAGATTCATGTTTTAACAAAGCTTTTAGGTTAGGTCAGTTTTTACTCGTATTTTTGTCACATCCCAGAAATAGTAAACTTGTTGGGTGCGACTAACCCGACCATGTGTGCATGACGACATGCACACGAAAGACTTTAAGAATAAATAAAGAATACAATAAGTGTAAAGAAATCAGTGACACGACATATAACAAAGTATAACTTTTATTTATCACAATCATTTCTTTACATACATCAAAAATGTATCGGTATAGCAAAAGCAGAGAAAAAATAAACAAAAAAGAATGGTCCCGCTGATACGTCAGTGACCATTCATCTATCTATCATACAGTGTAAACTAGAGAAAAATAAAAATAGAGAAAAATCTAAAATGAACGCGTGTGATCACCATCCTAAGAGACATCATCACAGCTCCAATGCTCTGCACATGGATTCCATAACCATCATGGAACATAAAAAAAATATAAATTTCTCAGTGTAGATTTAGGTCCAGCATTTGAGCTTATATATTTTTCTATGATTGGACCCAAACTAACACTTGGTAGGTATTTAATCACATATTTAAATCTAACAATTTTGATGAAGTTAACTACAAGTACCTTAGGAGTTTTAACCAAGTTTTGAAATAACTATTTAAAGTACGGTCGTTAAAAAAATCCAAAAGAAATAATACTAAAGTATACATATAGTACGGAATTTTAAATCAAACACCCATAAGTAAACCCCATTTGTAGACACCTAGATCCGCCCTTACACGGGCACGAATTAACGGGCCCCACTTAAATTTCGCTAAGTGGGCACGAATTAACAGGCCCAACTTACAAACTTGGCAAATTCGAAGTCCCAAGGCAAAATAACCCTAGAACGCTAAATGGCACGAAAGCACACGCTCTATGGTAAAAAATGAACCCAATGCATACCTCACCAAAAATATAAAAGTAAATAAAAACTCTCGACCTCAGTTGTCATATCGAAATAAGGAAACCACTATATGAACATAAAAGAATAATAAAGGAGTTTTCATGTACCAACCAGGGGCCAAAGTGGAGCTCCAGCCTTTCCCTATACCCAATTTGGCCACCAAAGGAGAAAGAACTCTTCGGACGTATCTGAGATCTCGCAATAAGCCGGTTAAATAAAATAATAATAATAAATATAATCAGAATAGCTCCATAAATCAAATATGACTAGCATACTTCTAGAAGTATGAAAACAGTGTCAGCCAAGCATGTGCATTTTCCTCCAAAACCTTTCTCCGCTAGCGCAACAAAGTTGTGTGCAATATGTGAAGCTCCCTATCATATCATACCAAAACAAATGATCAATAAAGATAACAATTATTACTATCAATATTATTGAAGAATAATATGTGAGAATTTTACATCTTCCAAATCTTGGAGTTGGCACAATTTTTTAATCTCCCTGTAAACCTAAAAATAACCAAACGGAAGTAACATGAGTTGTGAGCTAAACAGAGATCAAAACTGGAAAAAAAAATGAATAAAGAAGAGCAACTACGCTGAAAGGAAGAGGAGAAGTTGTTTCTCGAATACGACAGTTAGAAAGCAAGCACTCGTTTCCTGGGAAGAAAGCGATTGAAATGAAAAGAACGAAATTAATGGAGATTAATTACTCGTAAAACAATAAACAAAGTAGCTACATAGAAGGATACAACTAACGAGAGAGCTCGAGATGAGATCGCACAGCCGAGAGAGGCGTGCCATTTCTCTCCCTGATCATCGCTTCTTGTTCTCCATTGCTAACTGATGCAGAGTGTTACGCTAGAGCAAAGGCACCTCATTATAATCAGTCAATTTCGTTTCGCAAAGTTGTTATACTGGTCAAATATTTTGGGCCTTTTATGGCCGACCTTTTCTTCGTTTGGCAAATCAAAGTGTAGTTTGTATCGATTTTTTAGTAATAGAAATTAAATTAATTAATTATATTTAGATAGAAAAATTATCTAATTTTTTTTTAAAATAGAAAAGATCGGTGTTACCTAATTATATTTAGACAGAAAGGTTATTTGAAAAGCTTCAAAAATAAAAAAGGACGGTGTTGGTAACACTGATCTTCTGGCATAAAGTAAAAGGTCAGTGTTGTCAATCCTAACCTTTGGCTTCTTTTTCAATTTTACGGCAAATAGTTGTTTTGGTTTTAGCCATTGGACATTGAATATTTTATTAATAAAAATATTATTAATTTAATTGATGAGTTAGGTTATATGTAAGTATTTTTTTGTAACAACTTCGGCTATACTCGTCGAGATCGTAAATAGTTTATTTCTGTCATCGCCAGCCATTGACCTGTAGATATTCGAGTCTGATTTGCGATCGAAGAAACGGGCGACTCATAATTAATTCTGACACAAACTCATGATAAAAAATGACTAGTTAAGACATAAGTTGAAAATGGAGCCAAATTTGAGATGCACATTCCTCTGATCGCAAATCAGACTCGACGAGATGGAAGTAGACTCGAATATCTACAACTCGATGGCTTGCGACGTTAAAAAAAATTAATTACAATCCCCACGAGTGTAGTCGAATTTGCTACAAAAAATATTACGTATGATTAGCATTTTTTCTAATTTTTTTAGCAACTTCGACTATGATCGTCGGGACTGTAATTAGTTGTTTTTAACATCGTAAGCCACCGAGGTGTAGATATCCGAGTCTACTTCCATCTCGTCGAGTCTGATTGCGGTCGGAGAAACGAGCGATTCAAAATTGAATATGATACCAACTCGTGATAAAATTTACTTTTTCAGATAAGTTGAAGATTGTGTCAAATTTGAGATTCACATTCTTCCGACCAAAAATCAAACTTGATGGGGAGGAAGTAGACTCGGATATCTACAGTTCAGTAACTTGTGACGTTAAAAAAAACTAATTATAGTCCCGACGAGCATAGCCGAAGTTGCTACAAAAAATAGAAAAAAATGCTAATCATACGTAATATTTTTTTGTAGCAAATTCAGCTAACTCTCGTCGATACTATAATTAGTTTTTTTAATACCGCAAGCCATCGAGTTGTAGATATCCGAGTCTACTACCATCCCGTCGAGTCAGATTTGTGATCAGAGGAATGTGCATCTCAAATTTGACTTCATTTTCAACTTATGTCTTAATAGTTATTTTTATTATCAGTCTGTGTCAGAATTAATAATGAGTCGCTCATTTCTCTGATTGCAAATCAGACTCGACATGATGGAAGTAGACTCGAATATCTACAGCTCGATGACTTGTGACGATAGAAATGAACTATTTACGATCTCGACGAGCGTACCCGAAGTTGTTACAAAAAATACCTAAATATAACTTAACTTATCAATTAAAATAATATTTTTATTAATAAAATAATCAATAGCCAAAGGCTAAAGGCCAAAGGCCAAAGCAAAAAGCAAGTGTTTGGCGTAAACTAAAATAAAGTAAAAGATCAGGGTTGACAACACTCGTCTCTTGGCTTTTGCCAAAAGATTAGTTTTGCGAAAACTGACTTTTTCTATTTTCGAAGCTTTTGAAATAATCTTTCTATAATTAATTAATCTAATTTCAGTGATTAAACAAATCGGTAGTTTGTACCTTGTTTTAATAGGAATCTTCTGCATATTTTTGCTCTCTACTTTTATTTTGATCTTCGGATCAAATTTTAATATTTCTAATTTAATAATACATAAATCGATAGTTAGTCGTTATGATTTAAATCCAACGATTCAAATCAAAATGTTATTGCACAAAGAAGTGCAGCAAAAAATATTTTCCTGCTTTAACAGTATCTTTTATTTTTAGTGTCGCATCTTGCACCTCTTTTGATCTTCCTTCTCTTTTCATAGGTAAGAGACTAAGGGTCTGTTTGGCATGAGCTCTATTTCGGCATGAGAGGGTTGCCAGACGTGTTTTTGAAAGAATAGAATAGTGGTAAAATAGGCTATTTCGGTATACCACCATATAGATGGAATAGCGGAATACGCTGTTCTGTATGACTAACTAATTAAATTTGGAATGTAATTATCAATTTAATATATAATATATACTTTATTATTAATGTTAATACTATTATATTATCTTTATTACGAAAATAATATTAATAATTACTATTAATTATAATTATTATTTTAATATTTTAAATAATGCGTATTATGATAATTTTAGATTATTGTTATTATTATTAATATAATTATCATTATTACTTTATTATGTTGTATTATATTTGTAATTAATAATATTTTATTATATTATATATAATATAATTATTAAAAATATTATTATTATCTCTTTATTATTAAAAAATATTAATAATTACTATTAATTATTATAATTTTAATAAGGCAAATTATTATAATTTTTATATGATTGTTATTATTATCATCATTATTTGATTATGTTGTATTATATTTGTAATTAACAATATTTTAGTATATATATTATAATTATTATTAATATTATTATCCTTATTATTAAATAATATTAATTATTATTATTTTAAAATAATGCATATTATATACTTTTTATATTATTGTTATTATTATTGCAATAATTAGCATTATTATTTGATTATGTTGTATTATATTTAAGAATTAATAATATTTTAATGTACTATTTACTTAATTAGTATTATTATATTATATTGTATCTTTATTTTATTAGTATTTTATTATTTTAAAAGTAGTAATAAAATTATTATTTTTATTTTTTCTTATATTATAATTATTACTATTGTGTTATTAGTTATTGTAGTTATTATTATTATTATTATTATTATTATCGTCAATTTTTTATTTTTATTTATTTTGAAAAATAATGCATATTATTATTAATTTATTATATTATTTAGTTTATTATTGTTATCATTATTATATTATATCATAATCATTATTATTATCATAACTATCAATATTTCTACTATTTCAATTGACACTTGTCAAACAACAATTTTGCTTCAGAATAGTCAAGAATACCACTATTCTACCACTCTTTCAAAATCACACTATTCTATTTTTACTATTTTAATTCCACTTTTCCGACACTATTCTTTGATTTTCCAAACTAATCCTAAGTAGGCCACAAAATAGAAGTTCAATGAAATATAGAGTCCTTGTTCTCTGGATCACTTATTAACTTTTAGGGAACAAAGATAGGAGTTTAGAAGAGGCTTTCCCCTGAACTGGAACTTTATTTGTTGAAAAAGAAGGAAAATTATTATAGAAGGCTGAGGAAGATATTTTTTCAACATATAGGATTAAAGTCACTCTAAAAATTTCACAGAAGATCAAGATCGCAAGTATTTTTTTGGAGAAGAAATGGAGTCTTTGTTCCAAGTCTAATTCAAATTTTGACCTAAAGTCATTGAGAGAACCTACGATTACTTGCGCTCCTAATTTTTTTAGTTTTTTCAACTCTCGTGTATTTCTCTTATGTTTTCAGAACAATTTACTTGCGTCCCTAAAAAATTTAGGAGTGCAAGTATTAGTTGTTACTTTGGTTCTCTGTGATATTTTTAGAAGTTTTTTATCTTATCTGTTAAAATATTATTTCTTTAGTTCTTTATGAAAAAAATCCGAAAAGAAGGGAGTCAGATTGAATTTAAATGCTCGTCTCTTGACTTGATAAAGGAAAATATTCTTAGAGTCAGAAGCTGAAATTTAATCCCTCCCGCTTTCCAAAATAAACGGTGATGATTACGATGTTGCCATAAGATTATAGGATCCTGATCTTCTATCACGCGACATCAATTCAACGGTTCCAATCTCTTGTGATGCATCGCTTGACTATTCACGATGAACTGCAGAGTAGTTGGAATTTGCACGAATTTTGATGCAAATAAAAAATCTAAATCTGTTGCGCTACACGTGTCGCACGGTAGATGATCTGATTTCCAAGATTATGGATATCTTTTCTTTTAGAAATACTATGGATACTGTTATTTGTGTGTATTTATTGTACTTGTGTATGTATTTATATAAAAGAATAAAGAGCTTGATCATTCTAAGTTGTGAACTAAAATTATGGTACTTTAGTACTTATGTGTGTATTTACGTATGGGAGCTGATATAGCGATATCATCATCGATACCAATAATTCAGTTGCATTTAATTTGCATATTATTTTTGTTGAACCGTAGAGGGAGGTGAATATCGCTATTTAAAATTTCTAAGGATCTTTTTGCAAATAATGTGCAATTTAATTTCTAATGACAATTTCTAACTCTCAACAATAATATCAATTCAATTTATACAATCAACCAGTATGGCTTAATGTTATTCTAATTTGCGGAAACGTAAACAATTTTAATCAATTACAAATCTAGCAATTCAATTAATCTCAACAATTAAATAACTAAAATAAAAAGATGAGTTGAGAAATCACAAACAAATGAAGAGCGCTGACACTGATATGTTAACGGTGTTCGTTTATTGACGAGACTACACTCCATGACTCTCGATCCCTCGACGCGATAACAAGATTGAGCCATTTGCACTAAACACACAAGTCTTGTACAAAGTTGAACATTGCCCTCTTACACTCAAAGGATGAGAGACAAGACCAAAAATACGTAGCAGAAAGGCTAAATAAATAAATGAAGATAAAATATCTCTTAAATCTCACACAATGAATTTAAGCTAGTTTGAATATATAAATTTGAGATGTAGAGCAAAGATTTTTACAAATAAATTAAGACTCAAAGGGTTGTTAATGGTGGCTACTAACAGGTTTGAAAAAGATTGGAATTTCTTGGAGAAAAAAGGTGAGCAGCTACCTTGAATATAGGTTTCAAATCTGGTTCAATTAGGTCAAATTGAAAATTATCGTTATAACGTTATTCATGTACAATCGATATTGTTATAACACTATAGTAAGATTCAAAATATTATTTTCAAATTTATTTTCAAATTTTCAGAAGAGAAAACTTAACGTTATAACTCTAACTTAGCATTACATACGGATGACTCTGTCAATTCAGTACTTGGCCAATTTTCTGATGTCTTAGTCTACCATTATAACACTAGGCTAGTGTTACGTAACAGGTGGCTCTGTCAACTTGGTACCGAACCAATTTTTTGGTTTCTTGGTCTATCGTTATAACGGTAGGTTAACGTTACATAACGGTGGATTTGTCAATTTGGTACTTAGCCAATTTCTGGTTTGTTATGGTATACCATTATAATGCTAACTTTACCTAATTGGAGACTCGGGTTTTTTAATACTTAGCCAGATTTCAGATTTTGTTGTTTAGGGACGATGGCATTATAATGCTAAGGAAAGTGCAGACATGTAGCGTTATAACGTCATATGAATTTTGTTTTTTTTTTCTCTTTTGAATCCAAAATTTAAATATTATGAGTTACAAATAACTTAATCAATTATTCAGCTTGATCTTGAATATTGTAACTTGTTCTTTAGTTAGCTCGAATTTCAACTAGTCATAACTTTTGACTTGTTACTTCAATTTCGATGTTCTTCATGGCATTGGAAAGCTCACGATGAGATCAACAGCTGATACCGAGCTTGCCCATACTGAAATATTTTCAGATCCATCGAAGATCGTTTGAAGTCTCAAAACTCACCTAATGATTACAGAAGCTTGCACTTAATTTGTTTAACTTGTTCTTCACCATTTTGCTTTCTCCTAAATTTGCTTCTTCAATCTTGTATCCGTAAGAATCTCAACAACACAATCTTGTAAAATTGAATTTTATTTTACAAATCGACAAATATGAAGAAATTATTTAATACAATAGTTATATTATTATGCATATTATTTTCTCCTAAATTTGTACCATTGTTGTATCGTCATATCAATACTACCATCGATATCAATTATTTATATGTATTCGCACTTATTTTCATAATGTGCATACAATTCAAACAACATACATAATAGTTCAGATAACGTTCATAATAAGTTAATTAATTCGTTCATAATAAAATCAAGGAAGATCCAACTTAAAAAGTTAAAGAATAAATATAAATTGCATCAGATAAATAGGCCGCAAATAAACGAAAAAAAAAACTACAGGCAACAGATCTTCCTTTTTACCTCTTTTTTTTCTTTTCTGGAAAAGGTTTTATATGTCGATCTTATAAAAAACAAGTCGGATTTATAACAAGGCCCGAAGCAGCATTTAAAATACAGGAGCATCCAAAATTACAAAATCATACACTGCTGCTTTTAAAACAACTAGAGAATAATTTAGTGCTGAAAAGCCGGCACTTAACCATTCCAAAATCTAATAGGCAATGTTAAGCCCTCACTAGACAGTGGAAAAAAATGCTCTAACACCATGGCAGCAGAAGGATAAGAGCATGATGGACCCGAGCTCCGATTGTCAGAAGATGGGACCCAGGCACCAAGACTTTACTAAGACACTGCAGCTCTTGGTTCATAGTAGATCGTATCTGAAATTTTGGAAGGCGGCCAGTAACGAAGAACAGACCTGCCTATAATGTTCTTTACTGGTAGTGGCCCCCTGAAATTACACAAAAAATTCAGGAACATGGAAGAGATTTATATCAACTTCCAAGCATAAAAATTTGCAGGTTATACACCTTTGAAGACTCGGTACCTCACTTCAACCCTCTGTTGCTATGAAGAAAATGGGTGCAACGCAAAGCATACAGACCATTCTTTATTATTTAACAGTTGAGAGTTCTAACATATTTCATGTTTTCCAGGGGCAAATGCTGATATACAATTTTAGATTTCAAGGTCTAGAGAATTGAAAATTACAGGATAAAAAGTAATATTAATACCAGTTGTGGGAGTCAAAGCTGTTGTTCCGGTTGTCACCCAACACAAAGACGTATCCTTTTGGCACAAGCTGCGTAAATTCATAATCTTATTCAGCAAATTTGTGGAAAACAATAGCTTATTGAGAAGAGAGGGAGAAATGCCAAATTGTGGTACTGGTAACCAACTATAGAGCAATATGCTGATATCCTGGACAGATCATGTCAAAGACTAAAGTTTTTTGTTTTGCAGGTTGTAACTGGAGGATTTGAGGCTTATCAACAACAGTGTGCTGTGATATAGAAAATGTGCAAACAAATTTATTATTCAGGGGAATGTATTACCCACCTGCTTTTAGACATAAATAAATAATTATTCTAAGTTTGTAGTGGTCATACCACTGGGGCCATTGGGTAATTCAGTGGCTCCAGCACAAATTCTTCGTCTTGTTCAACACCGTTGACAAATAATTTACCATCTCGCACCTAGGAGATAACAATTAAAAGGAAAAACTCATTAGCACAAGTAACTTTCAGTTTAAATTAAGTTTACCAGAAAAATTGTAAATGGCCTGAGTACTTACTTCGACTACATCTCCAGCCTTGGCCACAACTCTCTTTATGAAGACATCATTAGAGCTGTAACCAAATCTCTGGGAATACCATATTAATAGAAATTCTTAGCTAAAATATTATAATTAAACATACAAACTTGCATGAAAATATAACATACAATCAAAAGGGTTAAAAAAAAATTAGTACCTGTAGAACTGGAGGAGCTCTAAAGATCACAATGTCAGTGATCTCAGGCTCTCTGAAGAAATATGAAAACTGAAATGCCAATACCGCAATCAATTAAGCTTTCTATCAACCCAATTCAAAATTAAAGTTCATAAGGAGTGCAATTCAGAAAATTCATTCTAAAACAATTCTTTACCTTCTCAGCTAGAATGCGATCCCCTACATCAAAAGTTGGGTACATAGACCTAGAAGGAATTGATCTCGGCTCAGCCAATGACGAGCCAGACAACAACGGCACAGTGACAGCCGCAAAAACTGTCTTGGCATCATCTGAACAGGAATGTACAAATCTGGACAACCAGCTTTCGCTGTTTCGCCCATAAAACACTTCAGTTCCGGTCATCGTACTATGACCTTTGGTAACACCCCCAACTGTCGGTTGCTTTGCAACAGGAGAAACTTCTTTTGCCCTTGCCGCAGGAGAGGCCATAGCAGGAGCCGCCACAGGCTGGCCTTCACTACAACAATTACTACTACTGCTACTACTACAGGTACCTCCCTTGTCAACGGGCCCACTACTCAGCGACCCAGGGACGTACTCACTACAAGGAAACCACTTGGAAGATTGCAAGAAAGGAAGGAAGGAAGAAGGCTTGAAAGCAGAGCTTACAGAAGGAGAGACTCCAAGCCCCGCAACACCGCCTGGAAGGGAAGACTTGGCACCAGATCCCGACCCAGAAACAGCAGAAAGGAATTCCACCACCGCAGACGATGCTGCGGCTTTGTTAGAATTATTATCACCAGTGGCTGAAGGGAAAAGTCTGTAGGAAGGATTGTAGGTGAATTGCTTTGAAGAATTGCGCGATTTAGGGGTGGATGCGGCAGGCGTGTCAGGGTCTGATCGGTGTGTGGTTGAGAATAGGTGGGAGAAGGGGCGGGTTGCGTCAGTGAAACACCGGGCCACGCAACAGCCGGACCCAGCTCCGCCACCGCCGGCCGCGGCGGCGGAGCACCGGGCAGCGAGATTTTGAGCGACATATCCAGAGAAGGAAACAGTCATTCTGATCGCCATGAGTACGAGTTGAATGAACTGGAGAAATAATGGATACACCGGACTGGGGAAACTCAGAGATTTAGTTGAAACATTGCTGGAGAGGAAACGACGGGTGGATCGGGCAAAGGAAAGGGGAATTGAAGAGGCTGAAGAGAGATGGAGTAAGAGACCGAGCGCTTATCGGATCGTGAAGCGGGTTTGCGTTTGGATTCGTATCCGAGCCGATCCTCTCTCTGCCTGAGAGGATGCTCGGAGAAGAGAGAGAGGAGCGTTTTCGCCTTTGCGGGGGCGGCGTTGAATGAGGAAAAGGGCAACAAACGAAACAGAGAACAAGTGGGAATAGGTGAGATTTTATTGGGGGAAGCTGTGACCAAATGCTCACAGTTTTGCGTTTATTCACAAGAAAACCATTGGATTTTCCCGGAAAGTGGCGCGTCAAATGACTACATTTTTTACTCGCCTCGACAAAGTAAATAAGAAAATATTCCAGATCTGATCCTAATTAAAATTAGGGTAAGTTATAATGCATGTGTATGTATGGTGTTTGTATATCTGAATTTTTTGATGTGTATCGAGATTCGAAGCGTACAAATTTTCAGAATCTCGATGCATATCGGAAAGTCCAGATGTGCAAGCACGATGTAAGTTCATGCACCATAATTTTGCTCTTAAAATTAAATCAAATTAAAAATTAGTAAAAAAAACTAAAATACTACTTTAGTTTAGAAAATAGGGAGCTGATATATCGATACCTTCATTGATACCTCCATCGATATTAATATGACAAGTCCAATTGAATTTAGTTTGCATGTTGTTTATTTTATGATGCATGTTGTTTTTTTTGTATTATGCATATTATTTTTGTTATTATGCATATAATTAATCGGACGCTCCACTGAAAACGAATGTCGCTACGCTCACCGACGCGGATCGCTACGCTCATCGATGCGGACTGGACGAATCCAGTTGCATTTATTTTGAAAATTTGTTCTAGTTATTATGCATGTTGTTTTTGTTATTGTGCATGTTATTTTTTTTGTTACTATGCAAATAAATAGCATGCAAAATAATACCAATAACATGCATAATAACAAAAACATCATAAATCATAAGTATAACAAAATAACATAATGAACTTAGCATATAAATCATAAGTATTTGACTGTTATGCATGTTATTTGATGCACAATAACAAAAACAATATGCATAATAACGAAAACAATATGCATCATAAGTAAAACAAATTTTCGTCGGAATTCAACTGGACGTTTATTTAATAAAATGAAAATGTTTTGCGGATCCCAACTTTGATACCGTCAACGATACCAACTGGACATGTCCAGTCGAGTTTCGACGAAAATTTATTTTCGTTATTATGCATATTGTTTTCGTTATTGTGCATCTAATAACATGCATAACAGTTAAATACTTATGATTTATATGCTAAGTTCAATATGTTTTTTGTTCTATTTATGATTTATTATGAAAATTTGTTTTACTTATGATGCATATTGTTTTCGTTATTATGCATTTTGTTTTTGTTATTGTGCATCTAAAAACATGAATAACAGTCAAATACTTATGATTTATATGCTAAGTTCATTATGTTTTTTGTTATACTTATGATTTATTATGTTTTCGTTATTATGCATGATGTTTTTGTTATTATGCATGTTATTTGTATTATTTTGCATATTATTTACTTGCATAATAACAAAAAATAACATGCACAATAACAAAAACAACATGCATAATAACTAGAACAACTTTTCAAAATAAATGCAACTGGATTCGTCCAGTCCGCATCGATGAGCGTAGCGATCCGCGTTGGTGAGCGTAGCGACATTCGTTTTCAGTGGAGCGTCCGATCAATTATATGCATAATAACAAAAACAATATGCATAATACAAAAAACAACATGCATCATAAAAAAACAACATGCAAACTGAATTCAACTGAATCTGTCCTGTTGGTATCGATGATGGTATCACTGAAGGTATCGATATATAAAATATTTGAATATACGAGTTTCCAAATGTGTTTCCGCACAATACTTCAGATCTTGTTGGGAGTCAACAGTAGAGCTTGAACCGAATTGAAAGAGAGCCAATTTAGAAAAGTCATTTTGATCGAGGCTTCAAATGAAAAGGAGGTCAATTTAAAAAGATTCTTTATTTTAGCCGATGTTTAACTCTCTTTTTTTACTTATTTTGGTCTCATATTCAATAAGTATTTCTAAATTTAAGGTAAGATCATGGTTCACTTTGGTCCATAGAGGAATATTGTGTTTGTTCAAAGTTATTTTGAATGATGTTTTGAATGAAAAGAAAGCAAATTTTATTTTTCCTACATGCATTGTGGCGAGTGTAAATGTTTTGAATAGATGCTTATTGCGCTCTCTTCGCCTCCTGCTTCTCTCCCTTTATCCTTCTCGGCTCATTCTTTTTCTCTCTATTTGAAGTGTTCGCTCTCTCTTCATGCCCTCTTATTCAGGGGTGGATCCAGAGCTCAATTAAGCCCGGACACAACTAAATTTGGCGGTCGAGGTTGAAATCAAGTTCAGTCACAAATTCACTAAAATTCACTAAAATATCATTAAAAATCTATTTTTCACTTAAAAATAATAAAAAATACACTACATTTTGCGTTTTTTTTAATTAATCCCGGGCATTTGCCTCTAAATGGATCCGCCCATGCTCTTACTGGATTCTTATCTTTCGTTCGAGCCTCTCCACTTGTTCTCCTTCCTCTCTAATCATGATTCATATTTATAAATTTTCTCATGTTTCTAACATTAAGATGCATTGTCCAATAAGATGCTAAGTACTAAAAAAACATAGATTATTTTTAAAACTTGAGTCAGTATTGAGGAAGATACATAAAGGACGAAAAAATAATATCATAATTTGATAAAATTATTTCAAATAAAGTCATACAAATATGTTTTACTAAAAGATACAAATATATGAAAATAAAATTATACTTTTTAAGTACTATAACATATTTTTATATGTAAAAACATAATAGAAGTGTAGTCTAATTTATATCGCATCACATACATGTATCTAAATGTTTTTCTTCACATTTTAAGTAACTTAAACTAGTTTGTTTTCAAATAGTTGTTTTGTTGTCAGTCAGAACTTAGTTGTATGTTGTTTTGATGATGTTGTGATGTTTTGAAACTTTTTGTTAGCACTTTAGGTAGATTAGTATGTTTTCGGAAAATTTATGGTATTATAATAAGTAGATCTTTTGATTTTCAATTTTTTTACTTAAAACTGATGATTATAAAAAATTATGTAATTTAATATATATTTCAATAAAATCGGTGAGGTATACTCTCACTATTTTAAAAAATTAACTTAAAATGTATATGTGTTTTAAATACCATTGATTTAGTACACATGTCCGTCTACTGTTTCAAAATTTTGCAAACGATCAAAATGAGCACGTATCTCCATCCAGAAATTCTTGAAGTTTCTAAATAATTGCCACATCAAATTTAAAAATTTTATCTTTCTTTAGTTTATAAACCTTTCATCTTTGAAACTAAAAGATTAGAATTTCTTAATTGTCACATCAGCAAATATTACTAGTGTTGTGAATGATCGATCAATTTTAGCCAATGATTAAGCCACGTCAGAGTTTATAAACTCTAGAGCAAAATTGCTAAATAAGAAACTATGGAGCAAAATTGCTAAATAAGAAACTTATCTACATTCCTGAAATTCATTTAGAAACTGTCACGTCAGATTAGAAACTCCAAGAGTTTCAAAAATGAAGATGGTCTAAATAAATTATTTTAGTGAGCTGTAAAACGTTACTAATCGTATTGTTTGCGTAAATTATTTAACTGAATGGAACCTTCCTTTACACAGAACAAGATCTTCTACCGCGCAGCACCGACATTGTGCGTGCTGCGCTGCAAATATCAGCTTTTGATTTGCATCAAGATTCGTGCAAGCTAAACTTTATAATATCAGATCTCCTGAATAAAATCTGAGCCGTCTGTAGCTTACAACGCAGAAAATCTGGATCGTCCGTCGGTGCTGCGCGGTAGAAGATCAGTTTCCTCCTTTACACCCATACCCAGCATCTCGGACCAGTCGAGGGCATTGTCGGAGATTATCATCAAGTTAGAGGGCAATATAGCCAATACTTATATGTAGAGGTGGCAGAACCCGACCCGACCCGACAAACCCGCCCGACCCGACCCGACCTGAACCCGACCCGACCCGATATTTTGATAAAGTCAAACTACCCGAACCCGACCCGACCCGACCCGACCCGGGATGATCCGTAACCCGAGACGAAGCGACACATGAGCGACATGAGCCCGACCCGACCCGACCCGAGACTACCCGTAACCCGAGATGGCACGACACATGAGGACCCAAGCCCGACCCGACCCGACCCGAGACGACCCGTAACCCGAGATGGAGCGACACATGATGACCCGAACCCGACCCGACCCGACCCGACTTGACCTGATACAACTTGTAAATTGATCTAATCCTATCTTGCCAACATCATAATCTAATTTTACTAACAAATTAATATCAGAGAAAGTCAAAATTTACTTGTACAATTCAATAACGCGATTCGATCTTGTCCGATTGAACTTAAAACTCAAAATAATACTTGAAAGTTGTCGGTGCAACCCGACCCGGTCTCACCCGACCCGACCCAAGACCCGAAAGTTGTCGATGCAGCCCGACCTGAAACCCGACCCGATCTCGCCCGACCCGACCCATCACCCGAAAAAGATCGACACAACCCGACCCGAAACCCGACCCGACCCGACCCGACCCATGACCCGAAAGTTGTCGATGCAACCCGACCCGAAACCCGACCCGACCTCACCCGACCCGATTCCAACCCGACTTTTATAAACGGTCAAACTAACCCGACCCGACCCGGCCCGACCCGAACCCGCCCGACCGACCCGACTTGCCACCTCTACTTATATGCCGATGGTTCAACTTCGACAGCAGATATGAATTCTCGTGTGGACTGCTAATAGCCTCATCCATCTCCTCTCTTCTCTTTATTTCTGGTCTGTTGCTTCTTGGAAAGTGTTTAGCGGCCATCAAAAGCAACTCTTTAATTGGGGCTGCGCCTGGTGCACTGCTTAAAAAATTTGTACTGGGTTCTGGCGTGGGGACCACCTGTCAGTCTAATTAACCATACATTTATAATTTATTCATATTTTTCCAAAGTTGTTTTGGGTCACTGTCAGTTGACAAACCTTTTTGTTACCGTGCCAATGACAAATTGACGGTGCGGTTGGGCCATTGCCAATTAAAACATGCGACTCATTTTACGATTGATTGGGAGTTGAGACTTGAGATGCGCTGGCAGGTTGCAAAAAGTATACGGTTGTTAACTGGATGAGCATGGTGTATGCTCGGTCCATACATCCGTTAAAACCGATGCGGCGGTTAGATATGATGTGCATGTACAAATTATTTTCAAGAAAAATGTTTCGCGGATCTCAACTTCGATACCGTCAGCGATATCAACTGGATACGTCCAGTTGAGTTTCGACGAAAATTTGTTTTACTTATGATGCATATTGTTTTCGTTATTATGCATGTTGTTTTCGTTATTGTGCATCTAATAACATACATAACAGTTAAATACTTATGATTTATATGCTAAGTTCAATATGTTTTTTTGTTCTATTTATTATTTATTATGAAAATTTGTTTTACTTATGATGCATATTGTTTTCGTTATTATGCATTTTGTTTTTTTATTATGCATCTAAAAACACGAATAACAGTCAAATACTTATGATTTTTATGTTAAGTTCATTATGTTTTTTGTTATACTTATGATTTATTATGTTTTCGTTATTATGCATGATGTTTTTGTTATTATGCATGTTATTTGTATTATTTTGCATGTTATTTACTTGCATAATAACAAAAAATAACATGCACAATAACAAAAACAGCATGCATAATAACTAAAACAACTTTTCAAAATAAATGCAACTGAATTCGTCCCGTCTGCATCGATTAGCGTAGCGATCCGCGTGGGTGAGCGTAGCGACATTCGTTTTCAGTGGAGCGTCCGATCAATTATATGCATAATAACAAAAACAATATGCATAATACAAAAAACAACATGCATCATAAAAAAACAACATGCAAACTGAATTCAACTGGATCTGTCATGTTATTATCGATAGTGGTATCACTGAAGTTATCGATATATCAGCTCCCTATTTTCAATTCAACAAATGAAAAATAAAGTTGTGACACAAAACTCAATTTATTATTTGTTTTAAAGAAATAGAGCTATAAAATATAATTATTTGCAGTTTATTTGTTAATAGTTCTAGGCATGATATACTATAATTTGAATAGCATAATTTTGTATAAGCATATTGAATGTGATAAGGTATAAATACTAAATTGTGTAAGCATATTGAATGTGATAATGTATAAATTTCAGAACCCAGAAGAATTTGAAGTCACGCAAAAACAGAGATATTATAACCTCATCTAGTTCAATTTACTTTGTAGTAAATATATTACTACAAAGAACACAAATTTCATGAACCCCGCCCCCTCCCCACCACACACACACATTCCTAGTCAAGAACCCTCAATGTCAATATCTGAGTTGACATTTCCTGATGCTCTCACTTGTATGACGGAGATGATTTGAATAATAATCAATCAAGAGTTGCATTGATCCATTGATAAATTCAAAAGACAAGGAAGGTGGTATGGGTCCCGCTTTGAGTTGTTACGGATTCACATGATTTTCAAAAGAGGGATGGTCAAATTGGAAGAGTTCAATTAGCTACTATCTATAAACTATTTTTCAATTTATCTTTTCTTTTCCGAGTTTGACTTGAACTCTCTATTTGAAAACAGAATGGAACAAATAAAGGGTTCGGGTAGGTCTGCATAGCGAATCGAATTTGAGTTCGCAGATTGTCTGAATCTTTAGAATGCTTCAAAATTCATATTATTTTATTAAATGTCATTAATAATCGTGCACTAACACAAATTTTAACTTGATCTAACAATTTAAAAAGACTAAGAATCTAAATTTGATTCTCAACCCTACGAATCTCTCATATTCCAACAAATATGAAGGAGGGGTGGTAGGCTCGGCGGATCAGTATCTGCTCTCTTATGAGCAAAGAACAGGATCCTACGTTCGTCAGATGATAACTGAGAGGGTTATTTTTAAGCAAACTTTTTTATCTGATTCGTCCATTTCACATTAACACATCGGATCAGAGAAAAGGCAGGATCCTGTTTCCACTAATAAAAGCACTGCATCCAGACGTTTGGTTAGATAAATTGAGCTGCAAACATATAAACGAATTTAATCAAGCCAATGAATAAAGGTATATAAAGATTCAGACAGTGACACAGTGTACACTATCCATGTGAATTGAACTCGATCCAGATCATTGACGTGACAATCAACCAGGTCCCGTGAACAAAAAGTGACCCGTTGAACAAATTAAATAGGGGTGATGTCATGAGAGGTTTCCGAATTTTTTTTATTTGTGACAACTTGCCTCCAGAACTTCTAATTTGTCCAAATACTCTTCTTACATCTAATACTCAAATATTACTATATTAGTATATAATGACCATAATGCCCCTCAGATTTATAGTGTAGTGTTTAAATTATTGATGTTTACACACTTTTAATCTACGAAAAGTTTGCAATGTTTTATAATATAATATTGACAAATAAATATTCATAATTCATATGACGACTGCAATTTGTATTTTTTTGTATGATTCATTTTATTTGAAAAAAAGTATTTTATACATCAATAAAATTGATAATAGAATTTTATTTATATACAAATATGAAACATTATGAAATAATAAATATATAAATTAATCTTTAACATTAAATATTCTAAAGTATTATGATCTATAACATTAATTGAAAATACTAAATTTATCAATGCATTCTAACATCATATACCAGAACATTTAATTAAATAGCTATGAATAAATCAAATTTTGAAAAGAGTAAAATTTTGAAATAACAAACCGTTTATGTGTAATGAATATTTTTATTTACTATCTATTATTTGAAAAATTGAATGAATTTTGTACAAACTAAAACTCCATAAAACTTAAATAAATTTAAAATTACACTACAACTATGTAGAGTTATTTTTTTATTTTTTATTTATATTTGAGCAATATATTATGATAATTTATCATGTAGGAGGGAGTGTGTCACTCATTTCAAAGTTTAGGAGGTGATTGATCAAATTAAAAGTTCGAAAATAAGTTATCACAAATCAAAATTCGGAGATCTTCTACGACATTATCCCAATTAAATAGGCAATATCAATGTTATTGTTGTTGGATTAAACTCATCTCTTGTTTGACAATTTGCAAAACAAATCAGTACTAACTTTGCACAATTGAGTTTTGGTGAGATGCAGGTTAACACAGGTACGACATAATATTGCAAAGGCTCAAACCTGCTCGAACATGCTTAACACAAGTCAAGACATGCTCAAGACATCAAGAGATGGCTTCACATAGTCATGCGTTACCATAACGCTTTAAGAACTCGTTACAACGGTCAGCAACCCGTCATAACGGATGTCCAACCCGTCACAACAGATTAGAAGGAGAAGATCATAGCAGAGAAGGTGTTTCACAGAGTCATGCATTACTTTAATGCTTCCTAGACGCGTTATAACGCATTGTCACCCGTTGTAACGGGTTCCTACTCAAGATGGCCCAGAAGACAGTCAGAGAAGCACAAAAAGGCAATTCTGGAAAGCTGACAACCCATTATAACAGATTCTATAACGCATTGAGGATTTCTGTATTGCTCTAGGCCAATTTCAAGATTTTAAGACTACAAGAAGTGCTCAGTCTATATATATGAAAGGGAGACGAACCAGAAGATATATGAATCCCCCACAATCTTCCAAGCATCTAATTGAGTACTAGAAAGAGCAACAAAGCCTTCTAACGTCTAGAATCTGTTATAATGGGTTTAATTAAACTTGAGAGCATTAGAATAGCTTCCATAGTCTAATTGTCAATCCGAGGACTTTTCTTTTGCTAGTTTCTAGCATTTGGTGCACTATATTTGTGTTGTCAAGGAGTGCATCCATATTCTTGATTGTGTAGTCTGTCGGATCGATTACTGTGTAGAGTGGTGTAGCCCCTTGCATTGGTCTTGGAATCAAAGATTGATTTGCTTGTTTAGAAGAAATTAAAGATCGGTTCTGAAATTATAAAGAACACTTATTTGTTAGTGGAATCGGTCTCGAAAGAAATTTTTGGTTTCGAAAGTCCCGTTGATGTAGGTCTAGTTTGTTTGAAGGCCGAACCATATTATATCACACGTTCTTGATTTTTTTTTTATTGCTCTTGCTCTCTATTCTCTCTCTTTATTATTCTTGCTCTTTGTTGATTTGTGAATTGCTTTATTATTTTTAGAACTTGATTGCTAAAATTTTAGCTAAGTGATTAAAGTTTAAAAACTTAAATTTTAATTATTAATCGAAAATACTTTCGTTCAGTTACTTAATCTTAGTCTTTGATACTGGTCAAATTCTTACCATTATAACTTATAATTGAATGGGACGTTTGATTAGTTTGGATATGAGATGGCGCGAGCAATGACGTTAGTCAAACTTTTTTATTTTTTATTTTAGTGATGTGACTATAATAATCGGACACATCATATATGATGTATGACGTGACATTTCATGTTAACTATTTAGTATTACACGGTCTCTCCGTGTTCGCCGCGCTGATCTTAACCTGTTTTTGTTGGAAGTTTTTTTGGGTTTGAAGTAAATGCAAATGTAAAAAAAACTTTTAAAAAAGAATGAACGAATCAATGTGTAAGATAAGTATGATGATAATAAATTATTATTCTAGGATCATTGAAGAAGACTTTAAACTTCAACAGTGTCATATCTTGTTTATTGTTTGAGATTTTTCGGAATCTTCACTTCACTTGATATAAATATCGATGCAATCACTTTTTCTTTTCTTCTTAGCAATTGTGAAAAAGTAGTAGTGTTACTATTTGAAAGAAAATTCTTGAGAAAGAACTTACCTAAAGGTTGATGCACAAAGATATTGAGATTGGCAAAGAAAGGAGTTGTTCGGTGCTTCAAGTACTCGTGTTTGATACTTCAAATGCTATAGTCTGCAACATAAATCTTGGGTGTTCTTGGCTCTCCTCTAAGTTTATACGATCTTATCAAAAGTTAAGGTTTGAAGGTTAACAGAAAGGACAATGCTGGAGAAAAGGGAGAAGGATGCAAAAAGATTCTGAGAAATATGAGAAAGAAGATGAAAGAGAAGGAAAAAAAGGAGGAAAATGGTTTTTAGGGAGGAGCGCCAGGATAGGAGGTTTCCAGTAGAAAAGGAAAAAGAGAAGAAGAGTGGAACTGGAGTTAGTGGGATACAGTTATTGGGCCACGTGTCCAAGAGAAATGATTAAGGCATCTCGAAAATACGCGGAAGTGGAAAAGACAGAAGACGAAAAAACAAAAGGCGGAAAGACAAAAGGTGAAAAGCCGCTTCGAATTATGGGAAATGGTTGCGGATCATGCATTCGATTACAACATGTGTTGAAAGGAGTCTCGAACGATGAGAGAAAGCCGAAGGAGATTAACATGAGGACTCGGTGAGTCATGGGGTTCATATATTTCGGTCTAATGGCTCGAGGGCTTATTGTGAAGATGCCTTGGTAAGCCGTGGGATTTGTATGCCTCGGTCACAAAGGCTCGAGGGCTGATTGTGAAGATTCGACATGTCAGAATATCTTGTTCTATTTTAACTTCTACAGTCATTCTGACTGCAGAAGCTCAAGGACTAATGATAGGGCCTCCATGATCGGCCCATTGATACTCTACGTTGGGAATGAAGGAAGTGCATGATTCATAATAGCCCAAACGAATGACCCGCCAAGACTGACCCGCTCCCGTCATTTCCGGCCTATAAATACATGGATTCCTGACAAAAAAAATGATTCTCGCATAATAAGATTAGCCACTAAATTCCTTTTAACTTCCCGTCTCTTGTACTTTCTCATGATTTGTCCTCTCTCGGTTTAGCTATAATAACAATTTTCCCTCGGGTCGATTCTCATTATTTCTTGTTTCGGCTTAATTTGAGTCGAGATCGGGTAGAAAAAATTTCAAAAAAATGCTACAGTGAAAACATTGTTCATAAACACTGTAGCTAAAATGTTCAACCTTTATACACATAGGGTCCGTTTGGCACTCCAAGGAATAGCCTATTCTTTGGAATAGATTTGCTATTTCAAAAATTGAAAGTGCCAAACACGATTTAGTATTTTGGAATAGAGTTGGTATAGCTAATCCGCTATACCACCCATATGGTGGTATAGCCGGTTTAGCAATTGTGGAATAGACTTCGGTTTAGTATTAGTATATTTTAATAGCCGGTTTACTATTATTATTATTCATTAGTGTTATTAATATATTATTATAATATTTATTGTTATTATTATATTATTATTATAATATTATTATATTATTATTATAATATTATTATATTATTATTAATATATTATTATAATATTTATTGTTATTATTATATTATTATGATAATATTATTATTATAACATTATAATATTATTATATTATTATTATTATAATAATATTATTATATTTAATTTTATAATTATATTATTATAATAATATTATTATATTATATATTATTATAATATAATTATTATATTATATATTATTATAATATAATATTATATATTATTATAATATAATTATTATATTATTATTTATTATTATATTTTTATATTATTATAATATTATTATAATAATATTATTACACTCTAATAATATTATTATATTTTTACAATGATATTATTATTATAATATTATAATAATATAATAATATTATATTATTATATTTATTGTTATTATTATTTTATAATAATATAATAAGAGGTGGATTATGGTGGAACGCAGTGCAAAACCTCATTTTTGCGTCGAGCATCTTTACCGTCTGATCGCGTCAAAAATCGTGCAGAGCGATTAGTGAAAAAAAATATTAGCTTCTTCGTCCAGTTCTCTTGATTCTTATTTATTAAATGTGCTTTCTCTCTCTTCGTGTTTGTGCTTTTGTCCTTTCTCTCTCTTCGTTTGGCAAGGAACCGAGGGAGGCGATCTGGAGGAATTTTCTAGGGCTTTCCTATGTTCGACGCTCGGAAGGCTATCTAAAAGCTTTATCTCTCTTCGTCTTTATCCATTTCTAAGGTTTGCCTCAAAGGCGATCTGAAGTCGAAGGCTCGCCTCTCGTGCTCCTCCGGTGCTTCGCACCGTTCGAAAGAATGCCTCGCCTCGCATCCACACTACACCCCAATATCTGGTTCACCGTGTTGAGCACACCTCTTGAACAGTTATAGACTTCTCTCTATTCCTCAATTAATTACGGTAACTACACATTTTATGATTCAATTTTGCGATGAGGTACACTGGTGAGGCAAAAATATTAATTAATTGCTTGTGATCCTTATCATTTTGTCATAAAACCTCTGAAATTTGAAAAAGAAATTGATTGTTTGTGTCGTTTCATTGCCTACTTTTTAACCGAGAGATTAAATTGAGTAGTAAGTGCTTCTAAGATGCATTTGTAAAATTGAATTATGAGAGGCACTGGTAAATTTTTTAGTTTGAACTGGTACGGTACCACCCTAAGGTAAAAAACATAATCTATTATCATGAGTTCCAATAACTTCATTAGGCTACAATTGTAACTGGATATGATGCAATAACTTCATTAATAGCCTCCATTTGTCACATGCAGGGAGCTACAATTGTAGATCAAATATTGGACATTGGCCCTGATGAGAATTACATTTATATCCATTTAAATTCTCAGGGAAACTTTTAATCTTTACAATTTATTCGACTTTAGAAATTATTGTGCCATTTTTTTATGGTAACTCTAAATCAATGCCATTTTTTAAGCTAAATTTAACTTTATAAATTATTGTGCTGTGATAGATGTCTATATTGGTAAAATTGATAAGGTTTTGTGATGGTTTACATAGATCCTATGTAATACATATTAAATTATATCACACTAATCACAGATACACTGTCTAAAATAACGGTGAGTATAACATCACTTCAATACATAATGGTTTTGTGATGGTTTATATTGATTTAATTGGATGGTTATGCTACGATATTGAAGCTTTTTTAAAATCACTATGGCAAAGCTATGATTTAATTGGATGGTTTTGCTAAAATACATACATTTTTAGAGGATATATCCTTAGTGAAACATAGTAGTGGTACAAAAGACAAAGCAAATATTCCTTGTTTCTTCATATTTGAACAAATGGGTAAATTAAATTGATATGTGTAATTTGTTGGGTGTAATTTGTCTGATGTATGATTGGATTTCTATTATGTTTGTTGGACATGTTTTTATCATTTCTAGTTATATTTTGTGAAATCAAGTATTGAAACTATTTTGTTAAATCAAGTCTTTTGTTGTTTGTGAAACATATAGCACATATCGACAACTATTAAAATGTTAGAACAAAAAGTTTGAAATTAAATTCTTGCTGCCAGAAAAACAGAAAACTTGATAAAATTCGGAAATTTGTTTGTTCAACCCTACAAATCTGAAAACAATATTCTTGAATTCACTATGCTCTCTTTTAATCGAGATGTTGGTGGTACCACTGGTATTGCTCCTCAACGAGGTAACACACTGAAACTAATAACCCTTATTATAGTTCAATGCTTCTCTTTAATGAAGTTTTAAATATGTTTGAAATACATTTAAGCGAAATTACAATAGAAACAAAATACAACTATTCACAAAGATTCATGACGAGAAATTAGTTTCATACATCACAGAAGTTCATATCAAAATAATTATGACATAAAATTGAATTCAAGTCCTAATCTATCTTCAGATTCTTCTCCTTCACATGGCAATTGTATAACCTACATTTCATCAAAGAATAAATTAATTAAGAGTGCCTTAGATGACAAATATATACTATCATTACATTGCAGTATAACTCATTAAACTTCATATTGTTTTCACCATCTTATTAGTTGGCAAAACATTATAATTTCAGACAAGCTAAAATCTAAAAGTGAGGGCATCATAGTACAGTTCCAAGGACTTCAAACCAACCAGTATTTTTACAGCATTTCGAACCACACAAGTTTTGAATCAGCTTGATACAAGTGATCAATTTAAAATTTTGTATGAATCAGCCTTTTGCACAAATTAGTCTTCCTAAAATAGAGAAAATTTTCGAAATTTCGATCTTGACACCAACTGAAAACGAGAAAGGAATCAAAGAAACTTATTCTTGAGTCTGGAGGCAGATTTTAGAAATGAAAAACTTGGGGTTGAGTTCATAGTGGGAAATTTGCAAGTGTTCCAGCGATTTTAGAAATGGAGTGGGAATAAAGAAATGAGAAGAAAATATAAATCAAAATTTCTAACATTCGAGTTACTATTTGTGAAGTCGTTACAAATAGGGAGGGGAGAGAGACTAACCTGGTGACGCTCTCAGCTGGGATAGGGCCTCACTTTGTTCGAGATGGAGAAATCAGAGAAAAGAAGACAATTTCGGGAGGATGGAGAGAGAGGCGCCTCTTTGCCAGAGCAGAATTTTGTCTCCTATCGTAAACCTAGAAACTCTTTCTCAGTGGAGAAGAAGGAAAGAGAGAGAAAGCATATTATTAAAATAATCGCATATGGAAATGGATGAAAGGGCGAGTCCTTTTGTCGCTGCTCAAAACCAATCGCGCAACACAACTTTTGACGTAGATCTGAGGGTGCAAACACTCGACGCAAAATGAGAGTCTTGCGCTGCAATGCACTGTAATCCAACTCAATATAATAATATTATTATAATAATAATATTTTTATAATATAATTGTTATATTATTATAAATTATTTTTATAATATATTATTATATTTTAATAATGATATTATTATAATATTATTATATTATTATAGTAATATTATATTTATTGTTATTATTATATTATTATATTTATCGTTATAATATTATTATATTTATTATTATTATAATATTATAATATTATTATATTATTATATTTATTGTTATTATTATTTTATAATAATATAATATTTAATAATAATAATATAATAATATTATTATAATATAATAATTATAATTATATTATTATATTATTAGTCTTAATATCATCCTTCAACTATTCTATTTCAAATCACAAGTGCCAAACAACATTGAATAGTCTATTCTATCACTCTTCTGCCACTCTTTCAAAATCACATTATTCTAGTTCTATTCTACTTTTTTAGTTATTCTAGCTCTATTTCTTGAAATGACAAACAGATCCATAGATAACATGCTTTAGTTCAAATTTTGAATTTTTAACATTAATACTAAGGGGGTGAAAGAGTCGCGTCAAGGAAAAAGTTTGAGATTGAGACAGTCGTTGGCCTAGTTCAGTTAGCTACACATTGCTAACGTTTCAGACTAAAATGTATAAATTTGAATGACATTTCAAAGATAACTACAGCACACTCAAACGACTTTTTTCGATCGCTATTAGCTATCTAGGACACAACAACTCTGGAATATGATCAACTGAAGTTAGGTAGCGCTCATATTTTTATAATAGGCTTTTAGCGTATTATTTTACAAATTGAAAATCCAATTTAGTTTTTTTTTTAATTTGAAAATTTCTATCTTCACCAGAAGTGTTATATAACCTATTATTGTACGAGGAGGGTTCTAATACCTACTTTTATTGTGCCTCATCATGTTCATTAATTTAAAAAATTAATTAATTAATTTTTTAAGACTTTAAATATCAAAACTAATTGAATATTTCATATATGTCATATATTTTTTATACACATGTATTATGACATATATGAAATATTCAATCAATTAGTTTTGATATTTAAAATCTTAAAAAATTAATTAATTAATTTTTTAAATTAATGGACATAATGAAGCACAAAAAAAAGTAGACATTTGATTTCTTCTCTTATTGTACATCCAATATTATTGTACACTCAATGGTTTTGATTACATCATTGGAGTTGTTAATTTTTATGAGAAATTATTTCAGTATCCGGTATCCAGAATCATGTACTCAACATTCGCATCCAACATAAAGACAAACAATTTTTAGAATGGAGCAAGGAAGAAATTATTTCAACCTGTCAAGCTATTTGAAAACTTCCTTGGAGCAAGGAAGACCCAAATACTTCAGCAACATATTCAGCCAGTTATCTTATCATTCACCGAGTTCAGCACATTACTCAGAATAGAATAGTTACTTGAATCACCCGTAACGGGATCTGCTGCTCATAAATTCCTGCTTGTTTTCCTGCTTGTTTCGATCTGGACCGTTCAAAACTCATCTAACGGCCAAAGCATCTGCCCCCTGAATCAAATCACAGCCGTCCGTGACGGTCGGACGGTCGGATCGAGACAAGCAGAGAAACAAGCACGGTTTTTACAAGCACCAGATTCGTACTCGAATCACCCATAAAGGGGGGGGGGGGGGGGTGGGAATCATAACTACAAGAAAAAAAAGAAAACACCAATAGTATGGCACAAAGCAATATGGAACTTAAGACTACTAGTCTGCCACTGCACTGAACTAGCGTCTTGAAGTTCGAGACTTCGGCCTAGCAGATTTCTGCAATAGGAAGTTTAAGGACATAAATATTAGGCAAATAAGGAGATGAGATATAGATAAAAAAATAGAAGTAAAATGGAAACAAGAGTAGCATATTAAACATAAATTGTACTCACAGATGCACCGCCGAAGCTAGCTCCTGACACATTTGCGCCACCTATTAAGGCAATAGGTATATATTGTATGTTAAATCATTACTGAAAATAACAAAAAGATTCAAATCTAGCAAAGTTTGAAACAAAAGGAAAAGTATTATCTACCGAATGGAGTGGCAAAGAGTGCAGATCCTCCGCCAATGGAAGGTGTAGTTGTCAATCCTGGTGTGCTCGACCCGAACCCAGACGGAGTAGGTGTGGACCAAACAGAGAACCAGATTGGGATCCAAATGGGGTTGACTGAGGGGTGAACCCAGCTGAAGGCCCAAAAAGAGCAGAGTAAGGTGCTGAGCCACTAGGCGTTGAGAACAGCCCCCCGCTAGATGATGCGGGTGCAGGAGTAAGGAACCCCGTAGGATTAGGTTGCGATTGTTGGAATGTTGGTGTTGGATTTGGAGTGCTTAGTTGTTGCGGAGGATTTTGTGTTGCAGGTAGATGCAATGTTGGGTGGACCCGCCTCGCCGCAGCCTCCAAGCGGGCTGCTTCACGACGGTTCGCCTCAAGAAATGGGTCAGCATCATCCCCTCGCCGGCGCTGTTCTATCAGATAGGCAGTTTTTGCTGATTCCATGTATTGATGAAGCTTCTCCACCTATTATGGAAAGGTAATAAGAGCTTTTTCTAGTAGAACCAAAATAACTAAGAGTAATACTTCAAAACAAAAACAACCGAAGGTTCTAAAGAAGTAAACAGTTCTTTATGAGATGTACCTAAGCCCCTTGATCCTCCTATTTGCAATAATGAATTGTAGAATTAAAATTTAACTCTCAACTAATATAATAGGAAAATATCTCATTGCTACATGACAACCAATTCCAGTAATGGTACTGGTACTAAAGCCTTGGTGCTGATGAGTCTTGAACAAACTAACCTTGGAGGCAACATAAATGAAATAGTCATGCACATTTGACATGACTTTCGGCAATGCCTCGAGTGAGTCACTACACCTCCTGTTTGCATTCATCTGTACCAGTTGCTCCAGCTCCTCTATCCACCGTATGCATTCTTCCAGAAACTTCTGTAACCTCTCTACTGTGTGTTGCATGAAGGCTGAGGGCCTCTTCGGCACCCCACTATAGAAGTCAAACACTGGCATAGGTGGGGAGGCAGGCACAATCTGATTGGCTGGCTGAGTTGTAGCGGTGCCATTATTTTGAGCAGTTCCAGTGGTAGGCCTGGCAAAGCGGGGCTGCAGCATCATGTAAGTATGTATAGCAAGCTCTGTGTTGTGAATCATGTCTTTTACACTGGTAATTAGTTCGTGTACTGATGCCTTCTCTCTCTCTATAGCAGCATTTGTACCTCTAATTTCCTAATGAATTTGAAAGACAACAAACATCTTCATGAGTATCTTTTCACGTTTCTTTTTTCCCACTTTTTACAGGCAGATAAAGTTTTGAAAAAGATACAACTTACTATGTAGGATAGATATAAAGGATGCTAGATTTATTCTGGAGTGAAAAAAGGAAAAAAAAAGAATTTAACCTGAACAATTCGAGCAGCATCGACTTCAAAGCTGTCATTGGAAACGGATGAATCGTAGAGGCGGGCACACTGATCCAATTTCTCACTTTCATCCCTGTATTCCCTCAACTTCCTTCTGAAAATTCAAAAGTTTGAAACTTTGAATCAACCATTAAAAATTCAGACTCCTATCTTTCAAAAGGATTGCCTAGGGTGGCAATAAATTAGGTCACTTCGTTTCACCCCATTTCTTTATTTGAAATACAAAATTAATTCGGCACATTGAGGTGGTGAACTGCGATTTTGTAAATCAAATATGGCTTGTTTATACACAACTGATTTAATACATTTGATCGCTTATTGACTGAAAATAGAGCAGATCAGAAATTTAGTCTTTAATATTTCTTGCTAGTTCACATAAGGGTTCAGTATCGACCCAAACTACGACCATGTTTAAACCATGTACAGGCCAAAGCTTTCAAGAAATTCCAATTCATCTTCTTGCTTTCTTTTTTATAAAGAAGGAAACTATAGAGAACAAATCACAGCTAATTATAACACCAGAAAAGTGAATAATTTCGTTCTCAGGATGAGACTCACAACCAAAATGTAGATACAGAAAAAGGGCCAAAAGACTCAAACTTCAAATCTGGACTGCGAATTCAAAGACAAAAGCCAGTTAGGAGCCGTTAACAAGAATGTAAGATTTTTTAAGTTAAGAAACAAGAGGGAAATGCAGAAACACCAGAATTTGGCTTAAAACCCTAAACCCTAATAACATACACAAAAGTGAAAAAAAAAAATACAAATATAACACATACTCGATCAGAAGCAAAACTTTCTGTGAATCCTCGTGCAAATCCTCAAATTTGGTGCTCCACCCCGCGGGGGCCTTCTCCTTGGTATAAAGCAACAACTGCGGTTGCGTCACTTGGAACCGCGGTTGCGGCACTTGGAACTGTGCTTGCAATTGCGGGAACTGCAACTGCTGTTGCGGAGGCTGGAACTGGAACTGCGGCGTCTGCAGTGGCGGGAAAGGCGATTGCTGAGGCTGAGGTGAGAAGAACGCCATGGATAGCGAGGCAAAGGGAGGTCCAGAACGGTACAAACACAGTTCGGGTTGGGTATCAAAACCAAATTCAGCTCCGGTTCGCGTCGAGTTTAATGAAGTTGCACGGAGAACCTGAGGTCGCCGATTGGATCCGGAATGAATTGGGGTGGGGGCTGATCCTGAGCCTGAGAAACCGATGGGGGTTGCGTTTTGGTCGAGCACCAGGACCTAGACAAGGAAAGCGACAGGTGCTTGAACTCCAACCCTGAGGAGGGAAAAGCCGTTTCATCGATTACGGTTGAGCCGGTGATAAATATTGGGCCGGGCCTAGACGAGACAAGCGAGGATATTGGGTCGGTACGTAGAGGAGCTTGAACGGGGTTCAGGTAGGGGTTGCGAAGAAAATAGCTTTTTGTTGGGCTGGGCTGATTACGGTTTGGAATTGATGGTGTACTTGTCCGGATATTCAATGGAATTAGGGATGTCAAACGCACGAAACGAACACACAAATAGCTTTTTGTGTCTTATGTTGTGTTTTACGATCGTAAGAATTTTTATGTTGCGTCTTGTGTCACGTTTAAGAAAATTTTCTTGCGTTTGCATTTGCGTTTACGTTTAGTTAAACGTGCAAAACGTTGAATTTTTTGCACGTTTAAAGTCTTGCTACTAACATTGCACAACAGAGCCAAAATATTTATTGAAAAAATCATGAAAAATAGAAAAATTACAGTAAACCCACATCAACATTAAAGCCATATCAACAACAAATCAAACAAATCAAACAAATCAAAACACAAATACATAACATATTAGCATTAAAATTAATTATTTCATTACCATTACATAACTATTTACATGTAACAATATTAAGGATTACAAACAAAAATCTCCTGTAAATCCTATTCAAACGCAACAAAAAAAATAAGAGTAACCAATACAAACAAAACAAAAACCTTCTTGAGAACTAATTTTTACTTTTGTTTCACTGTCATGACCTAGTAACTTTGGAAAATTGTTGAAAAATTGGTGAATTGACCAAAAGATAGAATGATCCTGCTTGGATAATGATGAAGAGTCTTATGATGTGACAAAAATAAAAGAGTTTCTTAATGTGTTCTGTCATGCTATGAGTGTTAAGGATATTATGATCAATGATTTTAAATTTAAGATTGAATTGTTTGAGACTAGAATTATTGACATTGAGACCAAAATCAACTTGGATAAGGAACTATAATTAAAGAAAGCACATCCTTGAGCTTCTAAATTAGTTAAATTTGTGAACCTTAAAACAATTGTACCAAGATTGATTATGATAATATGTACATTAGTCAAGGTCTCCATGACAAAATTGGTCTTTGGATATGTGAAGGAACAACGTTCTACGAATGGAAAGCAACCATATGCAAATGGTAAACCAAATAATGAGAAAGATGTCAACAACCATGCATATATATATATATAACAAACGATATAACAAGAGATCAAGGGAGTGTTTGGATCATTGTGGTTAGTGCTATTTACTGATTAGCATTACTATTTTGGAATAATAAGCATTTATGAATAGCACACTAATCTCACTAATTAGCTAACCCAACAAAATGGATGAGTTAGCATAAATAGCGATTTTGGTGGCAAATGGAGGAGAGAGAAATTATTTTAAAAACAACACTCTCTTTGTTTATTATTATTATTATTATTATTATTATTATTATTATTAATATTATTATTATTATTATTATTATTAATATTATTATTATTATTATTATTATTATTATTATTATTATTATTATTAGAGTAAATATAACTGTCCCCCCAGTTTCTGTCCCCCTTACGCGCCCCCCACTCAAATGCAATGATAATCATTTTTTAGTATAAAGACTTATACTAAAAAATATAAAGACTACTACATTTGGGTATAAAGACTTATATGGGGGGCGTGTAAGGGGGGACAGTTAGTCGCTTCCTTATTATTATTATCATTATAATTATTATTATTTTCATCAACATTATTATTATCATTATTATTATTATTATTATTATTATCATTACTATTATTATTATTATTACTATTGTTACATTTTTATTATTATTATTATTATTATTATTATTATTATTTTATTATCATTATAATTATTATTATTTTCATCAACATTATTAATATAATAATTATTATTATTATGATAATTATTATTATCATTTACTATTATTATTATTATTACTATCATTACATTTTATTATTATTATTATTATTAGTATTATTGTAATTGTCATTATTATTATTTTTTATTATTATTATTACTGTAATTTTCATTATTATTATTATTATTATTATTATTGTTGTTGTTGTTGTTATTATTATTATTATTATTATAATTATTATTTTATTAGTATTAGTATTATTGTAATTGTCATTATTATTTTATTATTATTATTGTTATCATTATAACTATCATTATTTTATTATTATTATTATCATTGTCATTGTTATTATTATTATTATTATTGTTGTAATTATCATTATTTTATTATTATTATAATTGTCATTATTATTATTTTTTATTATTATTATTGTAATTGTCATTATTATTATTATTGTAATTGTCATTATTTTATTATTATTATTGTTGCTATTGTTATTATTATTATTATTGTTATTATCATAATTTTATTATTATTATTTTTATTATTAGTTTTATTTTTATTATTATTGTTTTTATTATTAGTTTTATTTTTATCATTATTATTATTTTTCCTTCATTATTATTTTCATTTTATTATATTATTTACTTTAATATTTTGTATTATTGTTATTTGTGTTATTGTTATATTATTATCATTTTATTAGTATCGTATTATTATTATTATCCGTTAAAAAACTAAAATAATTTATTATTTTACTAATTCTCACAATCACTATTTCAAATGTGCAATTCAAACAACATTTTCACTAATCTATATAGCACTATTTTTGCACTAACCTAGATAGCAAAAAGTAACCATTTTTCAACCAGTAATCTAGATAGCACTATTTTTGTACTAACCATGACATGATCCAAACGCACCCCAAGATTCAAAAGTCCTAACTCTAGATTTGTGCATAGGAGACTTATAGCTCATAATGACCATGTAATTATCAATTATCAGAGGCCAATTGTGAAAGATACATATGGTAGATTTAATGTGTTGAATGAACACAAGAAGTTTGATAACTAATATACGAGAAAGAAATTCAATGGTGCTTCGGCATGTAAACGAAAGGTCGTTTGGACCGTTTTCGTTTCATTTCGTCGTAACAAAACAATCAACGTCAAAAATAATCATTTCGTTCTATTAACAAAACGATCGATGCAAATTAAAAGTTTACGTTCAAACAACGAAACGAAAACGAGTAAGACTCATTTCGTTTTTGCATTTTGCGTTTAATAGTTACTTTCTCCTCTTTCTCTTGCTGTCAGGGCAGCGACCTAATTACCTTCTCCTTTCTCTCGCCACTGTCCATATATATGTTGGTTTTATTTTTTTAATTTGTCCATGATTGTTGATGTCCACTTTGATCAGATTTATTATAGATAGTAAAGTCAGATGGAAGTGATCAAGTGGTATCTAACTTATCTGTTGACTATTGAATTTCATTTAGTATTACTGTATTAGCCAACAACAAATCATTCTTATCCATTAGTCAATACTGCTTCCAGAGAGAGAATTAAAAAACAAACTGCAAACCGTAGCTTTTGTAACTTGCACGTGCAAATCGTTTCAATCGTCAGAAGAAACGAAACAATCGGCGAAAATAAAATTGATTTCGTCTTGACAAACGAAACAAAAATGCCAACATAAATTATTGCGTCCAAATTAACGAAACGAAACCGCCAACAGGTGCTTTCGTGTTTGTTAGACACGTTAGACAGGCATAATGGTGCTTTCCAACTCAATCAATATCCTAGATATGTATCAAATGGTTATACTAGAAGACCTAAGTCAAGATTCTATTATTGGAGACCTAAAGACCAAAATGACTATGACCATGATAATGTTAACAAATTCAAGTATATTTCTTGTTCATTTTGCAAGCAATTAGGATGCAAAGAGATCTATTGTAGGTTTAGGAAAGAAAATATTTTGAAATCACTTGGTCTTTCAAGCACAAGTGGTACCAAACCAATTGTCTAGAGTTTCACAACACTCCCCTAATTTGATCATTTGGTATTATGTTGAGGGGAAGTTATGTAGAAAATATTATGATTCTTTGTCCTTGAATAAATCATATCATTTTCTATTATTCTTGATCTCATTATCTAAGAAATAAGTCGATTCAATAAAGTCAAAATATGAACTTGATCAACAAAACCCCACTTGCATTTTGTATCTATGTTTGTCAAATTTGAATATGTAACTTGATTGTCCATTTGAAAAGAGAAGTAATATTGATAATGATTATTTGGATTTGAATGCTAACTTTACTCTCAAACCTTGAATAGCCATATATTTAGGGGGAATAAAACATGTATATGTGAGTTACATATATTGCTTATTAACATGCTTGGTTTGTCGATTAAGATATAAATTGATTCAAAATTATAAGAGCTTGTTAATGCTTTATTATTCTTCTCTCATTCACAAGATGTATCTTGTTATATTCCTTGATTGTGATTTACATAATTGCAATATGATATGATTAAATTGTCATTTGAATTGTTTACTCAACTGAATGCATGAAATGAAGGGGAGCTATAGGCTCATATTATGGAAATTATACTTGATAACGAAGGGTTTTTGATTTCATTCTCTTTGTCAATTCACAAAAAAGGAAGAAGAATAAATGCAAAAATTTGTGTTCTGTAGATTATAAAAAATGGGAGATTGTTTTACTTAACACTTTCTTTCTTTGATGACTTACAAAGCAATATGTGAATCTCTTACTTGACAAATGGTTGATATGTATGCTTGAACATTTAGATTACTTTATATATTTGTTTGATTATGACATACTTGATTCTTCTTGAATTAATTACTATAAATACACCGAATAAGGGGAAGCTTGAGCTAAGTTTGTGCTCAAAGCTAAGGTTTGCTCTATGCCCTAATTAAGGGAGAGCAATTTGATTAAAGCTTTCATTTTATCATTTTTCTCTTTTTGTAATAGGGGGAGTATTGAGTGCTAGAATGCATGTGATTTAATGCATGCACTCATACTTTGCAAATCGCCAAAATGGAAAGAATGTTGGACTAATCAACTTATTGGTTTGACGATTTGTAAAATGATAAACTTGCATTTTATAATTTACTCGTAAGCATTTTCAAGTGGAGTTTTAAGATTTCAAACGATATATGATGAACTTGGGAGTTTTCCAGTATGGGCTAGCCGAATATCGACTGTTGATCTCATTGTGAGCTTTCCAACGCCATGAAGAATGCTGAAATCGAAGTTACAAGTCAAAAATTACGGACGTTTGAAGAAGGCAAGCATATTGGCGCAAGTAGCAAGAAAAATAGAGCATGGCGGAGCCATGTGTTATAGTAATACATGAAGCACCCGTCATAACGGGTTAGAAACTGTCACAACGATTCGCCAAGGCATCACAACGGCTTCCTGATAAGATGACCCACATTACAGAAGATTTGTAGCTGGAAAAATTGACGAAGTCCTGAACCACAACGGGTTCTCCGTTCGTTATAACAGGTTCCTCACCTATTATAACATATTCCTAAAGGAGGGCCCAAAAGTCAGTTGTAGAGAAGAACAAGGAGAATGTTTCCAAACTGTTACAACGAGTTCTGTAACATGTTGTTCGATTTTGTAACGCTTGGTGCGTAGATTCAAGATTTCAAAATTCAAGAAGTGTTGTGCCTATATAAACTTAACCCCTTCTTCCCAGAAGATCAAGAAATCAATCCCTCAAGTTTACAAGCACTCAACAGTACTTATAGAGCACAAAAACCTTCTTCAACAAGCATCCAAAGCAGAGAGTTTATGATAACCAATTGTTAATCATCTAATCATTGATTCGAGTTAGTTTGTTCTACTTGTTTGTTTGATCCGTGTTGTGTTGTCAAGCGGATAATTTTTTGCTTCGGATTGTGTTGTCAACCAAGGCCTTTTTGTTATACCTTGTAAGCTCGGTGTTGCCCATTACAAAGGTCTTGAAATATTTTGGATAGGCTCCTTTTTTGTAAAAACTTCTGGTTAGGTGTCCCGTGGATGTAGGTCGCACCACATTATATCGCGTGTTATTTGCTTTCTTGCTCTTAGTCTTACTCTCTCTATATTTCTTGTTAACCAATTGAACTGGATTGCATCAAAACTTGTAAAATTGCTAGGTGATTAAGGTCTTAATAAAATCTTGGTATAAACACGCTTCCGCACATAATTGTCATACTTAGGCCGCATCCCTTCCATTCTAACAGAGTTTAGATTCTCATGTGTCGCTTAGACTCGAGTTATATGTTGGATCAGATTTGGGTTAGTTTGACTTCATCAAAATATTAAGTTGGATCGAATTTAGGTCGGATGTGGTTGGACGAGTTTTCGGATTGGATCGGATTCTACCACCGCAGACTTTTATGATACATATTTTTAAGAAATATGATTCAAATAAAAAATACAGAACTATAGATATGTTACTAATATTTACATAGAACAAAATATTTTCCTTTCATCAAACGATTAAGATTTTTAATAATGAAACTTTATGTTTTACGATTAATACCTTCCAAACTGTCTCAATAGTCGTAAAATTAGAAAAGCATCTACGATTAGAAAAACATATAGATATTTTTTAAAATTTAATTAAATTCTAATAAAATATATACCATAAGAATTGGATGTACTGTAAAAATTAGATATACATTTGAATTATTCTATAATAAAATTGAAAAATTAGTTGAACATTCTTCTTGAATACACTCTAATTTCACAGCAATTCAGTACAAAATACTACTAACATTGGTAGACTCGTACAAAGCACGGCAGGAAGAAAAGTGAGATGCATGTACAATTGAGCTTCTTGTATTGTCAAATTTTACACCTGTGCAGGTGAAATGCTGTTCGTTTGTATGGAGTCGATTTAATGTGACTTAAACAGATTCGAATCATCTTTTTTCACATTACATGAAAACGAGATGAACAACACCATTTGTCTCTGAATATTCGTTTCTGACTTTAGACAAAAGGTGACTGATCATTGGATGAATATTCAAAAGCACATCTGACTCGAATCTGCTGTAGCGCAGTAGCGCGCTACAGCAGATGAACGGTCTGGATCGATCGTCAATTTACAGATCGACCACCAGCAATGAAAATCAAAAAGACATTTATACTTTGACACGAATCTTGATGCAATCGGTGAAAATCGGACGGTCCAGATGCTACGCTACACCATTCCGCGCAGCACCAGATCTGTTTCCCTCATAGTCTCCATTCCTTTAGTCTACCACTTCTTTACACCTCTAAGAGTCTCCATCTTTTTTTGTCTACTTCTTTACACCTTCATTGTTAAGTAAATTGTGTTATGGATCAAATCAACATAAACTATACTATTAATAATAACATCGACTTTTGAAATTGATTGTATTAACACTTTTGATGAAAAATATTGATCCATAAAACAACTGATCTGTTTGTTAATAATATATTAATATATCTATTTGTCAATTGAAACTTCGTAACAGTTGAGGATATAATTTATTAAATAAATTGCTCATTTGTACAAATTTATGTAGATTATGTACATCCTTTTCTGACTTTTCGTTAACGGTTACATGTATTAAATTAACAAATAGACAACTACTATCAACCAAAAGAGAATTAAAATGTGGTGTGGATGCTTTAAGTTTTCAACATTCAACTAGAAGTTATGCGTCAAGAACTTGTTCGGTAGGAAAAAGAGAGAGTATAGATAAATTTTCTTGGCAGCTTCTGTCAAGTCTTCAGAAAAAAAGAAGAGAGAATACAGAAAAATTGTTAATATTGTAATTGTTGACTATTTATAGAGTTATAGTTCAGATGTTTCTATATATAAAGAGTTTCTTTATTTTTTACATTTATTTTTTTTCAAATATTTCTTGTGTTGCGGAATGTGTAATTGCGTCATTTCCCAAAGACAAACACCATTTGTGCTAGGTGTCGGATTTGAATTCTTTATAGTAATACAAAAATTTACAAAATTCGAATCATTCATTTTTTTATATTGAAGTGTACGAATCTCAAAATTTAATGAATGATCTCGATTCATTCATGTATAATAATTATATTATTACGTAGGATCTCGATTCGCGCCTAGGCCTGTGTGTGGTTCTTTATAGTTCAAAATTAATAGAACATTTTTCTTGCAAAGTGTGAACAAGATTGCGCCAATCCAACTCAGAAGAAAAAAAAAACTATTTTTTTGGATTGTATACGAATTGATTTGAAAGTTAGATGTTTCCACATCCAAAGTTATCCTAAGAAATGTAGAAATAAATTGTAAATAAACATCGGATGACTTACAATTTATCTTTAAGACCTTATTTGACACTCAATCCAATTTAATTATTCTAAAGTATTTTTTTTATACATTGTTCGTAGACTTAACACATACACTCACAAATAAATCAGAAAATAAATTTGAAAATTCTCCTGAAAATAGTCTCCACTAGTGCTTGAACCTCAGGTCTTTCACATCAAAGTCTTGTATCTTATCACTACACTAGATAAGACTCGACAAAACATGACTCTCGAGTTAATAAACTAATAAAAATAAATATTAAAATTTAATCATTAATTTATACTTGGCATCGTCATAAATCATACAAATAATTATTTAAGAATATACAGAAAATGTAAAAAAAAAAACACATATTATAACACGATCGTCCTCTAAAGTTAATATTTAACATGTCCTGTCCTATCAACTCCAAAACAGCGACAATTATATTATGAAATCAGAAAATGTTCCGGTAACCTGTTCCATTTCATTGATACGCAATCGATACGTGCAACAAAGTGCGTCGTTATGCATGTTAAACGCGTTGATATGCATGTTATTCGAATCCAACTTTGAATCTTTTTAACGTCCTAGTTGCAGTAGTGAATTCATTTCCCTACCAACTTTATGCAATAAAATCAGACATTGTAACAAGCTTTCTAATTGTGGATGATTGTTTATTCTGGCGCACAAAGTAATTAAACTAGAAGTGCAATTGGGGTCTGGGGATGTCTTAATTGATGGATTGATGGAGACTTTGGCGGGTAAGCAAAAGAGACTATTTCAAAGTCGGCCGTTATATACTTTTTCCGTAATTCTTTTTCATTGGGAAATATTTAACTACATACTTTATGGAGTGGAAAATAAAGGAACTCAATTAGCACTTAAATTGAGTCTCATTGGCTCCTTTTTACTTCCATCAAAGGTGACATATTGTTCTTCCGTTTAAAAGCATTATTAATAGCGCAGCATTATTAAAAAAGCTATTTGTCATGACGATGATAGGGCTTTTATTCGAGCGAGTCGAGGCTAGCTCGAACTCGGCTCGTAAATTATATGAGCCAGCTCGGCTCGAATCACCAGTATTGTTTCGAGCTGAAAATTAGCTCGTATTCGACTCGTGAAAAACTCGAACCAGCTCGTAACTCGTTAATTAGCTCGAATTAACAATTCAGTTTGCTTACAGATTTATAAAATTCAATTATTTTGTGCATTGAAACATTGACTAGAGCCAACTATGCAAAAATAAAATTGACTACTATTTATATCAATATAAAACAAAAGCAAAATTATGATATTTTTTAAAATGAAGGTACCAACATATTACATGCCACGTTTGGAGAAAAAATGCATGCAGTTCAATAATCTGAGCGAGTTAACGAGCGAGCTGACATTAGCTCGAACTTGTCTCGTAAAATTACGAGCTACACAACTCGAGTCAGATTTAGCTCGAGTTGAATCTGAGCGAGCTGATAACGAGTTAAAATTCGAGCGAGTCACGAGTTGTGAGCTTTTTACCCAGCTTAGGTGGTGATGATGATGATGATGATGATTCTATTATTATTTGGATAGGATACGTATCACACTTGACAAATTTGAAAACCAATTACTTATTTAAGCAGTTTAATGTTTTTAACAGTAAAATTTTAACGTTTTGTGATCAGTGTCCAATCAAAATTCAAATTGACTATAATTTAATCACATCGTATCTAAATAATTTAAAACAATTCTGTAATTTTAATTTTTTACTTTGAATACTATTTTGCAAAAAATATATCTTAAAATTTATTGTACCATAAAACTAAATAGAGTGAGACTACAATAAGTAAGTACGGTGGAGCTTGTGCTTGCTACACATATTTTCAATTTTAGAATGAAAATGACCGATTTGAACCGTTGAAAATATTGTTCATACTCAAATCTATTTAGAGACCAATTTTTTTGTACTCTTTTATCGGGTGGGTTAAAAAATAATTAATTGGAGAAATTTGTAAATCATTAGATCGATGAACTTTCACATATCCGATAAATTAGTAAAAAAATCTAAAAATTATAAATTTAGGTCCCCAAGTAGATTTTTAGTATTGAAAATATTTTCTAAGGTTCGGATCAATTGTTTGCGCTTCAAAATTCAAGATATACGATCACAAGTATAGTATAGTGCTTGCATAAGCATCGTAGTCTCGCTCAATTAAATATACAAATTAAAATTGTCCTTTTTATATGTATACTATCAGTTCTTTATAATAATTAATAACTCTACATTCAGGAGCAAATTCAGAATTTTTGTCAGGATGAACAAGATCTATATTTTTTTCAAAAAGATAAAATAAGACACATTTTAAATATACATAATTGTTTTACAAAAAATATTGACAAATTATATAACTATATACAATGTTATTTGCAAAAATAAATTCGGGAGCCGCCCCCCGGACATACATGCATCCGCTCCTGTCTACATTAGTTCTATTATTCAACACTCAACACTCAACACTCAGCAAGTCAGCAGTGGATTCCCTTGACAAATTTTTAGCAAAATTAACAAGTGGTGCAAACTGCAAGTCTGCAACTCTGCAAGTGCCAATTCATACAGTCACAGATGCTGGCGTGGATCACTTTGATGGCGTAAACGCGCAAAGCATCCAAAAAAAGTGTCAGCGAGGTTTAACAGAGAGGTTAAAAATGTCAGCAAAGTTTAACAGAGAGGTTAACACAGGTCGGTGGAATCAAATCAGCTGCCGCGCGGCAATGTTCCGCGCAGAAAAAGTGAGCCGTTTGATTGTTTTCTTGCATCAAGATTCGTGTTACCAAAACCCCTCTCTCCACCATCGTATCGTACCCATCATTTCATTCAACGCACAAAACGTGGGTCGTTGGAAGGCGTCGCGCGGCATCAGATCCGGTTTCGATGCTGCGCGGGACTGTGTAGCGCAACATCTGAATCGTTCGATTTTTATTGATTGCATTAAAATTTGTGTCAAAGTATAAATGTCTTTCTGATTTTCATCGATGACAGTCGATCACGACCGTTAATTTTTTGTAACGTGATACTGCACTGCAACGGATTAGGATCCCGCAACATCAGATCCGGTTCCAGGTCGTAGGCTCCCACCTATTCTGGCTAATTTATTGGCTGCTTGGAAAGGTACTGGACCCCACCTTCAGTAACTGACGATTAGGTTTATTACTTTATTTTGTGGGGAATTGACTTGGGGAGGAACTGATCGGACCGCAGGCGTTGGCTTGGCGGCTTCCAAAAATAAAACAATCAAACAAAATCAGCACTAAACACTAAATTCAAACCCTGACCTGTTTTTTTTTTCTTATTATTGTCTTAACATAACAGGGTCAAACAAAACCGTACGAAATAATATGAATCAATCCATGATCTTTTTTATGCGTTTGACAACTCATATGATAGCTTATTCGTGAAATACAACGTTATTTTGTTTGAAACTTTTAGTCATATGAGAAATAGGGAAGTGAGATAAAGTCACAAATATGCTATTTTGTTATTTTACAAGAATATCCGAATAGCGGAATATAACTTTAAATGATTATTAGGAAATTGCACTCTTTTAGTCAATAATTTATCAAACTACATTTTCAATATTTCAAATAATGAAAATAATATTCTCTGCCATATTTCAGAATGACGCTATTTTATCATTGTTATACTTGAAGGGTCTGTTTGATAAAACAAGAGATAGCCACATAAGCGCCCAATTTAGAATAGTGAAAATAAGAATAGACTGATTTTGAAAAAGTGATAGAAGAGTGATTTTGAAAAACAAGAGATCTTCTGCCGCGCACAAAAGTATTGTGCGTGATGTGCAGCAAATCTCAGTCTTTGATTTGCATCGAGATTTGTGCGAACTAAAATTTATAATATTAGACACTTCCTGAATCACATCTGAGTCGTCCGTAGCCTACAACGCACAAAATCTAGGCCGTTCGTTCCTGTTGTGCGGCAAAAAATTGGCTTCCATTCGAAAGATAAAAATTGTCGTTTGGCAAGCATAATTGAAATAAGAGAAATGGAGTTTATAATTATGGCAACAATAATGATGAAGATATAATATAATAACGATAACAATAATAAACTTTTACGGAGAAAATATAAAAATAGTAAACTAAATAATATAATAAATTATTAATAATGTGCATTTTTCTAAAATAAATAAAAATAATAATATTGATGATAATAACAACAATAATAATATATTAATACTAACAATAATAATAACTAATAACATAGTATAATAATGATAATATAAGAAAACATGATAAGTATAAGGCAAAGACTTGCATACTCCACCAGAGTATCCAGTGCATCCAACTCCACCAATCACATGCATTCTATTTTATAATAATATATAATAGTTTTACTTTTCAATTCCCTAGATTGAATTCTACCAATCACCACTAGCCAGAGTACGCAGGTGTACCCAGCTAGTGTAGCACCTAAGTTTTTTTCCTAAGTATAATGATATTATTATTTTTTTAAATAATAAAATAATAATAATAAAGTAACAATACAATATAATATGAGAATATTAATAATAATAATAATTAAATAAATAATAGAATAAAATATTATTAATTACTAAATATAATACAACATAATAAAAAAATAATGATAATTATAGTAATAAAAATAACAATAATATATAAATATATGCATTATTTTAAATAATAATATTAATTAATATTATTATTAAAAATATTTTAATAATATAAATAATATAATATTAACAATAATAAAGTATATAAAATACTAAATTATTGTTAATTATAAATATAATACAACATAATCAAATGATAATGATAATTATAGTAATAATAATAACAATAACATAAAAATTATAATAATATGCATTATTTTTTAAATAATAATAATTAATAGGTATAATTAATTAGTTTCATAACAAAGTTGATGTAATAATATTAATAATAAAGTATATTTATAATATACTAAAATATTATTAATTACAAATATAATAATGATAATTATAGTAATAATATTTACAATAATATAAAATTATGGTAATATGCATTATTTAAAATAATAAAATAATAATTATAATTTATTAATTATTAATATTATTTGAAAAATAAAAATAATATATAATAAAGTATATTTAATATACTAAAATATTGTTAATTACAAATATAATACAACATAATAAAATAACAATGATAATTATAGTAATAATAATAACAATAAATTTTTTTTTATTATAATATGCATTATTTTGCAATAATAAAATAATAAGGATAAATAGTAATTTTTAATATTATTTTAATAATAAAGATAATACAATAATAATAATAATAATAATAAATTATATATAATATATTAAAATATTGTTAATTATAAATATAACACAACATAATCAAATAATAATGATAATTTTAGTAATAATAGTAACAATAATATTAAAATTATAATAAAATGCATTATTTTAAAATAACAAAATAATAAGAGCATGGCTAAAATAATATGCATAGTACACCACATTTTGTACTATGCATATAGATATAGGTCATTAAATTGAGATTTAAGTTGCTCAATAAATTCTTCATATGAAAATATTATAGGAAATCAAATTTCGTGATTTTTAGAGTTTTTTAGCTATTTTTTAAAAACAGTCTAGATTTAATACTACAAAAGTGTCATTTCTGGGCTGTTTTTAAAAAATATTTAAAAAATAGCAAGAAAGCTCTAAAAATCACGAAATTTTATTTCCTACAAGATTTTTATATGAAGAATTTATTGAGCAACTTAAATATCAATTTAATGACCAAATTAAATACAAATGGACGCATAGTACGTTATGTGGTGTACTATGCATATTATTTTAACCATGCTCAAATAATAATAATAATAATTATTATTAATTATTATTATTTTAATAATAAATATAATATAATAATATTAAGAATAATAATAATAATAATAATAATAATAATAATAAAGTACATATAATGTACAAAAATATGTTAATTACATTGCAAATTTTGTTGCTAATTTTGTCATACGGGACAATATATTAAAATATTTCATTTATATGATAGTATACTGAAATAACCTCTTTCATCTACTATTTTTATTTTTTAATTTTGCGTTTGACATTTCTTTCATATTTGAAATAGAGCTCTATTTCAGTATTCCTTAAGTGCCAAACGCATCCTTGATCTTTTACTGTGTAAATTGCACTCTTGTAGTATTGTTTTTTATTTGTCAAGCGGACCCTTGATTACACTTGTGTATCGGTATCATTGACAATGCTTAGGTAACCACCGCATAATTGCCTAAAGGCGTGATAGTATAATCTAGCATTGGTAGGTCATTGAAATGAAAGAAACATTTTATTTGATTATTACTAGCCAAACTAATAATTGATATCCAATATTCATGATCATGAAACGTGATCAACATAGAATTCGATGGCATGAGATATATGTGCATGAGCTAATATTAATATATTATTATAACATTTCGTAAAGATATTGGTAGCTTGTAAGTAATAAATTTAAATCACATACATGAGCCTTTGTCATTACTCAACAAAGAAAAAAAAAGTTCGCTCCTAAAATAATTGATCTTAAACATCACTCTTTTTTTATAAGTGATGTTGTTTTAATTATATTCTAAGTATAAATTAAAGTTGCAAGTATACAATCATCAATTGTAGTATTTAGAAGTCGAATCATCAACAACAAGTAGGTTTTTCTTCAATAGAGTAAATTCAATTCAAGTCTTGAAGAGTAAAGTAAAAGTTTGGTTTTTAATTAAAGGAAAAGATTGATGTTTGATTTTGGTTGTTCTGAAAATTTATTCTAAATTAAAACACATTTGCACAAATTTAGAGAAGTGAGAGATTTAGGATTTCTAGGATTAACTATGCACTTGTTGATACCTACTTGAGTTGATTAATGTTTGCTTTGTATTATTAAGGCGTAATTAACAAGTTTTGGTATTAAGAGATATTTTTATATTAACACTATATCTAAACTAGAATAATTTTCACCTCTCGATATTTGATCATCCTAGTCTAAAGTCATTAAGATCTAATTATTCTAATTAACTTAAATAATTGCAATTCATCTCTCGATACTTGATACAATTCCTTAATTCAATTGTTAGGCATATAGACAACAATCATCACGTTTCGGTACTTAGATTATTATCTACCTTGCTACTTGTGGTCGGGATCACAATTTCTCAATTTCAATTTGCTACTTGTGATCTTTATCTATAGTCGTTTAGAAATGGTCTCTTTTGCTTCCATTACATATTTCTTGCATTATAAAACATATTTAGGACAATAACTTGAACTTTGAACTAAAACTTGCTAATTAAACCTAATTTTACCGGATTTTGGCTTATTTTACACAATTAATCCTAATGTTTCGGATATACAATTTTGGCTTATCAAATTCCCTCAAGCCTAGTCCTTGCTTGCCCTCAAACAAGTCTAAACTCACGAGAATCAACATGGGTATATCATGAAATCTAAACCAAGTTCATCTAAACAAATCGCAATTCGATTTCTCAAGGCAAATTAGGGTTAAACAATTCAATTTAAAGGTATACAATATGGTAATGTATTCGAAATATTTTTCAACGATCTTCTTTACCTCACAAACACAAATTATTGTTGTTAATTTAAAGTAAAGCTAATCTACATGCAAATTAAGCAAAACCTCTAACTCGAGTCTTTGGATTTTATGGAAATTATTTATTTTACTTGTATTTTACTCTAACTCGACAATTTATTGTGATACCCTTGAGTTAGTAATTCTTAAACCCTTCGCCCAAATTTCACAAGTAATAATCAATTTCAGATAATCTTTTGAAAAGAAAAATAAATTTAAGTTAAAGGTGTAAATTGTGTCTGATGCTTTGACTTTTTTCTTGGTGCATTTGTCTGTTTTCGGCTCGCTAATTTTTTATTCGCTCATGTTTATTTTGTTTTAGTTTTTTTATTATATGCAGATGTACCTGTTCTAAGAACATCAACTCCAAATATAGCTCACCTTTTGCAATTTACACCTTTGCTCAATTAAGTCCGATTAAGAAAAGGATTACTGAGTTTCACGCAAAGCTTTCTACGGGCACAAAGCCTTTCTGAAATTCTTGTCCTAGCTTGTCTGAGACTTTATTACTACATTGTGAAATTGGATTCTAAATTCAAGGTCACATATACAAAGGATCATAACTCAAATCAATTTGGGAACCTATTTTGAACTACTTATGGGCAATATAAGTAAACTAAATAATTTCCGACCAAATATATTGTAAATCTAGATAAATCTAACAATTAGAGGTTGCTTAGCCTAAAATGCAAATATAATTTTTTTTTCTGATTTTTTTCTATTTTTTATTTTTTTATTTGTACAGTAAACATGCAACTAATCTAAATGCAAATATTTTTTGTTTGTGTTATGAGGTTATATTGCTAAAATCATCGAATGTATAGGGATTTTTTTTGTATGCCTAAAAATTGTATTGTTTAAATCTAATTTGCACCAAACTAACTCTAATTTGTATCGAACTACGATTTTTATTTTCTAAACTAGAAAAGCAAGTAAAGATACAATATGATTTCCTTATATACTCCAAGCATATTTAAAGCACCGTCTCGATGCAAAAAGCAAGTTAAGAAAAGTAAATAGAGAAAAAGAGTAAGAAAAAGCTCACAATGCAAGACGCGAATGAGCTGTAGACGCAGCAGCAACTGCGCTCAGCGTGCATCATCATCAATGTCCTCATCTTCAAATGCATCCGACTGCTGACGACAGAGGCGAAAGAAGGTGTGTGGCTCTGGCTGACTGATGGCAATCCTCGGGTCCACCTACATGAATTGATGTTACACGGAGCTGACCTCATGTGCATTGGTGTGGTAATGATCGATCAAGTCATCACCCCAAGTCGCAAACTGATCATCATGACCTCCATCTGGCCGAATCAAGCTCCCAGCTGAGTGATTTGGTCGGTATAGTAGGTTTATTGGGCTCGGTACTGAGAATCCATATACTAGCGCTACTCGATAAACTGAGTGCCAATATAGGATCTGAGGTCGTCGCGAGTCTCACTGAAGCGTGCGTGGATATAATACCTGAGCTCCGACCTCATCTCAGTAAAATGAGTATTGATGTGGGCCTGCATCTCATCATGACAACGTTGAGAGTCGAGAGACATCTGCTGCATCAAGCCGTAAATTTGTGCGAGAGAAGGCTTGTCTGGACCACCATGGTACTGCTTCGCAAGCTGAGGTGGCTGAGGCTCCGCAGGTGGTGCCAGAAAAATAAGCAAAATTCAAGTGGCATGATCTGCACTATCGATCGATATCTGAGGAGGAAATGGAGAAACTGCACCAGTCCAAGTGATGAAGACTGGAGTTTCACCCGACATGCGAAAGATGCATGCTTGAGTGAGATAGGTCATGTGGATGAACTCTATCTGCCCCTTAAGCCGAAGTGTTGGCGTCCTGAACTGTCGCTCGTCGATCGAATAATGCCGAGATGGATAGCGAGGCAAGTGAAGAATCTCCCAATGGTTGTCATTCCTCTCGGAAAAGTGTTGCTGCACACATGGAGGATGTGACGGAACATGAAGTACGCCACCATCGGGAGAACCTCAGGCATCGTCGGGACAAAGAACATGGTGTAGAGAAAGAACATCTTGCCCTCGTGCATCACGGATGTTGTCTCGTCGAGCACGAAGATGGTGAAAGCGAGTACACGGTAGAGATAGCGAAAGACCAGGTGACTAATCTACGATGCCTTATATGTTTTCCTCGTCCTCCAATCAGCTGAGCCATGAACTCCTGATAGCCACCAGACTCATCTGGCCACTCCAGAATGACCTTCATCGCATCATCATTGTACGGAACCCGAGGATATCAACGTGTCTCTATACATGCATAACATAACGAGTCCCATCGAGATAATAAGACCACTTGGTGTATTTTGAACTACACTCGGAGTATGGTAAGAAATCAAATGTAAGTGTACGATATGCAAGATAGGGGTGGTACAATACCCCCAAATCTCGATGCGATCCATAAACCTCTTGATCTTGTCATGTATACCTAAGGTCATAAGGATATCTGGGTGGACGTAATGAGACTGGTAGATTTTGCGAGACTTGAGCTTATTCAACATACGCTGATGCTTATCTTCCGCAAAACATAGACCAAAATTCTCATCTTGGTTCTCCGGCCACTGATCCGGTGGTAACTGTTTCCAGTCAATCACCATCTCGTTCTCAGCGACTGTATCTGGTATAGCTGTGGACGGGGTACCACGCCTCTTGGACGGGAGTTCGTAAGTGTCATCCTCGCTACTACTAGCTATAGTCTTTTTCTTGTGAGGTGTCATGAGTGGTGCAAGTCAAAAACTGAACTCGAGCAGATCAAATACCGTACTCTAAATCTAGAAACTTTATCCTAAAGTAAAGATAAAAGAGAGAGAGTTTAGGATTAGAATCGGTTTGAAGGGCTCAGCGGTGAAGTGCAGCAGTAGTAAGCACCCAACTCCTAGCTTCGACTCCGACGAAATATGACATCAGCGAACTTCTGCTTTCTGAAAAGGTGATTACGATCATAAGAAAAACAGGCTACGACCGTAATGCATTGAGAAGATAGTTTTTCCAAAGACTCTTAGACTAGTTGTCATTTCTCTCTCATTTTGAAGTTCGTCAATTCTTCCATCTTTAGTAGATCCGAAGTTTTCCGCTTTCCAACACATTATGACATTATTATTTGTGATAGTTATGAAGTGTTTAAGCATGTTAATTACTTTACATTTTATCGTAAGTAAATATTCAAGCGTGGTATTGTGTTAGTTACTTTGGTAGAGTAATTAATTTGTTATGTGTGTTATCCACCTTGATGTTAATTAACTCTATTAGTTACTTTGATGGTAATTAAGTGTGTTGGTTTCTTTTGTGGTAATAAAGCACGTTAATTACTTGATATAATTTAGTAATTAAGTGTGTTAATTACTTACATAAAGATTAAGAACTTTGCAAAATTATGAATGAAACAACATTGGTGCTCTATATCAATAATCAAAGCGAAATTTTAGTTATGCTATGGCGCACACAAAAATAGAACATATCGTGGTCAAGATTCACTATGTTGTGATCAAGATTCACTGTGATAGATGGAAGGATTAAGAATTTAACCATTCAATGCATTATTTGTTTTAAAAGACTTTGAACTTTAAAATAAACCTTTTAATAAGTATGAATATAAGAATATGCGCTATGTAATAATTTAGTTAGGATTGTGTAACCGTTGAGGTGTGCATCAAGAGTAACGAAGTGCACATTTTAACAGCGGCGGAACTACATAGGTCCAGCTGATCCATTCTAGAATTTTTTTTTAAATTGATCATGTAATTAGAAATTTTTTTGAAAAAATAGACTTATAATTTGAATCTTTTTTAAAATATTCATGATTTTAAACCATCCTGAAAAAAAATCAAAACGTTGAACTACTCTAAAATTTTTTCTGAATCCGCTCCTGCATTTTACCGAAATTTTTTTTATTAACCAAAATAAAATAAAAAAACACCAAACTGACAAAATTCGGACCAAAATCACCAAAGTAGCCATTCCGAAATCACAGACTCCGACGTAACTCCGGAATCACAGCATCCGGCGTAACTCCGGAATCACTGATTCCGGAGTTTGGTTTATACGAATTCGTTCGAAATAATTTGCGTCCTCTGAATTGTTTAATAATAAAATATTAATATTTTAATTGATGAGTTGGTTTGTATTTAGGTAAGTTTTTGTAACGAATTCGACTGCATTTATCGAGATTATAAATAACTTTTTTTAACGTCGCAAAGCATCGAGCTGTAGATATCCGAGTCTACTTCCACCACGTTGAGTCCGATTTGCGATCGGAGAAACGTGCATCTCAAATTTAGCTCCATCTTGAACTTATATCTTAATTAGTCTTTTTTAGCATGAGTTTGCGTCGGATTCAATTTGAATTGCTCATTTCTCCGATCGCAAATCAGACTCAACGTGGTGGAAGTAGACTCGAATATCTACAATTCGATGGCTTGCGATCATAAAAAAGAATTAATTATGATCCCGGAGAGAGTAGTCGAAGTTTGTAGAAAAAAAAAATGCTAATCATACTTAATATTTTTTGTAACAACTTCAGCTAAGCTCGTCGACATCATAATTAGCATTTTTATATCGTTGCAAACCATTAACCTGTAGAT
>CAXKVX010000132.1:0-210405 GCA_964058865.1 Eleocharis quinqueflora | reverse complement strand
AGAACAAACAAATCTATATTATCTTATAAAGCATCTAAGAAATGGAGTTCTCTATTTGGTCATAGTCTTACTTTTTTATGGACTAAAATACCCTTCAAACCAAAGGATACTAATACACAATACTTGATTCTATAAGGACAATAATGTCATTTGTACAAACTATATATGGTAAGTATTATAAGGCTGATTATTCACATATTGAAATATCCCGTGGCATTGCATTTTATTAGCTAGGGAAGAAAATGGAAAGTTGTGCAAACTATTAATATTTCCTGTACAAACTAATTTTCAAGCACGCATTTCATAGTCGCATTACCATACTAATGTATTAAATATTTTAAACTATTCATTATTTTTAACTAAAAAATTGGTTAAATGCCACATAACTTTGACTATGACAAAGTAAAAAAATTATATTATTTTAAAATACTATAGAATCATACTACTGGTCAATAATTTCTATCAACAATTTACAATTACAATAAATGAATGAGTTAGTTAATTTGTATATATATATATATATATATATTTTATTTTCTGATATTTTGGTTACACGTCAAATCATGAAATTAATGAAACGGTGCAATATTCAACCCTGCTTTGTAATTTTGTTTTGTAAATTATTTTTTCATGCATTTAATTTGAAGTTCAAAGATCCGCATTTACATCCATTTTTCAAAATATAATTGATATTTGAGACTGATGTATTTTCTCAAAACTATTGTCTTATAAATTTATGGGACTTGCACATGATACAAGAACTATTTTTTATGGGACCTATATCATAGTTAGGAGAATTTAAACTAAGTTGTTTTTGTCTGTCTTTTATAACGTACATTTTACGAAATATTACTATACGAATTGCATAAATAATATCTTTTATTTTGCTGATGATTTTTTAAATATAGCATTGCAAATTATGCAATGTATGTCTAGATCTGGATTACTATCCAATTTTTTTTAAATATTTGTTTGAATCTCTGGATTGAATGTGTTAATTCTTCCATTTAATTTCAGGTATTTTACTCTCATATCTATTGTTGTCTTGAAAAAAACCCTGCATGGAGCCGTTACGTCGACTCAACAGCCGAGTAGAAGCAATAGGACAGATTCAGAAATAATCTGATGCAACTAGAAAATATATGTGTTTACCTTCTCAAATTTGGCTAAGTACCCAGTATCATGTATCATGTAGCTATGTTTGTGCGTTCACTAAGGCTAAACCGCAGTGGCGCATAAGAGGCGTAAGCAATCGTTAGAGAGAGCTTCAACAACCTTATCAAGCGAGATCAAATTCCGAAAAATCCGCTCAAAGAAATAGGAAATAATCTGATGCAAATTTAGCAACTAGAAAATACATGTCTTTACCTTCTCAAATTTGGCTAAGTACCCAGTATCATGTATCATGTAGCTATGTTTGTGCGTTCACCCAGGCTAAACCGCAGTGGCGCATGTCGCATGTCGCATGACACACAACACATGACGCATGACGCATGACGCATGATGCATACCGCATGCCGCATGACGCGTGAGGCGTGACCCTTGACGATGGATGACGCATGACGCAACACAAGACATGTGCCGTATGCTGCATGCCGCAAGATGCGTGACGCATGCCGCATGCCGCTTGATGCATGAAGCATGCGGCATGACCAATGGCGACGGACGATGTACGACAGATGACGCATGAACCAAGAAGCATGACGACCCATGACGCATGCCGCATGCCGCATGACGCATGACGCATGACGCTTGACGCATGATGCCACATGATGCATGACGCATGACGCTTGACGCATGATGACACATGACGCATGACGCTTGACGCATGATGACACATGACGCATGACGAATTACACACAACACATGACAAATCACCCATGCCGCATGCCGCATGTCGCATGACGCATGGCGCATAATGCATGCCGCATTGCTCATTACGCATTTTGCATGACGTACGACGAATGACGCATGAACCAAGAAGCATGACGCAAGCCGCATGACGCATGACGTATTACACACAACGCATGACAAATCACGTATGACGAATGAAGCATGAACCCATGCCGCATGACGCATTATGCATGTCACATGACGTATAATTAATTAATATGGAGATTTGAAATTAATTAATAAATTACTTAGTTTTCTGACTTATAATTAACTAATAAATAAGTACATAGTACTAATATGGAGATTTGAAATTACCATAATTTTTAATCTTGTTCAGCAACAAATAAATATAACGCAATCAATAAATTTACTTCCATATCAAATAGTCAATTTCCAATAAATCACATAGGTATACAAAGGGCAAGATATGTAAGTATAGTATATAACGCAACATAAGTCAATTTCGAATGACAAAATCAATTGCCAATCTATTTCCAATCAATTTCCAATGTAATACATGCAAAAATGTAATTTTGAATATGCGTCGAATAATTCACAAAAATGTAATACACGCAAAAATAGTATTTGATCAACACACAATTTAAATGATTCTTTTTCGTTCTTAACGTCTCTCGTTGCTTGGCACAGGTACAATTACTAGTGAAAGAAGAAAGAAGAACACTCAACGTGTCCGGATTGGGATTAATGTGGGGTATGGCGTTTATCCGTCTATTAAGGCGATTCTTGTGTGAATATTATAGAACGCATCATTTTTAAGGTGCCATGTCATGCATTGTACAAGATTGAAGCAAACCAAGTATATTTAACAAACTCTAGAATTGACCCGTAGGCTATGGCATCCAATAGCTAGCTGCCTAGATTAGCAATTATGTACTACTAATTGACAACTGAGTTGCTTAATTACTATTCAAACGAGTTCCGGACGTAATAATCGCAATTATAGTCAAGTCCTATCTAGTATAGTGGTGAAGCTAGTGAATTAATAACGGGGCGGGTTGGATATCCGTGGATCCGATCCGTCCGGATCCACGGATACGACGGAACGGGTATGCACGGGTCCGAATTCAAAACCCCCAATCCGACCCGTGATAAACTCAGGCGGGTCGGATCCGTCCAACTTTTCGATTTTTTTTGAATTTTTTTTGAATTTTTGAATTTAAAACTGCACATTATTTTAATATATATATATTTTTTCGATTTTTTCTGATTTTTTTTGAATTTTTTTGATTTTTTTGTATTTTTTTGATTTTTTGATTTTTTTTGAATTATTTTGAATTTTGCATGGTTCCACGGGTCGGGCACGGGTCCAGACGGGTTTGGGGAATTTGGGGCCAACTCGACCCGTGCTAGATTCGTGGATCCGGGATCCACGGGTCGAGTCGGATTTGAGCACGAGCACGGTCAGAGCACGAGCGAGTCCACGGGCGGGTAGACCCGTCTAGATTTTTTGAGAACTCTAGGTGAGGCACAAGGCCTTCATGGAGGAGGTATGGTATTCAAGTTCCGCTAGAGGCTACTTTAGGAGGGTTTTTTCAAGTTTATTTTCTGATTTGTTTGTGGGTGTGTGTTGTAAGCTCTATGGACAATGAATAAAAAAAATAAAAAAAAAATTTTATTTTCTGGTTTTTTTGGTTAATTTTATGAGAGGCCATTAAATGTTTGTATATTTAGTTATTAGATTTTGAATTACCATTTCTAGTTGTAAAATTTGATATACCTCTAATTATGTCATTTTTCACTAATTATTTTTAATGAATCGGTATGGTTGCAGGGACGGATTCAGAATTTCCGTCAAGGAGTAAGATCTATAATTTTTCGAGGGGGGGGGGGAGAAACAAAATGCTGCATATTTTTAAATATACACGGTTATTTTACAAAAAAATTTGACAAATCATAAAAATTTACAAGACCTTTTTGCAAAATAAAATTCCAAGGGGGACGCTTGCCTCATGGCTTGTGTTGGATCCGCCACTGCATGGTTGTACTTATACGACAAGTATCTTTGATAGATGAATTATTACAAAAAATTTCAAAGGAAGAAATACGTTTTTTTATTTTTGTGGAAAACGTTAGAAAAGATTAAATGTGAAAATATATAAAAATGAATAAATAAATAGTTCTGCAATTTGATTAAAAGTTAGTTAACATCTCGGATCCAAAAAAAATTGAACTGTTGGCCGTGCGGTAGCATGGACGATGTTTAGGCACATTACTGTGTCTAGAGTGTTAATAGATGAGTTTCAGTTCATGTCCAGTTTAGTTCGCTGATAAGAAGATGAAGTTCATAATCAAATCAAACTCATAATTATATACTAATATCTAGTACATGTTCAGTTAATCTTATAATCGAATAATGTATACTATTTGTTAATAAGCTAATTATGCGGACATGATTCTGAACACCACAGTGCACAATCATCTTTAAATGGAAGCTCTTCCATCACTGTATTGAATAACTTAAGTTTTTTTATGTGAATAACTTAGTTCTCTCTATGTGAAAGAGAGAATTAGAACTTGATTGATCTATTAGAATGTTTGAACATATTTTCATTTAATCTTACATTGAGATCGCAATTAGTCCACAATTAGTCTAGTTCAGTTTTAACAATTGAACTTGAACTAAACCAAGATCAAGAAATAGTTCAATCCATAAATTTTTAATAATATTCAATTCATTTTTTTCATGAACCGTTCTGATTAGCAGCTCTATTCTTGCTCGTTTGGATCCCAGTTGTCCGATCCACATATTTTTTATTTTGTTTTCGAGATATTTGTACCTCAGTTCCTCTATTCAAAACCTCTCCGCAAATCTCGAGGCAACACATTTTTTGCGCAGAAGAAAATGCTGACACGTTTCTAGATTCTAGATTCTAGAAGCGCCATCAAGGATTTCTGCCATGCGCCAGAGGTATTAAGATCCTCTATGGCATGATTCTGGTCCACATTGGTGTGCATGAGAGATTATTCAGCCGTGTAACCACATGTACCGCCATATACAGTCGGGTCCGGTTCCGGTGCTGCGTGAAATGTTGCAGCGCACGGATGATCGATCAAATTCGCATTTTTTTTAAATACTCCAACTGTCAGTAACTAGAAATTGTTGGTATTTCTGAATTCTTATTGTTGTTGGTACAGTAACTGTAACTGTCACTACAGTGTCAGCGTAAAAAACTATTTATTTCTAGTTTGAAAATTACTGATCATTTCCGAAAATACGGATTCGAATCGAACAATCCTACATGCATACAGTGTCCTACAGTACTTAATTCAGTTCCTATATAGTCAAATCCACATGAAAGGCACAACATGATATTTTCGACATAGATCGACCACAACATACGAATATGAAAATCAATATTAAATCGGGTTTGACTTGCCAACTTGTCGATGGAAGAAATACGATAAATTTTCCGAGATGTAATAAAATTTGTATCAAATTCATACTTGATCTGAACTTTGAATTAGTTATTTTTAATCACCGAATTTTGATATATATATATATATAAATTTAGCCGCTTCTTCATTTTTTCATCAAAATTTTAATAAAATTTGACATAAAATGCATATTATTTTCTTCTAAAATCTTCATAATAGTTAATCTTTCAAACATAATTGTTATTTAGGTGTCATGTTCATTTTTGTTTAATTTATTTGATAAAAAACAATAACATACTAACAGAGCGATCAAATTTAAATATTTATCAAACTTCAGTTATTATAAGAATAATTTAAAATTCAGTAATCAAATATGAATTTGATACAAAATCTGGTTACCTCTTGAAAAATTTACCAAGAAACTATTGAGTCATATCCGATCAATTAATTAGTTCATCTTTCGGCAAAAAAAAATTAATTAGTTCATCCATTGTGCATAGAGGTGGTGGTGGGTCATACATTAAAATTGGTTTTGTTAATAAAAGTTTAAAACAACTTCGTAATAAAAAAATAAAATCTTATTAGGTGGTTGCTAATGATTGCATGCACATAATTCTTTGACATTTCAGGGATTCATGTCAAGATAAGTATGCTTTCTTTCCGTGCTTTCGGAATTAATTTTCATTTGGGGTACCTTTCATTAATCGAACATAATGCTCGAAGTAGTTGAGCTATGAAAACGACTAATTTTATATATTAATTGCGCAACATTGATCGTTACTGTTCATTTTCACAATAGCATGAACTGTATTTTTACTGTTCATTCTATAGTAAAATTATTGTATCTTATTTTTTTCAAGTTTGTTTTCCTGTTTTTTTTTAAACGATTTATTATAATTTTATTATTGCAATATGAAAATTTAAAATTTAATAATTTCGCGGAGTGCGAGTCGTACGCTAGTATTGATCATGTTTTGACAATACCTTTCTGTAGCCAGCTGAAGTGAAGATTTATCTTTGATTGCTTACATCATATGAACTTGGCATGTCATGATTCTTATATTTGTAGTTTTTTTTTTACTTTTACTTTTGACCTGAACAATTCTAATAGTACTATCATTCGGTTGTGTTGTAAAATAAAATAAGGGAGTTATATATCAAATTAAAAAAAATGTTAGATAATATTATCTAAATTAAAAAAATGTTTATGTATTTTAATCATTTAGAGAGAACATCTATCAACTTTGAATCAGTTTATAATTTTATATTATTTTAAGCCTGCGAGTTATATTTCAAAATTTTCAATAACAATCAAACTATAAAAGAATTCCATTGTTCAAATTCAAAGGTTAAAATTTGTTAAACATGGAATTTAAGCAACAAATAGTGCATATTTAATTTTCATATATCAAAATGAATATAAGTAAATAGCTGGATGTATGATAGAACTACCTCTTAAATAAAACAATAACATTGCACTCTTTCAGTCTTTCTATAAGACATAAAAATGTTTGATTAATGCCATTCTTTTCTCTCGTTTTTATTTATTTATTTAATGTTTGATGAGGATCAAAATTCTCAAATTGTCTCAAGCAGCTTGCATAAAATTTAAACGTGCGATTTCTCATACGAAAATTTAATGTTTTAACTTACAAATTACAATGCTAGACATGATTCTCTTTTAAAGTTTATTTTATGGAATATTATAAAGCAAAAGCCTCAACTGCATGGGCATAAATCCTTTTTTTTTGGAATTTCCAAGAGAAGCCTTAATCATCGAACCACAAAGGAAGTTGCATCTTTGGATAGTGAAACAATTGATAAAATAGTACACTGTTAAATATAATGTTTTGATCCCCAAAACAAATTATTTGAAATGAAGAACAGTTAGAAGCTTCTTTTTCTTTCTTTGGAAAGATGAAAGTGGATAGGAATATTTTCATGATCTCATGACTGGAGCTTTCTCTAGTTACACAGTACATATAACATATATTGGTTATGCATTCAATTCATCCAAACCAAACCTGAACAAATAGCTGGATGAGAAAAATTATACAGATGCACTTGATTGAAACCTCCTTTTAAATGGAGGATCAAACAACAATTCACACATACATTTTTCATTAAAAGAAAATAAATACATGCCATATTTCTGTAATTAACAAGGTTGTCTTAATCAAAGGAACACAAAAATTATATAAAATGTAAATGTTCCTCAATATTTTATAGAACCATTTATACTCCAATTTTACTGTATCTTTTTATCTTGGTGCGATCATGGTCATAGTGATGTCATTTACCGAGTCATTACATGCTGAACCCGTTTTAGTGCTCATCGAAAAGTCTGAAGTTGTATTTGCTCTTGTATAACTCGGGGCTTCAGTAGGTAAAGGCAACTGCATCTGATCACTGATTAGCATTAACAGTACATTTGACATGGTTGGTCTTTCTTCAGGGTTTCCTTGCACACAAAGCAGTCCTATGTGGAAGGACCGTGACACCTCATTTGCAGGGTACGAGCTACTGAGTGTGGGGTCGATGAACTCTGATGCATTTTTTTTGTTCCATAAATTCCAAGCCTATTATACAGATTTAAAACGAAGTTGGTGTGAGATTCTATTATAACTATGACAGAACCAATCATATATCTGCAGAATCTGTGATTTTTCCATTTCTTTTTTTTTGGCAGAGACACCTGTTTTCATCTACCAAGTAATCAACACACTTGCATGTGGGGATTGATGCGGGTGCAAATTTTGCAAGGAAACTAAGGAAATATTTAATGACAGTTTAAAGTTTAAAAGGCTTACATGTTGGAGAAGGTTATGGCCATATTGTTGTACATAATAAGTTCCATTTCGTTTCCCGCTAAGTATCTCCAATAGTAGAACACCAAAACTATACACATCTGATTTAACAGAGAAAGTTCCTTCCAATGCATACTCTGGAGCCATATATCCACTGTAGATAAGTACCAAATTAAGAATAAAAATTTCCATTATTGTACCCCTTATTTGAAATTTACAATAGAGGTTGCTTAGCAATTTGGTAGCTTTCAGTACACTGTTTCATTAGTGACATTTGAAAACATCTTTCAAGAGAAATTAATGAGAAAAACCTCACTGTAGGGCCAGGAATATGACCTGTCTTATGTTAAAAAACAATAGAATATTCTATGGCGGGCGGGTAACTAATAGAGACGCAGATATGTAAGGAAAATTATACAGATTTTCTTGAGAAATTTTTTGCACTAGATTATGTAGCCAGTTATTTTTTTGGTCATTTGTGATGAATTTTATTGTTCTGAGGTAAATTAGATAGTTAAAGACCGGTAGCTTACAAGGTGCCGACGACCTTTCCAGTATTAACCTCACTGGCATCTTCGCTATAAAAAATTTTTGCCATGCCGAAATCAGAGATTTTGGGATTCATATTATTATCCAGCAGCACGTTACTTGCCTTCAGATCTCTATGTATAACCTTCAATTGAGAATCCTCATGTAAATACAGTAAACCTCTTGCGATTCCCAGTATTATGTTGTGCCTCCTTGTCCAATCCAGCTCAGGATTTCTAGTTGGATCTGTGCAGTGAAAGTAAAACAAAACAAAAAAAGGTAAGGAACAGAAAAAGAATAGAGTTATACACAGAAAAAGCAACAATGGAATTTGTGTGCATACTAATCAGATGTTGAGATAATTGCAATGAAGTTAATTTGGAATTAATTTTTAATACATAGATGGGTAGGCTGCAGTAAATGACAAATATAAGAAGGACATCCAATCATTCTAATAATGATTTTCAATTTTTCATAATACCTTCATAGTGTATGTACCAGGTTGGTGTTTACATGCTATTTGACTGGCACCTAATTGCTGAGATATCTAGGAATATGCCATGTGATTTGTTTCTTAATTATTAGACATCATTGAAAGAAATAATCGACTACTTATATAGGTTCACATTAATTTCTACACAACGTGCGTTTAGTGGCTAAGTAGAGCCACACACTGCATACAGTTTTCTTCATGTATACACAACAGCACCTATTCTCCAATAATAAAATGACAGCTCCAATTCTAACACCCAAGTGGCTTAGCCTCATCTGATAGTGTGAAAGTAAATCAAAGAACCGAAAGAAAGGTACTAAAATGAATAAATGCAACTTTGGAACTGTTCTGAATAATACACCTTTTTTTTAGGTATTAGCATTGAAGGGTTGGTACTGGAAAAACGAAATCTAAGATAATAATTGACCCATCAAAGGAAACTATGGTGTTGAACTAACCAAAGAGAAAGGCATCAAGGCTTCTATTAGGAAGGTATTCATAAATGAGCAACTTCTCTTCCATGTCTACACAACAACCCAACAACCTCGCTAAATTTCGATGTTGAAGTTTTGCAATTGACTCCACTTCATTTCGAAATTCATCTGCGCCTTGCCGTGATCTAGCCGAGAGCCTCTTTACGGCGACCTCATGTCCGCCACTTATAACACCCTAAAAGAGGAAGAAAATTTCATGAAAATAAAATATAAACAAATTGGTGATTTGGGAAAAAATTTATGAATAAGGAAATTTACTTTATAAACAGGCCCAAATCCACCTTCACCAAGCTTGTTGGATTTGGAGAAATTGTTTGTGGCTTCAACAATTGAGGAGAATTCCATCAACGGCAGTTCTGATTTTGATAAAGTTACTAAATTCTCGATCTGAGACCTTCTTATTGCTATGAAGTGAAAAATAAGTACAGTAAAGATTCCAGAAAACAAATTAAAGCACATCAGTAAAAAGCAATTTGGATCGATATAGATTATTCTTTTCCTTTCCCAAATCATATTCTTTTTGTTCACATTACTCCAATAAATTACCATCTCATATTTGTCATTGCGCAGAAATTTAGTATACTTTTGGTGTTCATTGAAATGTCAAGCCAAAAAAAGGAAAAAGAAAGAAAGAAAAGAACTAGAGTGTGACACTCAACAAAAAAGAAGGCACAATATTAACATTACCATTTCTTTTTCTCCATCTCCAACAGTAAATAAAGTAGAAGATTGTGCAACAAATCACCACTACTAAAATCGAAGCCATTATAGGCATCGCCGCAGAAGAGTTTGATTTGCTCTCGTTTCCTGATATGAACAAATCTAAATAAGAAACAACATTCCAAAACATAAATTAAAGGCTCTTTACATGTAATAAAATACTGATATTTACCTTGATCAGTAGTATTTCCAAGCTGTGGTGAGTCGGTGAGATACCGGCGATATTGAAACTCCATGGTTGTGACTTTTGAATATTGACACAACTAATGAGGTTTTTGTTAGATTGGTCTCCTATGGCATGCGAGCATAGCTTTAATTATTTCAAGCCACTTGGGATTAGTATAAAGATTAGTTAGAATATTGAAACGAGTTTGAAAGCAAAAGAAAACACTGGGTCGCCAAAGGTCTCAAAGTGGGAGAAGGAATGAAGATAAAACAATGCTTTCATACACATTTATGTTTCCCTGTTATAAGTACTAAGTAGGGCTGTCAGTGTTTCTCCGTTTCGACGCCTTTCATTTCGTTTCGCTCCGAACGTCACGTGAAACGTTGTGATTTTTGGTTTCATTTACTGAACAAAACATTCAGCAAAAATCTCAACCATTGCGTTGATCTTGACGCAACGAAAATGAAAATCAACGATTGTGTTTCGTTTAGATCGTTGTTTCGTTTACCATTCTACGAGTTTACTATTTTGGTATTGCAGAGGTTGCAGAGGAATACTGAAGGGGCGCGTCTCTCGCGTGACGTAACTTAGGAGGAAAATCCTAGCAGACACACACAATCTACCTCTTTGTTGTATGTTCGACTGTTCCTTTCCTTCTTCACTCTCTCTCTGGCACTATTTCCAGCCACTGTACTTGGTCGTCGATCGTGGAGTGACGTCATCAGGCCTGTTTGGTCTCCTTTGCTGAGACCCTAATCATTTTGTTTTCCTTTTTTCCTCTTGATCTTAGCGAAATGGCTTTGATATCAACGATTTGTTGCATCGTTTCCAGTTCCAGTCGTCTGGATCTTGTGTACTTGAATGAATTTGTTGAATTGATGGATGAAAGGTCGAAAAAGGTAATCATCTCAATACTAAGTTCTAGATCGGTAGGAGATTGAGAAGCTTGTGACATATCGTGATTCTAGGCTATATAAGCCTCTGAGAAGGAGAAGAAAATGGCTAAATGAAAGAAAAGAAAGAAGAGAGAGCGAAAGAAAGTAATATAGAGAAAGAAGCAAGCCAGTAAGCAAACAAGCTATTCAAAGGTAATTTTCCTTTTTATCTTTACTTATTTCTTTTGTAAATTAATTTTTTGTTAGTTTTGTTGACTGATTTTCTTGTTTTTTTTGTTGCATGCAGTTTTAGAGTGTCATCTTGTAATCTGTCATGGCTGGAAATGATGAAGTACATTCTGATTCTGAGCCTGACATGTCGTCATAATCTTAGTATGATTTTTCTATTACTTGTTTACTTGCTTACTGGCTTAATGAAATAGCTTGCTTGATTACTGGCTTAAGGAAATAGCTTGCTTGCTTGCTTATTGGCTTGATTACTTGTTTGATTACTGGTTTGATTGCTTACTTGATTGTTTACTTGCTTAATGAAATAGCTTGATTGCTTACTGGCTTGCATGCATGCATACTGGTTTGCATGCATATATATTGGCTTGCATGCTTGCTTGTTGGCTTACTGGCTTGATTACTTGTTGGTGCAAGATCTGGCTAGTGAGGAAGATCCAGAAGCTCTCAGCCAGGGGCCCATTACCTTGTTAGGTTCTATGCTTGATTACTTGCTCAGGGTTACTGGATCTTTTCTCACATGATGGCACTCGAATTGAATTGACTGATACTGAACTGGTTTACTGCACATGCTTGTTGACTTACTGGCTTGGTTGATTGCTTCAATTGATAACCAGTTAGACCCAAACTTTACCCCATTACCTTGTTAGGTTCTGTGCTTGATTACTTGCTCAGGGTTCCTGGATCTTTTCTCACATGATGGCACTCGAATTGAATTGACTGATACTGAACTGGTTTACTGCACATGCTTGTTGACTTACTGGCTTGGTTGATTGCTTCAATTGATAACCAGTTAGACCCAAACTTTACCCCAGAGAGATTTAAAGAATTGAAACAGATGCTAGAGCACAAGACCCTGGTGGAATAGCAACTGCATCTGAAGGTCCCAATAGAAAGAGAAAAGAGCAGGAAAAAATGACCTCTGAGGCATGACAACATTTCTCAAGGAGTCCAATGAGGTCTGATGGTTTTTATGATGCTAAGTGCAACTATTGTGGAAGAATATATATAATGGAAAATTCAAGGAGCAAATGTACACTTTATTACCTTCTTAATTACATGATTGTTTACTGAACTGACTTGATTTCTTGATTACTAGATGGGATGAGACATCACTTCATGAAGGGTTGCAAGAGAAGACCTTCTTTGAAGCCAAAAAGAGATGCACTGCTGGAAATGCTGCAGCCTGGCCTGAATTCAGGTATTGTTTTTCTTGATTATTTGCTTGTTTACTTACTTGTTGGATTACTTACTTGCTTGTTGGAGTTGTTACAAAAACTTATCTAAATACAATCCAACTCAGAAATTAAAATATTAATATTTTTAGTAACTACAAAAGTAAATTATTTTAATAACTGACATGAAGAAATAAATAATAACATTTTATAATCTTGGATTTAAAATTTTGACAATAATGATTTTATTTTTAAACGTTTATGTTTGCATGTTAATATCTAGACGCATGCATTTCAGAGGTACAAAGAATTATCTAAATAATACGTCTGAACGTAAATTATAAAATAGAGTTATTATCGTCAAATATTTGAATTTAAGATCATATATGTTATTCTTTATTTCTTCAGGTCAGTTATGAAAATAATTAATATTCAAATCAAAAATCAAATGAATACCGTCCTTTTTTATTTTTGAAGCGTTCAAAATACTCTTATTGTTTTAAAACAATTTATTTAATTGATTTCTAGTAAAAAAAATCGGGAAGAATACAACGAGAGCGTTCTGTGAGAATTGAGAAGTGAAGATCGCTGAAAGAGAGATTTGATGTAATGTGGATAATTTTGTCATTTAACAATAATTGGAGTGTACAAAAGTGATTGTAACGCTGACCGAAGCAAGTCCTCGGACTTTTTGACCTAAGAACTATAAGAGCATCTTCATCTCTGAAACTTTTGGAGTTTCTAATATGACGTGGCAGTTTCTAAATGAGTTTTAGGGATGTAGATGAGTTTACTATTTAGAAATTTTGCTCAAGAGTTTCTTATTTAGCAACTATGCTTTAGAGTTTATAAACTGTGACGTGGCGTACTCATTGGCTAAAATTGATCCGTCTTCCATAATATTGGTAATATTTGCTGACGTGGCAATTTATAAACTCTAATTTCCAGTTTTAGGAATGGAGAGTTTAGAAACTAAAAAAAATTAAATTTCTAAAATTGATGTGACAATAATTTAGAAACTCCAAAAATTTAACAAATGAAGATGCTCTAACACATAGACAAATGAATAAAAGAAGAAAATGCCACTTTATGTAGGTCCACTGTAATATAAATTAGATTTTCTATGTCTGTCAAATTAAATAAAGAACTTTGCTTTAGTATAAAGTGTTAGTCACTAGCATATTTGTGACACTTGTGGAAAAATGGTTTGCATGAAATTTTTTTCCCCCGGAAGTCTAAAAATATATTTCATATCATTCCGGTTTTATCATTTGAAAGAATAGTTGCAATATTGTTGATTTTTGTAAGAACGGATTCATGATTCTTGTTAGGAAAAGTCAAAATTTATATTTTTTTCAGAAATAAGCAGAACGAGACACATTTTAAATAAAATTTAAATTATAAGTATATTTAAAAAGTGCGAAATATATGATATATTTTGCAAAAAGAGTTTTCAGAGGAGACCCTCTGACTAAGCTGCATCTGCCCCTTGTTCGTAACATATTTGTTATCTTCAATGGCTTTTTTGTTTTAATATTTAACAATTATTCATTAAGTTGTTGAATGAATAAAAATATATCAGAGATTGCATGATTGCATCCATCCACAAGAACCAAAGACAAAAAAAAAAAACTATTATGTGTTTTGAAATGTTGTCGAATTTCTTTGAACAATCATACTATAATAAAAGTATGAATAAGATTTTAAAGTTTGATATATGACACAAATGACTACAGAATTATGGTTTCTGATTTTCCCAACAAGTAAACATATTTGCTGTGATTTTAAATATTAATGATATGCCACACATGACAACATAATTATGGTTTCTCATTTTCCCAACAAGTAAACATATTTGCTGGATTTTAAAGATTGATGATATGACACACAAATGACTACATAATTATGGTTTCTCATTTTGTCAACAAAACTGTAGACATATTTGCGTCGTCAGCATTCCAGCTTTAGATAAAATCTTAATTAAAAAGGCAGATGCACATGCACTGGCTTAGATATCCACAAGCTTGTGGAATGCAAATTATAATACTCCAATAATTCTAGCGATATCTAATTAATTGACAATTTGGCACACTAATTATTTCAACTCAGATAACCTATAATCGATGCACATTAATTGCACTGGCCAAGATATGCAATCTGCTTTTGAAGTGCACATTAAATGCACGGATAAATCGAGCAATATCTTATTAATTCACAGACTAATTATTTCAATTAACGCATCCTATCTGTATCCAAAACATGCAAATTACATAACTAATTTGTTATCTGAGAATGAAATTCATAACGTAGCTTATATCTTGAGACTTGAATTGATGAATTGCAAAATAACTTGTCGACCAAATACTTTGGTGTGTTTGATTAAGTGCATTTGTCGAATCATGAATAATGGCAAAAATGTACAATTCGGATAATAAGTGTAGAATAGTGTTAGAAAAGTGTTATTTTGAAAGAGCGTAGAAAAATGATATATATTTTTACTATTTTGAAGAAAGAAAATGTCATCCGGCATTTGTTTGTTCAACAGTGAATTGTTAATTAATGACCATTATAATGACATATTTCATCAGATATGTATATTCGTAAGAATATTTCTTTGTATTCAATGTAAATTAAATAAAAGATAACGGTAATAAGCGTTTATAAAAAGCAGTTGATGGTTGGAGAACTTTTCAATGTCGCGACCTCCCACAGCAGCCAAAACCCTACCTTAAATCTTACACACCGTTTGCAAAACCAGCAACCCACCATACTTTCCTAACCTATAAAGCTACACAATCCTGCCTCTTTCATTTTATTTCCAAATTCTCACAACTACTACCCAACATGTCTTCTTCCTCCTCCTTCAGAAACCACTCCAACACAAATGCAAAACAGTCCAACTCTCCGCCATCGCCGCCTAATTCCAGGCTATCTTCCACCCAATAACGAGCCCACAGTCACCCCCACCTCCAAACCACCCCACTGAGATACAATGCTCATCCATCAATGCAGCGCCGCCGACATGATACCACAAGACACCCACTAGAAAAACCATCAACAAAGCTCATCACTAAGTTTGAATATAAGCCATTATTTAGATCTGAGTTACAAGCACTACTCAAATGGGCTCGTGATTGGATACGGATAGGGTATGAATAAAGAAAATTTTAATAGATATGAATAAAGAAAATTTTAATAGATATTAATATAAAAATACCTCCACCCGTGTCCTATCCTATCCATTGACAACCCTAACTTCGAATTCTCATTTCCCCTCATTAATGAACCGCCTAGTATATCGCAAAGCAACAATTCTTTTCTCTTTTTATTTCTCAAAAGGAGGCTGATTATAATAAAAAAGTAGCCGTTAATTAAATTAAAAAGCGACAATTCTTTTATTTGTACCTTTGGTTAAGTAAATTTAGTACGTTTATTTTTTCACAATTATATATTTTTTATTATAGTGGTGCGATACATATTAAAATGAACGTATATATTTGATATTTTAATCTTATTGTGTAAGATAACTAGATTCTTTTAATGCATTTTTTTAGTTTTCAATTTAATTTGTATGAAATGCATAATAAAATTATAAATTTGACTGTATATATAAAACTACATATAAGTTCGATATGCGGTATGTGATACTCTTCTGCAGACATAGTCAAATTTGTATTTTACAACATTGATAAAAAAAACATAGCAACACAAACAAAACACACATGTAGATTTAGGCTATTGTGAAAACATTTGCACCTCTAGGTGAAGTGCAAATAGTAAAAATTATATTTTATTTAGTCCAAAATATCGATTTAAGTTGCTCAATTAGTTCTTCAAAAACAATCCTAAAAAGGTAATTTTAATATTAAAAAAGTTATTTTTTAAAATATTTAAAAACATCTAGCAAACTCTAAAATACAAAATTTAATTTAATTTCTGACAAGATTATGAATAGTTTATTGAGCAATGTACATTGATATTTCTGACTGAAAAATATAATTTGAATTATTTACGCTTCAACCTGATGTGCAAACATTTTCTCGTAAATGATGATGTTCCAAGGCGGTAGTAGGACTGTATAACGTGGAGACTGGCACGAAACACATATGTTTCCTGTTTCGATTCGTCCAAGAAACAAAATTTTATTTGTTAACACCATTTCATTTTATAGAAATCTGTTTCGCTTATCTTTTCGTTCATGAAACAAACAAAATACAAAATTTTGTGATATTTTGCAATATAATTTTTAATCGAAATGAAATTTTTTATTTCGTTAATCGTTTGGTTCTCATTAATTTCATTTCGTATTTTGTTTTATTTCGTGACGAAAGAAAAAAAAATTCATTTTGTTTTCATTTCATTTATCACAAAACTAAACAGAGAGGTGAAACAGTGTTGGGTTTACTGGCCTAGATGGCCCTCAGGCTTGTTAAAAGGGAGCTGGCTGATTTTAGAAGTAATGTATATATTTATGCTGATTGTAAAACTTTGGTAAATATTATTAACACACACAATATGCAGGAGATTACTTCATGGAGATCAGTTGATGAAGTCGACTACTGCGCTTGCAGGAGATTGCTAGATGGAAAAATCTACGTGCTTCAAAGTTTTGTCTTTGAGATGCTCCAAAAAGAACACCCTCTCTAATGTTAAAGCGTGGGTCTCGTGCGTCAGTGACAGCGGAGGAATTGGGAAGGCAAAACACGAGGCACTGTATGATGTCAATAGACAGCACGTACAGCCAACTCATATGGTGGCAAATGCAATACGAAGGAATGGTGTCGTTGATGAGACTCACATGAATGCATGCAAATTGGCAAATTGCCTGTTTCTTTTGTTTCTGCTGGTTAATGCTGGATTAGTTTTGTTTAGATGGGGTACTTTATTTTGTTTTCTTTTGAGTAGCCTGCTGCTTTTTGTGATGGTTATGGAAGGGAGGGATAGATTTCATGGGAAATGTATGAAATGTGTGTTTTTTTCTTTTAAAAAAACTTGATGTGGAAGTGTATGGCATAGATGGTACTAGTTGGATGAATGCTTACGGACTTCTAATCAAAAAAAAAGAAGAGGGAATACGACTTTATCTCTGTTCTGATTTTTCTGTACCAGAAAACACGTGGCTTCTCGTGTGGTGAGAGGTTATCTCAAGCTATTTATGAAATTTGTAAGGGAAATTAATCAAAATTTATATGTCCTGTTCGCTGAATATGCTGAACGAACAGAAATTATATATATTTATATATATATATATATATGTATGTGTACATGTTATTACAAGAGGTATCAAACATAATATTCATAATTTATCCATTGAAATGACTTTCTTTCGAAATAGTGCACTATTCCAACACATTTTATTTATCCAACGTAATATTTTTCCCAATGTTAATGCAAATGAGTGAATGACAGTAACAGTACCATCAACTGTTGTCATGAGAATTAACATCAACTGCAATAGAAACCATTTCTTTGTATTGACGAAGAAAATATGGACTTGTCTGAAAATTTAAATTATGGGCCTGATATGCGAGCTCTGATATTTAAGCCCAGCAACGAGCCCAAGTTGAAAAATATGATCTCTGAGCGAGCAGAGACTATACCGGATAGGTTACCTTTTCTTTAGTGCCACATTGATTTCCTAATAAAAAGAAACGCCTATATAATAAACCAGAGAACTACTTCTAGCGTCTCCTAAAAGGAGATTAGTTTAATATCTTGTTAGTATATGTTAAATTCGGGATTTTGAAATAAATTCCATTGCATAACGGGAATCGAACACGAGTACCAAATTTCTTTGAATTCCACATTACCCGCCTCATCGCAAGAACATGACATAAGTGACATGACTTGTAATAAATTAAGACAAACTCGAGTTACAATTAACTGCTCTCTCACACACTCTTTTTAATCGAAAAACACAATTCACATGCTTTATTTTTTTTTAATTGATAGACGGTTCATATGTTTTAAGTAAAACAAACAAAATTAAACTATCTAACAACAAAATATGAACACACAATATCTCTCTTACTTAGCTAACAACAAAATAAAACTTCTTTCTCAATTTTTTCTATGAATTAAAACGTGCAAAATCTATTCGAGAAATCGTACAATTTAAGAGGTGTTAGATACACCCTCAAATGAGTCAAATTAATGTCTTTTCAAAGGAGCAAGCAAGTTATTTTTCTTCGTATAATGGTTTTCTGTCTATTTTAGACTGAAGGGTATAAATAAAAGCGAACACAGTTTTGACCCACATTGCTACGGATCCGAATCTGCTGTAACGCAATAGCGCGATACAGCAGATGGACGGTCCGGATCGACCGTCAATTTCGTGATCGACCGTCAACGATGAAAATCAGGAGGCCTTTATATTTTGACAGAAATCTTGATGCAATTAGTGAAAATCGGACGATCCAGATGCTGCGCTACACCATCCTGCGCTACATCATTCCGCGCAGCACCTGATCTGTTCCCATTGCTACCCGTTAGATTTGGGAAACATATGGGCCTCCAGCCCAAAATAATCCAAGTGCAAAAGCGGATTTGAGCCCAAAATAATACTGTCAAGTGCCAACAATATAATGTATTAACTTTCGCTTTTTCTCCAAAAAAAAAATTATCTGGCCCAGAAGTAGGGCCATGAACTGACAATTCATGGACAAAATGAGCCGAATACTATTGAATATTTATGAAATTGACTATTTTTTGTTTTGATTGAAATTCAGTACAAGTCCAATTGCAAAAACTGAACTGGATAAATTATGAACAAATTGTGAACTAATTGCGAACTCAATTTGAGATTAAATGAAAGTATGTTAAAATATCCCAATATATCAATCAAGTTCTAACTCTCTGTTTCATAGAGAGAGAACTAAGTTATTCGCACAAAGAAATCAAATTATTCAATACAGTGATGAAAGAGTTTTCATTAAAGAGGACTGTGCACTGTGGTGTCTAGAATCACGTTCGTACGGTTAGCTTATAGACAAATAATGAACATTATTTGGTTATAAGATGAATTGAACATGGACTGGATATTAATGGATGATTATGAATTTGATTTTATCATGAACTTCAACTCTTTATCAACGGACTGAACTGAACATAAACTGAAACTCATCCATTAGCAGGCCTATAAAAAAAGGGGCACACCCCTTCCTAGTTCCTTAGCCCTACCAAGAAAGGGGGCACACCCCTTCCTAGTTCCTTCTGTCACCGTTCATAGTGATATTTTTTCTTAATTTGTTTCGTACTTTTTCTTAACTTTAAATTAGTCCAAATCATAAAGAAATTAAGTAGTGTTATTGTTTACCATGTGAAATTCAATCTCATATAAACAAACAGGCAACCAAACTATACACGTCACATTTTAATCTTGGAGGCAGCCAATCAAGTGTATTAGATGTGCATATCTTATTTTTCTTTTTCCATTTTTTCCCCTTATTAACGGGTGCTGGTTCTTGCTTGATGCACTCTTCTGAATTATCATAAGTGGTCGAGGAATTAATTAGAAATATATCACTACTATTTTCCTTAAAAAATATCTATTTTGATCGAATTAAAGACAAATAAATTGGCTGACAAAAATGTGTTTATATAATTAAAATCGAAAATATCACTTTTTTTTGCTAAAAAGGTAAAGATCTGTTACAATTGAATTGAACACAAACGATCTGGCTGATAAAAATATGTGTTTAATACTTTAATTCAATGGAATGGATCATACCTTTTTATTGGAAAACGAAAGTATAGATCAATTTCGTTTTATTTAAACACATATTTTTCAATTAAGATATAGAAGAAGCAATCCCTCGGTTCATTGAAAGGGCAAATCTGGACGGTTCTAAGACAAATGAAATGGTGTCATGTTATTAATTAGCTGAATATAACTGAAACAGACAAATGCGTTGTAACATATAAGTATTTAAGTATTTTCAGAGATTAAAAAATCAAACAACTCGAAGAATGGAATTTCTTCTTTTATTTTCTTAGTTGATAAAAGATCTTTGATATCACTGTTTCTTCATCTTTTTCTTTCTCTTCTGCACCCAAATGGCAGTGATGCATCACCCAGTTTGTCATGTCAGGTTTGCACTTCTTTTTTTTATTAGAGAAATTTCTTACCATGCTACAATTTGCACCTCATAGTACTTTAACTGAAAAAATACACTATTGGACAATAGCGATGACTACCATTGTACACAAAGGAAAGTGAAATCATATATACTTACGTGTAGCAAAGATTATTCGTAAGTGTTTGCAGACCGTCTGCGGTAAAACTATTTTCATAATAGAGCACATGATAGTGGGTGTGCTTGCAAACCGTAAGGTTATCCATCATTCACAAATATATTGACAAATGAATGTTAGTTGTGATAATTGAAAAAACTTATATACACTAAGAATTCGATAAATATAGACCATACCATTTCCAATTCCTCTCATGCCTCGTTAATTCTCTACAAATCGAGTGGTTGTAGGATATAACATTTCATACTATGCTAGTACTTTATCATTTAAAAATTATGAAAGATAAGTACATCATTTGTTCCAGAGTCGATGAGCTATAAAATGACAACAACAAAAAAGATCCAAATGAGTGACTAAACGAAGACCCCAAAAGCTAAGCATAAATATTACCTCTCAATTTTTTTGACAAAAATTAACCACTTACAACCAAAAGGATGCAAATTGGACAGATGGCACGCAAAAATCACGCACAAATCAAAGCAATTGAAAATCAAAATCTCAAGAAGCACTTGTTTAAAGAGGGTAGACCAGTGAGGGTAGACCAGTGAGGGTTTTGGACAGTGAACAATATCGACGTGACAGACTTGAAACATGCGAGGCTCTCATGACATCGGGATTTGATAAAAGGACTAGTGGTGGAAGAGACATTTGGAAAAAGTCAACAATCTGATCTTTGAACTCTGCAAAATTATTGAAGAGTAAACAAATACAACAGTAATCAGTAGTGCTTTAAAGAAAGAATTATGATATGAAAAAAAAAACAGAACTACCTAACCTTAAAGAGAGGCTGGAAAAGGAGCAGGCTCCAGCGTGACAGACTTGAAATATGTGACACTAGAGTTTGAGTAAAGGAACAGTGGGGGAAGATACACTGAGAGTAGTGAGGAGGAGAGCGAACGAGTGAGGAGGGCACTTGAGGTGGCTCGAAGAGAACGAGGATTGGGAGTTGAGCGGTAGAAGGGACGAGGGTTCACATAAGAGGGGAGAGAGAGATGCTTGATTTTTGGGACTTGGCGGTGAAAATATTTATAAATAGGCACAAATTTTTATTGGAATTCAGATATGCTAAATAAAAATCACGACAACAAATTTACAGAAAAGCTGTAAGCCTCAACCGGTGAGTTAAGGTGCTCTTGACTATGAGGTTTTGGGTTCGAATCCCAAGAAGCAACATTTTTTGAAATCAAGATTTCTCCTCCGTTGTTCGAATATGTTTGTGTATTATTTTCAATATGTTTGTAGGCATTAAACTTTAAATCTATCGTATAAGTACATATTACAATTGTGAAATTATGAACTTTATTCGGCCTATAAATTATACTTTAATTATTTTATTTGTGATTGTATTTTTGTTTTGTGTATTAATTAGAAATATAGGAAATTGTAAAATCCTTCAACATGGCTACTAGATTTGTTGGTAAAAACAAATATTAATTAAAAAACACACAATAACGTGGTGCCTAAACATATAAGTATCAACAAAAAACAATCAGTATCCAAGCATCAAATCAGTATCCAAGCACCTAAAAATCAGTATCCAAGCGCGCACACACACACGCACATATATGACCAACTTTTCCTTCTACAAAGCAAAAAACTTTTTGCATTTGTAGAAACAAGAATCAACAAAAAATAGAGTAAAATTAACGTAATGTATATGTATATATACATGTACAATTTTGGACATAAATACGTATTATCACAGAGTAACATGAAGTAAAAAATGATTGATAGATCACAAAATAAAATTATGCATGGAGGACCGACACAAAATTAATTAATTATGTCACTTGAGGCTGTAGAGATCGGCAAAAGACCGAGGAGAGCTTCAATCAAGATGTGCGAAAATTGTCATGCTTAATTCTTCGAGAAGCATGGAAAAATCGGTTCTCTGTATGTTGTGTTGCATAATGGTACTTCACTAAGAAATTAAAAAAGTTATCCAAGTTGTAAATATATCTCCATCCTCAAATTAAAAGTATACTCTATTTATATTATACAAAATTAATCAAGTTGTAACTTATTATTGTAAACAAATACATGAAGTGCTTGCAATATTTTTGTAGTCCATTTGATGGGTCTCTAGGGTTTAGGGTTTAGGGTAATCTACCTTTCTACATGTAGATGGGGCATTTGGTTCTCATAACAAAAAAATGTTGCAATTTTATTCATAGTGTATTGTTTACGCAAAATTTTGTTTGTACTAATTATATTAGTACGTTTTTTAGGAAGAAAATTAGTTAGGTGTTAAGTATAAATACTTGATCGAGCAATGACTTTGCTTTCAATAACCAAAATTCGAAAAAACAACGTAATGAAAATTCAAACAAAAAGTTCTATTAGTATATTTTTCTTCTACTTTGTTCAAACAAAAACATAGTAATGAGAAGGATTCATATTTGCCTTTTTAGTTCATACCTTTACAAAGTTCCAAAATGTGGGAGCAAGAGTTTTTCGAGAAGATTGATCGGGTGCTTGCGATCGAAAAATGTTCATTGGAAGAAAGGTAGAAATGAGGATGGCGACACAAGAGAAAATGAACAAAGAAGAAAGTGTGTTGGAGAAGACGCTAGTTGAGAAAGTGGAACGTGGGGTCGGTACTTGCAAGAGAATGTTTTTATATTCATTTTTGTTCATTAATATCGATAATGTTCTCTAGGATGTTAAGGGATGCGCACTAACACCGAAGTTGCAGGAATTAAATGTTGTCTGAATGTTAATGATGAAAAGGATAGTAATTATGCCACTAATCTTTATGTTAATTAATGTTAGCTGCAGATTCGGAGCATGTATGTACAAAACAAAACCAATGATATTGTTCTCTATAGTTTAAGAAAACAAAAATATTATACAAAATATACAAATTTTGCTATAGGTCAAAATTAATTGGATTGCACCATTAATTATTGATGCAAAATTAGTTTGATTGCATAATTATTGATGGCAATCAACGGTTGTAATTAATTTGTATTTAAAAAATTTCCGATAGAAAATTCACTCACTCTTCAAAATAATTTCAAAACAAAGTACTAAACATAAAAAATAAAAATAAAAAAGGATTACAAAATAATCTCAAAATAAATTTGTTACCATATTTTAACCAATTTCTATTTTTTTACTACTAAATTTTCTACACCAGAGTTATAATATAGAGTGTAAATGAGTGGCTGCAAAATAATTCCATATTTTTCTACACCGAGTGAATAGTAAATAAAGAGTACAGATGTCTACCATTTTTTTTTTCAAATTTTCTACACAGAAATTACTAATAAAGATGTAGAAATTTGATGATTTTGAAAATTCATCATTAATTTAACTTTAAAATAATTCACAAAAGTTCTTCACGATTAGACTGTAGACCTCCTTCGACTTTGCACCTAGAAAAAATTATTTCAATTGTATAAACATCAAGGTTTTAAATAGCGTATAGCGGTCCATAGCGGTGCGGAAGTCATTTAGCGTTTAGCGGTATAGCGGTGATAAAGCGGACGATAAACCACAACATCGCTATTTTCTACATATACATTATGTTAAAGCAAATTGTCAAGAATATCAATAAAATTACTAAATTAAATAAATTTATCAAGAAATTATGCATCGTTCTTATGCCTTTAATAGAAAAATGCAACATATAAGAAAATATTGTTGACCTAAACAATTCCTTTGATCTGTTGATTTGAAAAAAAAATCTGAATTTAACTAGTTTGTTGATGAGAATTTGTAAGTTATGTATGGAACAAAATATAGAGCTTGTCGTGATCTTTCCAACGCATAAAAAATCACTAAAATCAGAGTTACGAATCAAAAGTTATGACCATTTGAACAAAAGTACCGATATATTCGCTTTATCACCGCTTTTTTCAGACCGTCATCCGTTTTATCACCGCTAAATTCCGCTTTATCGCCAAAAACAGCTTTATCGGCGTGTTTGAAATAAATCATGCGGTTATAGCAAAATTTCCGCTATATCTGTTTTATCGGCGCTTTATCGCCGCTTTTTAAAAGCTTGATAAACATCTATATGTACAAGTCTTGCCAAAGTTTAATTATGAGCTACAATTTTTACGCAAACCAAAGCTCAACTACAAAATATTCAGAAACTTTTAACACTGATGTGTTTGGATCACCAGGAATAACACTAATTTTGAGCAAATGTTGCTATTCACATCAAAATATGATCCAATCAAGAATTAACAAGTTGAGGATATTGTTGGTTAGTGCTATTTTGTTAATCCAACAAAATAATAGAATTAGCAAATTAGCACATGTCAAGGTTAGCAAAATTAATATTTTATTATAATTATAATCGTCAGTTTATATTATTATTATTATATTAATATTATATTAATTATTGTAATTGTTATTATTATTATCATAATTATCAATATTATATTATATAATGTATCATCGCTACTATTATTTTACATTTTTATTTTAAAAATAATGCATATTATTATTTAATTATATTATTTACTATATTAATTTTGTAATATTATCATTTGAGGTATTATTATTATATTATAAAATAATATCAATAATTTATTATTTTATTATTATTATCTGTTAAAAACTGAATTAATTCAACTTTATTCATTTCCTCAATTACTATTCCAAACTTGCAATTCAAACAACATTTTCACTAACCTAGATAGCTTCAAATTGGTAATGTTTTCGTACTATTTATGATAGAAAAATGACCACTATTTCAACCACAAATCTAAATAGCACTATTTTTTGTACTTACCATATACCACAAACTTTGGGTTAGTGTTGATATTTTAAAAAATTGTGATCCAAACATGAATTAGCAAATTGAGGATAGTGTTAATTAGTGCTATTTTTCTAATCCAACAAAATGATAGGATTAGCAAATTAGCATATGAAGGTTAGAAAAATTATTATTTTATTACAATTATGATGATATCATCATCTTATTATTATTATTATATTAATATTTTATTATTATTGTTCATATGACTATATAATAAATTGTTATTAGTATTGTAATTTTATTATTATATTAAAATTATCATTATATTATATTGTTATTGTTATTATTATCATCATAGTTATCAATATTATATTTAAAAAATAACACATATTATTATTTTAATATATTTTTTACCATAATATAATTATAATACTATCATTTTGTTTATTATTATTTTATTATTATCATCAGTTCAAAAACAAAAATTATTCGTTAATTTATTCAGTTCTTCAGTTACTAATCTAAATTTAGAATCCATATAATATTTGCACTAACCTAGATAGTAGAAATTAACACTATTTTCATATTATTTGAAAGAGAAAAACGTGAGCACTAACTAAGAAAATTAATTTAAATTTGTATGGTTCTTGTAATCTTTCCCTCTTGTAGTATATGGTTTTCATTCTTTTACATTTCTAAGAAAATTAATTTAGATTAATTTCAGTTATGTAATTCCGGAACCAATCTCTGTTTTGTCAGTTGAAAAATTCTAGGGGTGTGGGGAATGTAATTCCAAATTGAGATTCTATGTCAACAAGATTAATTAAATTTCTTAAGAAAATAAAGTCAATTAGCATATAATTAAGGGAAATTGACCTACAAACTTTAAAGAAATCAAGTCAACTAATGTGCAATTATGACTAATTATAGTGCTTATCTTTTGCATGCTCTGTTCTTCCGGCCATAATAAATGCGTCGTACTTATCAAAAGAAATTAAGGGCAATCATTTAATAGATTTTACTTTTTAAGGGGAAAAAAAGTGATAACATAAATTCTGACAACATTCTTAGGATAATGTTTCGTAGATATCACATTTGATACCAACTATTAATATCGATTTTATTATGTACATTTAGTTGAGTTATAATGCACATTATTTGAGTTATTATGTATATTATATCATAACAATTTCAGTACAAAAAAAACATGTATAACTATTTCATTACAGAAAATAACATGCATAATAACTCAAATAATATGCACGATAACTCAACTAAAGATGCATAATAAAATCGACAACATGTATAACTATTTCATTAAAAAAAATAACATGCATAATAACTCAAATAATGTGCATGATAACTCAACTAAATGTGCATAATAAAATCAGTATAAATAGTTGGTATCAAATATGATATCTACGTATCAGCTCCCACATTCTTATATCTGCAGTTCTGCGTCGTTATGTGTATATTTCAAAATACTTAGGTATGAGATAAAAGATGTTCTGACAATATATTTATTTTCATATTAAAAATCATATGGAAAAAAAAACTAAATATACTTTAGATTCAATTTAATTAACGAAATATATTTTAATTGTCCTATAATATATTTTGATATATTCTTTGACTTTTTTGCTTGTTCAATATTTGTTTTTATACCAAAACATTGTTCACCATACATGTGGAGAGTTACACATTAAAAACTAATTTCTTCAGATTCCTTTCCCCTTCCCCAGCAAGCAATCGTGTATAAAATATAAATATAGTTGAAATGGTAATACAGACTTTCTTTTTCTCTTTAAATAAATTAAATAAATAGAAAATGAAGCTGCAGATCAGAAGTCCAAATTTCTGAATTGATGTAAGCAATGGAAAAATTATCTAAATTGCAACCTTGACTCCTAGTTTTACAATTCTGCAGCTACCTCTAGTATAAACATCTGAAATGATAAATCTATTCCATATTCCAACCAATGTAGAAGAACCCATATAAAAAAAACTGAGTTGCAAAAAGAAAAGAAAAAAACAGAAAGGTGGATGTATACTAAAATCGTTAAAACAAAATTTGAAAACTAAGTAAGAAAGTTGAGGGACAAATGTAGAAATTAAAATATGGAGTTGCGCAAAAAAAAAAAAAAAAAGAATAAGAATGTAGAACATCATGAATTAATGCAACCTTTTTTATTCTCTTAACTGAAATTAAAATAATACGGAGTTGACTTGTATGGAATTATATATACCAGTTGAATTCCATTGCTGATACACTAATTAATTAATTAGCGTTTGAATAATAATGCAATTGTACCATAATTGCATGTGTACAGCGCATTGATGAACTGTGCAACATATTTCACCTCCAATTAGCTAAAAATCAGATGCTACATCTGCAATCAGATTCACTGATTTTTATAAAATATTTTGTGCAATAAGCATGAATAATCTTAAGTAGTATTATTCAACACATTTATATTAAATTTAATATAGGAGAATAATAATTTCCTGCGTCTAAACCGTTCTTCTATGAGTTAGTTTACTAGAATATTTAAAAATATAGAAAATTAGAGAAATGTCACTTCAAAAATGGGAAATTTGAAATATGTCACTTGAAAGTTTAGATTTATATAATTAGAGTGGCAAAACTAAAGACTAATTGAATTTACAATGTCATTACTTTTAATCTTAACTTTGGAGCGACGTTTTCAAACTTTCCAACTTTAATGTGGCATTTAACTATTTTTCCATAAAAATCAATAATTATACTAGAAAAGATCGAAGATATCTTTTTTGTTTTCTATTTCTAGAAGCATAAGCAGTGCTAAAAAAAATTCAATATGTGTTTTGTACTTTTTGTTAAAATAATTCTAAGGTAATTGAACAACTTCAATAATATCCTACAATAAAATAATTTATGAGTAAAAAAATATTACTAAACGATCAAATAACTTTAATATATTGGGACTTTTAGTAAAAAATAATTTACCATAGGTCCAAAATTACTGAACGATTGAAATTGTACCCAAAAAAAATAATGGTTAGTATCAACTCAATATATTTAACACGTTTAGTATAGAATTGCCTTTATACCACTAAATACGCAACCGGAATAGACGATATCTTAAGAGGGTTTCACGGAGGAGATATGAGGTTCAAGTTCTGTGAAGACCTATTTTTAAAGGGGTTCCAAATTTATTTTCTACATTGTTTGTGGGTGTGTTGTAATTCTAGGATAATGAATAAAAAAAAAAATAGATCGTCCCATATTAATGGCAATAATATCTTTATTGATTATTTAATTTACTTTGAAGATTTGCATCATTATTTTATGTCCCGCATACTCTAATAATGCACACGTTTGCAAGCATACATGTATTATTGCGTAATATATGGGGTAAGCTACTATCTATATCCAGTAAAAAAAATTCCAACAATTCAATTTATTTTTCATATTGAAAGTTACTACTTTTCATCTCTTCAATATTTATTCTCAAGGAAAATGTTTGAACGTAATTTGTAAAATAACAAAAATCCTAATTGCAAGAACAATAAGAAAAACTTTAAGAAACACTACGGGCCTGTTCGAATTGATTCCACTCGTTACTGTGTGCGAGTGGAAAATTGAAAATTGAAAATTCAGTCTCACATAAATATATTTATTGGGCATCTCTATGACTTTACACATTAAATATATTTTATTTTAGTGCAAAAAAAGTTTCCAGAGTTATCTATATATAGTACTTTATTTAGTATTTTCATTGTGGTATTAATATCTAAAAAATTTAATACATACATGAATTTGTTTTAAAAATTTATAGTTTCAGATAATTGATAAAACGTTATTAAGTATACATTAATAGTTTATATTCGTCAAAATTATTTCTAAGTTTATTTTTTATAGGTTAGATATGAAATACTGTTTATATTTTTCGTAACAGATTTTTTTGTAAATATATACTACATATCATTTTTTTTTACCTAGAAATGAGTTAATCGCTTTATGATGTGAATCTTATTTAAATCCGTCATGCATTGCTTCTTAATTTATGACTTCAAGAGCTATCTACATGCAAGTTATTTATCAATTCACAACAAATACTAGTTTATTCTCTATTTCATCTCCTCCAAGGTTAATTTATTCTACCTCAACTTCGCATTCTTCGAATTTACTTAAACAAGTAGCTTGCATTGTTTTCTTGTTGATTCTCTTGAAACGTTCTTCTTGTAGTTTTCTCTTTTAAGGAAATATGACATATAAATTTTGAATGCTATGACATTCTTTGTTGCATGTAAGGCAAATCACCTTCTTACCTTGGACTATCATCTCTTTATTCACTTTTCTTTCAAAGTCTATACCTCATTAATAAGCTTGGTGATAAGGTATTTGTCATTGGAGAGTACTTGATAGAAATTTTGGTAGACATCTTCACCTGATTCGAAATTCATTTTTCTTAAATTTATATATTTCCTATTAAATTTATATATTTTCTATGTTTATATGGATAACTGCTCCTCTGAATACACGTAGATCCGCCGCTGATCACACTCACCAGAGTCATTGTATGAAACCCAACTTCCACAAAAAAGAGGAATCACACTTTTACATCATAAAGAAACTATGTCAAAATATATTCAGAATAGAACAATTGATCGAAGGCGGGATAACCATAGTTATACCACATCAATGACCTATTTCAATATTTTCTCTGTTGAATCTAGGGTTTGTATTCAATGATGATTATTTCTCTCGAGAGCTGCCAATGACTTGATTAATGGTTAGTCAGCTAGTTTATCAATCATCCAATTAAGGAAATATATATTTAATGAAGGAGACAGATGCAGTAAATTAGACCTACATCCACAGAATCCTCGGATTCAAAAATACATTCCAAGACAGATTCCACTAGATTACAAGTGTTCTTATAATGAAAAATCTATATTTGATTTCTTCTCATCAAGACAAAGATTTCTAAATCTATGCAAGAAGCTACACCGCTCTATAAGATAAATGTGTCTGATTGACAACACAATTAAGGATGTGAATGAACTACTTGACTACACAATGTAGTTCACCAAACTAAAACAACAACTAAGTATTCCCGGATCAACAATTAGACAATTTGACTATCCTATCACTCTCAAAATATTTATACATCATCATCGAAGTCTTTGACTTAATTATTTTTTTAATCACTTAGGAAGAAAAACATGTTAAACACTTCTGTACTAAATATAAACACTCTAGGAGTAAAAATAAGGAATGCAAGAATATTTTCTCTTATAAATTCGTAATTTGTAGCTCACCGATCAAGATAATAATCGTTCAATTCATGTTAGGTGGTTGGATTTCTTGTTTACACGAGTTTTGCTAAAATGTTTTAAACAAAATTAAACTAGGAAATATAATTGAAAAAAGTACAAATAAAACATAATTGATTCTAACTATATTAACATCGAAATTTTTTTAATTACTAAAATTAACAATATTGACATTAGTTTTTATAATGGTTCTACTATAATAGTGTTATATAAATGTTCATTTAAAAAACAATAATATGCAGAGATAAGGTCATGCTTTGCTCAACGTTTCTTCTTATTTTATTTTATTTTTTTTACAAAAATCACAACTAACATATAGTAGTATGTTTAGTCAAAATTTTAATTGTACCTACTAATCAAGTTCTAAATCGAGTTGATCAGATTGATCAAGTTAGACTTGCATACTTACATCATAAATTTAAAAGTAGAAAAGATCAATTTGGACCTTCTTATCCATGAAAATTCATTAATTAAGAATGTAATTAGCATTAATGACAAGCCGCAACTGGATCTTTGTTTGCATGTGGTACATTAATGACACCATTATAGTTATGATTAACTTCCAAACTAACAATATTTATTATTTTGGGAGTTGATACGTAGATACCACAATCGATATTGACTATCGAAATACATGTTATTATATGGACTTTGTTTGTGTTATTATGCACATTATTTAAGTTATTATGCATGTTATTTTTGTACTGAAATAATTATGCATGTTATTTGAATTATTATGTATGTTATTTTTTGTAATGAAATAGTTATGCATGTTATTTGAATTATTATACATGTTATTTTGCTAACATGTGCAATAACTTTTTCAGTACAAACTAATATGCATAATAACTCAAATAATGTCTATAATAACATGCATATCGATATCGATTGTGATATCTACGAAACATTTTTCATCCATATACCCTTTCCATGTGACTTTTTAAAAAAATATTAAAATCTTATCAATTGCATCAAGGTGTGTGCATGAACTTGCTAACTTGGTTCACGTCAAAGGCTATGTTCGATATTTTCACCATCTTTCGAATTTAGTTTGCGATTACTATCAATAGGGATAGAGGCTAGTTTGCATCTTTCTGATTTCCTTCAATAAGATCTAGATTCTAGAGTATGATTTCTTTGAGAAATAAAAAGACCTTTGGTTGAATGTGCTCTCTCCATCCCTAAAAAGTATTTTAATTTACTTAGGTCTTTAATTTCAAACTTTTCTTTCAAGTGTTTTTTAACTTGAAATTTTTTCCATAATTATTTTCGGTGATTATTATATCATCCACATAAACTAGAACAATAGTAGTATCATTGTCCTCATGCCTTGAATATAAAGAGTTTTCAGATTGATTACCTTGAATCTGAGAAGAGTTAAAATTGTGATAGTTTACCGTACCAAGCTCTTGGAGATTGTTTGAGTTCATAAATCGACTTCTTTAACCTACAAACAAGGTTAGTGTTTTGTTCTTTTTCATGATCGAGGGGGGGGGGGGGTTAAGAACATGTACACCTCTTTAAGTGTTCCTAGAAGAAATATATTTTTAACGTCCATTTGGTACAAATATCATCCATTGTTTATTGCAAGTGAAAGAACAATTTTAACAATGTTCATTTTTGCTATAGGTGCAAATATTTCTTGGTAGTCAATCCCATACGTTTGAGTATACCCTTTAGAAATAGCCTTATTTTATATCTTTCTATGGTTCCATCACTATTGTATTTTATCTTATAAATGTTGGATTAAACTCATCTCTTGTTTGACAATTTGCAAAACAATTAAAATACTAACCTTGCACATGAGTTTTGGTGAAGATGCATGTTAAAACACGTCAATATGATTCTTAATGAATCATTCGATTAAACTGGACAGAATGTTCATTATGATCAATGCATTCTTTCTATGTGAAATCTTAGCGACAAGTTTATATTTTTCAACACTTTCATCCAGTTTCCTTTAAAAAGTATGAAAAAAACGAAAATAACGTACACCAAATTTTCATTGTAGATATCACATTTAGTTCTTGTGATTGACTAAATCAATTTAAAAAACTGAGGTCTAATATGCGATATATGTAAAGTTTTATTTTCCATAAACATTTGCAAACATCAAGCACTACAATAACTATCCAACTTGCATGATTACAATCAGGAACGGATCTAGAATTTCTGTCAGAAAAGAGCAAAATTTATAAATTTTTCTATAAGAGGCAAAGTAAAGCAAATTTTAAATATACAAGATTATTTTGTAAAATATTTTGACAAATTGTATAAATATACAAAATTATTTTACAATTTTTTTCAAAAAAAGTGAGCTGCCCTCTTTGAATACACGTAGATCCGTCCCTGATCACACTCACCAGAGTCCTTGTATGAAACCCTACTTCCACAAAAAAGAGGAATCATACTTTTACGAATTCATATCTGCTATCATTATTGTGATGACAGTGATTTGCCATTGTCTCACTGACAAGCGGACCTCATAAATAATGAGACCCCTCAATCAAATCACAGCCGTCCAAATTAAAGACAGCGACTCAGATTCAATAACAGCGAATTATGACAGGAAAATAATGATAGCGAACACGGATCCACACTTTTACATCATAAAGAAACTACGTCAAAATATACTCAAAATAGAACAATTGATCAAAGGCGGGATAACCATAGTTACACCAATACCACATCAATGACCTATTGCAATATTTTCTCTGTTGAATCTAGGGTTTGTTTCCAATGATGATTATTTCTCTCTCTAGCCGCCAATGACTTGATTGATTAATGGTTAGTTTGCTGGTTTATCAATCATCCAATTAAGGAAATTAATGAAGGAGACAGATGCATTAAATGCACAACGGTACCTTGTCTAGAATAAACTCTCTCGAATCACGAGGCTCTTCATTATTTCGTTTCCAAGTTTTATTAATTATTCATATCACGTGAGGTTCCTTATTATATCTTCTGCTGTTTATTTTAAAATAGTTTAATTAATCCCACCATATCGGATTGTGTCTAATCGGATTCTGTCTAGTGAACACTGGAAAACAATCCGAAATATTTTAGTTTATAACAAACACATGCAATTTTTTTTTTGGTTTTTTGTTTTCTTGGCTTAATATTTGGTATGTGTAGACATTGGAGCAACTGACTGTGAAATTTTACTTTGATATTTTGGAAAAAAAAATTAGGTACAGTTAGATAAGTACTCTTTAGATACTCAATTCAATTCGTACTGTTTGATTACATTGAAATTCGTATTATATATTTCAATCAAATAATACGAATTGAGTGAAATATCCGGAAACACCTATCTAGATGTACTTAAGTTTTTCCCAGATATTTTTTATGATTAATGAATGTACCGAGAAAATTCTTGCAAATCTCTATTCTAGAAAGCAAATTAAACACTTGGGACCGAACCCGTTAAAGGGAACCTCAATGATATCAAGTTGCACCTTAATTTAATTAACAATTTTATTGAAGCCACCATACTTTAATGCAAGCATTAAATGCAAGTACATTTAAAGCACCTCATCCTCATGCCTAATATAAAATTTAGCCACAAGTTGTGGTTAATTAATTAATAACAGATCATCATAATCACCACTATATATACTCACCAACGACCACATAATTCAAGCATCCAAAATTAAAAACCCCAAGTAAACAAGTTTTTTCCTCTTCTTCTTGCACCAGATTTTCCTTTGTAGCATATCTATAGCTTAGAAATGGCTCCATGTTTACCTTCTCTTGACATAACAAACACACAATGCCACCAGAGTTTCCTTCTTGAAGGAAGTTCCGAAACTTCCGACTTGTATTACGACACACTTTCTCCGACAATGTTCTCCTTCGAAGCCGGAAATTATCAGAATTTTGATTCCTCAATGTTTGGTATAGACCAAATTTATCAGAAAGAAGAAGAATGCAACACACCAATTAATACAATCCATTCGAATTATTTCAACAATTCGATAATCAGTAGTATCGGAGATTACATGTTCTGCGAGGATGCACAATCATTTTTGCATCCGATCATGAACGACGCAGGTTCTGTTCAAGAGAGCCCCAAGCAAGACAGAGTTTTACAAAAGCGTCGCCACATGGAGGTACTTATTTTCTCATATCATTAATAAATTATAACTAGTTTTCAAATTTTCTTCCCCTTATTTTCTTCTTTAAAGAGCTTCAATCAGAAGGATAATTAGTAAATTTTCAGGGGGGAGAAATGAAAGTATCAAAGAAGCAATGTGGAATACACAGAAAGACAGAAACAAAGGTTACCAGCCCATCAAAAGATACTCAAAGCCTTGCTGCTAAGGTATTTTTGCTGCCAATTTTGTCCCCTTTTTTATTTTACATCAATTTTCCAATTAATCCTTTTTTACTGGTTTTAATCAAATTATCTTTTGTTCAAGCTGTAGAACCGAAGGGAGAGAATTAGTGAGCGCCTGAGAGTGTTGCAAGAACTTGTCCCAAATGGAACTAAGGTATGCACACTGTCTTAATTTTAAGCCTAAAATTAAATAAAATTATATAGAATTGATCTCTAACTAATTAATATTTAATTTCTTGGTCCATTACTCTGATATTATTTTGGTACTATTTTGATAGGTTGACTTGGTTACCATGCTAGAGAAGGCTATTAATTATGTCAAGTATCTTCAATTACAAGTACAGGTGAGTTTAAAAGTAAAAAAAAAAAGAAAAGAAATTAGTACATCATCTTATAAACTGCAGAAAATATCATAATTTTTGTTGAGATTAATTCAATATTGTTAAAATTTCTATATGTAGGTGTTAGAAACCGATGATTTCTGGCCTGGTCAAGGAGGAAAAGCATTAGAAATTTCTCAAGTTGAGGAGGCAATAGATCTAATTTTATCTTCCTGCCATAATAATGACAACTCTACATGTGACCAAAAATGAACAAAAATTGAATTTTAAATATATAAATTAAGGACTGGATGAAAAAATTCGTTCCAGTCCATTTTATATTTTTATATTTTAGTTCTTAATTTTCTTTTGTTTCATTCTTTTCTTCTTTTTTTTGGTGCGAGGAGGAGGTTTGGCTCATTTTTTTATTGGCCTTGTAGAGAGATGTAATTTTTTTTTTTTTAACTCTGTAATCTCTGAGAAAGTAATAAAAACTGTATTGGAGTACTGTTCTTTTTTTGCTGAAATCCATTGTGCATGGAATAGTGCAAAGATACCAATTCTCCTCAATATATTATTTATTTATTAAGTTAGGGTTACATTATTCTTTTAATAACGGGGTGGGTCGGGTACCAGTGGATCCGATCCGTCCGGATCTACGGATCCACGGGTACGGCGGATTCACGGGTACGACGGGGCGGGTCTGCACGGGTTCGAACCCAAAACCTCCAATCCGACCTGTGATAAACCCGGGCGGGTCCAGACGGGTCGGGTCGGATCCGTCCAATTTTTTGAATTTTTTTTGAATTTTTTGAAATTTTTTTTTGAATTTTTGAATTTAAAACTACACATTATTTTAATATATATATATATCGATTTTTCTGAATTTTTTTGAATTTTTTTGAATTTTTTTGAATTTTTTTGAATTTTTGCACGGATCCACGGGTCGGGCACGGATCTACACGGGCACGGGTTTAGACGGGTTTGGAGGATTTGGGGGCCAACCTGACCCGTGATAGATCCGTGGATCCGGGATCCGCGGATCCGGGCACGGACACGGGCGGGTACACCCGCCCGGATTTTTTTTAAAGTCTAGGTTACATAGTGTAATTATAATTTCTTAATTTTTACAATTCTTTCCTTGATTAATATAAGAAAAATAAATAAATTGAGAGCACAGATGCTTCCAAATTTATTTTTCTTATTTCAAATTAATTAGGATCCTCTTTGCTTTTATAAAAATAAAATAAACTTCTCTATATTTTTTAACCTACGATAAATATATTATAAAAACTTAAAAAATAGATTAGATATGCCCTCACATGACTGATAATTACCTATTACATAATATTTAATATCAACAAAATTTATCTTGAATAATATCAATTCATGGGTTACAAAAAAACAATTTATGAAATGGTCGAAAGCCTTATATGATTTTGTTAAGTCCGAGCGACTAGCTAGGAAGTCTGATCATTTTTTTTGTAGTATAGATTGGGAATTTGAAATTTGCAAATCGTCAAGTAAGAATTAAATGTATCACTGATCCATTCAAATGTAACTTACAACTTACAAACAGCCATTATGAAGTAACAATCAAGGAATTGTATCACTGCACCCACTAATTTTGATCGTCCGATTAGTTCTGAACGCCTGACCATCAAAGATCCTCTACAGTTGACAACGGATTGTATTTTGAAGTTCTGGATAAATGTAAGCCGTCTGATCTAATAAACATTTCACATGTAAAGCCAGCAATCTGTCCTTCTAATTTGTTGGAAAACATTTGGTATAATTTTTTTTACACCCACAATTAAGATCCCACAAAACTTCATTTTTTTTTTGAGAAAAAGATGAAAGTTTAGCCCTCAAATTTCATTAAATTGAATCACTTGAATGATTCATGTGATACATTTATTTATTGATCCCATAGAAATTCATTGACTTGCATAATGTTTAAACAATTAAAATATTCAAAAATAGTCACATTCACCAGCAATTTTCCTACCAGATACTGACAGTGGTCCCAATATATATATTAATTATTAATATATAGTAAATGGAGATACTTACAAGTGCTAATTTTCTACAATGTTTGATGAAACTTAGTGCTCTAACTATAACATCAAAATAAAACTAAAAATGAACCAGATATTAAAGAAATTTTTATTTTTGTCGTGCACCAAGCTAGATATCGCGTTGGTGCAAATTCCATGCAAGGACTTCTTCTCTGAATGTCCATTAAAAAATAAGCCAATGTTAAAAGTCTTTTGAAGATGTTTGCCAGATATATCAAATATGTTCCTCATTAAACATTTATTGAAGCTTCTCTTGTAAACAAACTCAAAAGCAGCAACTAAAGCACCATACGGGGTTCTCACTAGCGGAAACCACATCGACATCGACCACCTGAGATCGAGAATATTTATTAAGCATCACAGTACAACTTAGTATGAGTCTATGTTCGATGTATCTGCTGTATTCAGTAATCAGTTAGTTACCATTAATTGATTCTTCTCTCTGATGTACTAGGCTATATATAGGTATACTCTGTATACTGTGATGTTGCAGTATTAATTAACTGATGTTAATTTGTTGAGTCTTCTAAATTAAATAGTGCATTGGTTGGGAAAATGTGGAGATGGAGACATGTTTAGCAGAGAAGCGCGCGGTGACATAAACAACAAATCCATCCATCTCATGATGAGATCAGGTGTGAAGGAGGAATTCCTGCTGCTAAGTACTGTCGGGCAGATCTGAACCGGCACCGAAAGACGAATCCACAACAAAACACACACAAAGCGATGAAAAACAAATTAACAGTTGAAATCACGGAAGAAAGAACAGAAGCAGCAAGAAGAAGACAGATGCTACTATGTTTTGTCTTTTTTCCTTTTTATTGAGGTCCTCTTTAGAAAAGCAAGAGTAACATCTTCAGTTCTGGCATAAACAACTCCCATAGTTAAATCCTGTATTTTCTTTTTTAATCTAAAAATGATAGGCTTTCTTTTCATGTTCTGTTATAGTTTAATCCTGATGCATGTATTTCAGCTACAAAAGATCATGTCATGTTCTACCGCAGACTGTTCTTCTCATCATGATTCCTGAATTTAATAAACAGCAAAGATGACAACATGTACATTACATGCTTCAGTCTCTACTCTCTACAGAGATACAAGCTGCATAAATATTTTTGTTTAATAAGATTGTCTCAATTAGACAATATATTGTTGATTTTATTAAACTAAAGCAAAATCAACTAATATCCAAAGTACATCTACAGTCCAGAAAAGAATAAAGACAGTATAATTACTGAGGTTGTTATTCCTTTATTTATTTGACTAAAACTTCCTGTCAATATATGAATAATTTTCATATCCTTTGTATCAAGATGATACTGTTTTATTTCTTTCTAGGTTGTTTGTTAATCTTCTTTTTTTTTTTTTTTCAATTTTCGCTCCTCTCTGGATTAAAACTTCTTTGTTTGTTAGAACATAAAATTGCATCAAGAGCCTCTTTAACTTGAGAAATATCTGGTGCGGTCCCTCCTTGTGCTGGCCAAATTTCATCTGTTGCTAGCACCTATTATCAAATTTAAGACAAATATTAGTTTTATCTAAATATTTAATCCAAGATGTATGTTTTAACTACAAACTATTTTTTTCTGTAAACAGTTAAAAGTCAATAGGGAAATAATGTAAATAATGTTTGATAATTATAGAAGTTACCTTGACTTGCAATTGGAGAAATTTCACATAGCTAATGGCCTTTTCTAACATTGTCACCAAGTCAACCTACAAAATAAAAAGGAAGGGGAAATCATTATCAGCAAAGTTGTATATTATTTTCCAGTAGGGAGTAACTAAAAGGTTATGAAATAACTTCAGTTATATTTGGTTCCTTTAAACTAACTATACATTTTGTCATGGAGATGAGTTTAATTAGTGTAATTATCAAAACATGGAGGAGCTACCTTTGTCCCATTAGGCACAAGCTCTTGAAGAACTTTAAGGCGCTCGCTAATTCGCTCCCTTCGGATCTAAATACAAAATTTAATTAAACATGTATCAATAAAATTGAAATGTTGCATAATGTAAACAATATGACTAACACAAATAATGTGTTTATCTTTACCTTGGCAGTGTAGCTTTGAGGGTCCTTTAATGGGCTAAGAGACTTTGCCTTTAATGGACTAAGAGACTTGGTCTTTGATGGACTAAGAGATTTTGCCTTTGTTATCCTTTCTGTTCCACATTGCTTCTTTGACATTTGCATTTCTACTCCCTGAAAAATAGGATACTTAGTTGTTTGTCAGATCAATTATTCATGTTTAAAATTAACCAATTAAGTGTATGCCTTGATCGAGGATGATTTTTAGTTCAATTTAAAACAATAAATACCTCGTAAGAACGTTTACGGGAGATGATCTCTTGCTTGAGGCTTTGTTGAACATGATCAATGTGACTCGAACTCGGGTAGGGGAAAACGAACCGCCTGTTTTCACCATGCTTTTTTTCTTCAAATACACCATTGATCAAAGTAGAACCACTCATCATCTCAATACCATTTTGATATTTGCTAACATGGTTACTTTGATCCATCGCATCGATCCATAGGCCGCACTCATCCTCTTGGTTGCAATTAAGCAATGGTGAGCTTGAATAAGTGCAATTATTGGTTGTGGAGGCATAATTGGCACCAGCAGAGGAATAATCGATCGAATTGGAGAGGAGAAAAGAAAGTGTCATGTCATCTCCGTTGTCTAAAAATGAATCATAGAAGTGATCGTCATTGTAGTTAAATTGTTCAAGAGGTGGTGAATTAAGAGCCATCTTCGTTCTTGACAAAGTTTAGAGTGAGGTACTGGCTAGGAGAAAGAAAAGCCTAATGAAGTTTTTATATATGGTTATGCGTGCTATGGTTGGAAGAGATGCATGGAGTGATGGCGTCATTTGCTCCCTATATATATGAGGTTGCTTATGATCCCTGATTAGTAGAGTGGCAGAATCCGATCTGATCCAAGAAATTCGTCCGATTCGATCCGATTAGAATTTCATCCGATCCGATATTTTGATAAAATCAACTATTCGAATCCGACCCGATTCGACTTGAGATGACCCGTAACCCGAGAAGAAGCGATACGTGAGTGATCCGAGCCCGACTCGAGCCGATGCGAGACAACCCGTAACGCGAGATGACGTGACACATGAGGACCCTAACCCGACCTAACCCGACCGAACCCGATCCGACTTAACCTAATACAACCTGTAAATCGATATAATCCTATCTTACCTACATCATAATCTAATTTTACTAACAAATTAACATCGGACAAAGTCAAGATTTAATAACACAATTTAATAATGCGACCTGATCTTCTTCGATTGAACTTAAAACTCAAAATAATATTCGAAAATTGTCGGTGCAACCCGACCTGATCTCGTCCGACTCAACCCAAGACATGAAAGTTGTTGATGCAGGCCGACCCAAAACCCAACCCGACCCGTTACCCGAAAAAGACTGACGCGACCAGACCCGAAATCTGACCCGACTCATGACTCAAAGGTTGTCGACACCTGACCCCAACCCAACTATTGTCGACAGTGAAACTAACCTGATCCGACCAAACTCGACCCAAATCCGTCCGACTGATCCAACTTGGCACCTCTAATGATAAGCACACTTTCACATGGCCATGGGCAAGTATTATAATAGGTTTATTATGAGCTCATAACACTAGCATTTAATGATTGGCATTATTAAAATGGGGTTGGGGGCTCTATATGAATAGAAGGCAGACAAACAGGAGTGAAGTTTAGGGTTTGGATTCATCTCTTGGTCAGTTTTGTTGTATTACATCAAAAAAAAAAAAAAAATTTGTTGTGTATGAATTGACATCTCGTCGGATCCTTCTCGGGTCCATTTATTTTATTGGTTTACAAACTCCACCATGTTTGCATTGAAAACTCCCAAAAAACATGTCCATTTTCTTAATTATGTTTATTTCTGTAATAATTGCCTTACAAATAAAAAAGAGAACAAACTAATTTTATTTCTATCTTTTCTATTATTATTTTTTTAAAAGAGACTTTTTTGTTGATAATGATGCTATTTGTGTCTAATCAATTGACAAAATAGATAGAAGAAAAAAAATGAAAAGATAAATTACATACTAACACAAAAAATATTTGAGAATTGAGTAACATATAGGAATTAAAATATGAAAAATATATACATAAGATTATTAATTAAATTAGTGAGCCATAATTAAAATACAAGAATGATTGATCAGAAGTATTATATGGCAGATATTATTAATCTCTTGTCTTGGACAATGAAGTTAATGATACACAAATCAATATATCTCTAATCAATTGACAAAAATAGATAGAAGAAAAAATGAAAAGATAAATTACATATTAACCCAAAAAATATTTGAGAATGAGTAACATATAGGAATTAAAATATGAAAAATATATACATAAGATTATTAATTAAATTAGTGAGCGATAATTAAAATACAAGAATGATTGATCAGAAGTATTATATGGCAAATATAATTAATCTGTTGTCTTGGATAATGGAGTTAATGATACACAAATCAATATATCTCAGTGCTCTTGCTCCAAGTAGAAACAGGGATGGAGAGAGGGGGAGGCTGGGGTGTTAGACACCCCCAATATTTCTAGAAATGTTCATTTATATACCACAACAATAAATAATTGAGGATCTAGCATCCTCCAATCTGAAGGCTAAACAACACTCTTCAATTTCAGAAATTGAGCGATGAAAAATAATGCACTATAGGACAAGACTCCAATAAACATTTGATCATTCGCAACAAATTATCACATTCTTTTGTTACTTGTTTCAATATAATATTTATTTTTCTCTATAGTAAGTATCATATTTTTACTCATATGAAATATTTAAGAGTATATGGTGATCATCATGTAGTTTTTTATGAAAAAGAAAGAACATTTTAATTTTCACAAATACATTAGATGCGATTTGTATTGAAAAGCATAAAATTGTATAGATTTTAGATTTTGGTGAAAACACGTGTAAAAAATCTCATGTGTTATTTTTAATCCGTTTAGGAGATTTTTTTTGTACAAATAATATGTAGAATGAGACATTAAGGTTTTTCAAAGTAATAATCAGAAAATCTCAATTTATCGAAGTGGTTAAGAAGATCATTTGATTCATATACAAGATGACTCCTTATAATTTAAATAGGAAAGCCAATCAACTTTGATTTTTCTAATTTTATATGGCTCTTTTAGAATAAATCATTAGTAAATGTGCATCTAATCATGTAAATCAATATCAACATTTAGCGAGTCACATTTAACATATAAAATTGATGAGTATTTTACAACAACAATGTTGTTATATAGTCTATGTAAAGTCTGTTTCACAATAAATATGTAAAGTTGATGAGATCGAGTTAGATTTCAGATGATCAACTTTCGACAACTTACCAGTCATGAGTTGGATCCGACAAGATACGATCAGAATTTGAATCGAGCATCGTCAAAAGAATTCGAGTGTTGAAGTCGGATGAGATTGGATCATATTTGAACCTTCGCACCCTCCAAATTAAAATTCTAGTTTCGTCCCTGGAGAGAAACATTTGCTTTATTTTATTTCATAATTTACAATAGATCATGGACCTGATCTAACCAGATCAAATTAATACGAGCCGCCGTATCATTCGGAGTTTCCCACGCCTCCTTTGAGATTCCAATTTTTCAACACCTGTCACAGTGCTTTTATATACCTATCTCTTTTTTCTCATCCTCTTTTCATCCACCGTTTTATCAAGAATTGAAGAAACATCTCAGCATGAAAATAAATCATACAACTATGTTTGAAATCTAAACGCATTTGTTTTTTTTAACTTAAATACATGTGTTGAAATTGTTTTTCCAGATAGATGATAAGCCGTCCAAATTTAATTACAAGAAATGTTTTATTTAAATTATCAGTCAAATTTGTTATTTGAATACGTATTAATATATCACTTTACATCATATGTTTATTTTTTTATATTTCATAAGATGTGCTAAATACATGCTTTGAAAGACCACACAAATAGTTTGGGGGCTTGAGCTTGCACTACGGAAAAACGATCTTTTGCAATCTCTTATTTACGTCAGTTATATTAAAATCAGATGTAGAAGTGGCGGTTTCACCCTCTGAATTAATTTTTCACCGGCTTTTCCAATAACTGGTGTATAAATCAAGACATCCACATCTTTTATTTAGTAAATCAGATGTAGAAATTATCGATGTAGAGCGTCAAACATCTACACCCTTTGTTTATCAACCACCCGATGTAAAAAAATGTGAAATTATTTTGCAGCTCTTCATTTGCACCCTTTAATAGAACCCCGGTAAAGAAAACTTAGCAGTGAAAAAAAATTAGAAGTCGATTAAAATATTGTAACAAATTCGTTTTGAGATTATTTTGTAACCCCTTTTGTTTTCTTTCTTTTGTTGATGTTTAGTATTCATATGTTTTGAGATTATTTTGTATAGTCTGTGAGTCTGTTATATATGGACAAGAATTTTAAAATAGAAAATTTCATCTATACAAATTCAATAATTAATGATTCAATAAAATTAATTTTGATCCATATATAGCAAAATTTGCCTATTTTGTATTTGATTTTTGCTTTAATGAACTGTAGATAACAAAATCATTGGTTTTGTTTAATTTGTATATTCTCTGAATCTGCAGCTAACATTAATTAAAAAATAGTGGCGTAAATAAATTATTCAGTATGTCGCTTCGGTATTAATGAACAAAAGATCAGCGTCTTTAATCAATGTCCGCATGCATAGCATTAACGCCCCTTGGTAAAAAACATTTAATTATCGTCTCTTCGCTATCAACAAAATTGAGCCCTTTATTTGCATCAAGATTCATACTTTCTCAACTTATAATATCCAATCCTCGTCAATCACATCATACTCGATCGTTTGCGACAACGCAGCAGATCTGGTTTGTGCGTTTCTTGTTGCGCATAGAGAACAAGCTAGTTTTCAAGAGAACATTCTCGACATGATTAACAAAAATAATATATAAAAACATTTAACGAGTATAAAAACATTCTCTTGTTAGTATTGTCCCCCCACTTTATGTACTTCACACTATTGTCTTCTCCAACACACTTTCTCCAATTTCTCCACTCTATATGCTTTCGCCATCGCCATTTGGAATCATTTCTTCTGACAAATTTTTTGGTGCATAGCAAGAACCGATCGAGTTGACAACCACAGTTTGAAACTTTTTAAAGGTATGCACTAAAAAGGCCAACAAGAAGGAATATACAACAACAAAAAGGCAAATACAAACACTTCTCACTGCACTATTTTTATTTGAACAAAATAGGAAAAACTGTAATAATAGAAATTTTTAACTTCTCATTACAATGTTATTATTTAATTTAGTAAGTGATAGCAAAGTCATTGCTCGATCAAGTAGTTATGCTTAACAAACTAACTCTCTTTCTTCAAATAAAAACATACAAATATAATTAGTGCAAACAAAATTTTGTTGGAACACTACACAATGAATAAAATGACAAGAAGTTTTTTTTGTTATGAACCCCATATACATGTATTGGTGGAACACTACAAATTAAATTTATAACTTTTTTTAATTTCTCAGCGAAGTATCAAGATGCAAAGAGACTGTTTCACTGTGCTTCCTGATGAATTAATCGTCTTGGTATTAGCACAAGTTGTTCCACGCTCTCCTCGGCCTTTCGTCAATCTCCACAGTCTCAAGTCAACGTAATTAATTTTACTTCACATTATTTATGACCAAAGTTGTACATTTATATATATATATATACATTAGGTAACTAATTTCACTCTAGCTATTTTATTTTGTTGTTTTTTATTTCTACAAAGGCAAAAAAAGTTTTCTCAATTGTCGAAGAACAACGCTATCAAAGAAGATATAACATTAAAAAGAGAATATCCACATTGATTATGGGTTTCACATCAGAAACTCGGAGTTTTGAATGATTTTGCACATGCTGAAAATGCGGAGACAGGTTTCATTCAAGCAGTGATACAAAGTTTTGCAATATGTGCTATGATAAAATTATTTGTTTGCTCTAACAGTCACCCTATTTTCACCCTTTCACTTCATCATGCATGTATTAGTTGAACTGTTAATACAATTAGGCAGTTTATAATTATTAATGATATTAGATTATTTACATTATAGGGGTATTTAATTTGTAATACTATTAGTTAGGTTGTTCTTATCAAAGAAAATAATATTAGACAATTTTTAATTATAAATTCTCTACAAGAAACTATATTTGGACAAGAGGACAGTGCCAAAGGAATAAAGCTTCTGGAGAATGCTATTAAAAAAGGACACAAGGCAACACTCTATTTAATGAATGTCTGACATGTTCGAGTCCAATGGCACACTCTTCTTTGTGATGCATTTCCTCTCAATGATGCTTTTTCGTTACAGGTGTGTCGGGCGCAAGTGAGGAAATAAGTCGAGTGGAGAACATGGGAAGCTTCAGAGAATAAACATGAGTGCAACAAAAATGGTTGCAGGATTAAAGCTGGATGAGATGAGCTTTTAGACGTTTGCAATGTTGTGTGTCGATGGCACCATGAACACATTGAGTTATGTTCGCATCGATGATATATTTTTTCGTTGTTATGTATGGTGTATATTTTGGTGGTTATGTGTCGCACGTTTTTTATTGTTATGTGTGATTTTGTGATAGCAAATTTATAATTAATATGTGTTATATACTTCGCTTGTGTTATACTTGGTTATTATACACAACTAAATTTTGCAATTCATACCTTTCCAATTAATACGCACAACAAAAGCACAACCACAGATAAAATAATTAAAATTCCCACAATCAAATTAAGCGTTCATAATGACTTGGAATGTTGGACTTAAATTCATAATTCCATAATTGTAATAAGTACTTATACTCGATTACATAAAATCTTGATATAAACAAAAATATTGAGTCCTAAGGTTCAAACTCAGATCCTCACAGTCTTGAACACCTTAAACACAATCACACTCACTTGCTGAGGTTTACAACTTTCCTGTAAAGCTTTTATCATGATTTTTATTTAACATCCCTGAATGTCAATACACATTCGCGCCTATTTCTAACCCTAATCTCGCTCAAGTCCCAAATATCTCGCATCTCTCTCTCTCATTCTCTATAAACCCTAGCTTGTTCCCTTCGAGTCACCTCTGGTGTTCCTCACACTCGTTCTCTCTCTCCTCCCAACTGTGTCGGGCATCTCTTCTCCTACTTCTCCTTTTTCTCAAACCCTGGTGTCATCTGAGCTTCGCATGTTTCAAGTCCGTCACGTCAGATCTTGTTCCTTTTCCAATCTCTCTTTAAGGGTAGATGGTTTTCTCTGGTCAAATCATGATTCTCTCTTTCAACACTACTGATTATTGCTGATTCTTGCTTGTTTTTTTTTTATTTGGGATTGTTAAGAAAATAAATATGGGTGCTGATTTGTTTGAATTTAGGTAGTTTAGTAATATTTAATGACATTCCGAAAAAATTAATGTGCTTATCATTAATCATTTTTAAATAATAGTGCTAGCATAGCATGAAGCAGAAAAGACGCATGAGAAGGATGGGAGGAATTGGAGATGGTACGGTCAAGGCTTCCAAACTCTTCAAATATGTCATAAGCTTTAAAGGTTAAGGTATGGTTTCTAATCCACCACTACTTAATCTAGAACTTGAGAATGTCCTCTTTTGTGCTTGGATTGTGATTGATCAAGCTCTCTTTGTATTGATGGAGGTATTGGTATAAAAGATTTAAATAAGATCAAGAATAATGATTTACCCTTCCTTAGCTTTATTTAATCTACTTTTCTTTTGATATTTGCTGTGAATTATTGAACTAATAATTTTTTATTTGTCTAAGTTTGTATTTTTGTGTTTCTATAGGGGTTCCTTAAAAAAAAAAGCAGATAGTCCACTATCTTTCATATGTGTGATAATTTCTCGTCAAAGATATGCACATCCTTTATTTTTGTGTTATCTATCTCTTTACTTTCAAAATAAGCTTATAATATGTTATGATTTTTTTGTCATTTCGTTCGATGACACATGGTTAATTAATGAGCGACAAAAACTTAGGTGCACCATTCTAGGTGCTCCCTAGGTACTCCAATCAATCTGTACCATTCAAATGCATCAAGATTTGCACCATACATTTCAATCAAATGGTACGAATTGATTGGAGTACCTAGGGAGCACCTAGAATGGTGCACCTAAGTTTTTGTCTTAATGAGCCATGAGAGAAATTAAAAATTTAAGTACTATTTTGAGCAAATAATTGATACATAATGATGATGTTATTTTCTTCTTTTGGCTAGTAAAATGAAATGGAGAAGCTTCTACAAGCCTTAAGGAATAGGTAATTTGATCTACTTTTTCTTTGGCATTTACTTTAGTACTAATTGTTTGTTATCTGTCTAAGTTTGTATTTTTGTGTTTCTGTAGGGATTCCTTATCGAATTAAGGAGGCATGAGAGAAATTAGAAATGGTAATTGTACAATACAAGGATAGTCATCACTAGATTCATAGTGAATTAACGAGGCATGAGAGGAAATGGAAACGATAATTGTATAATACAAGGGTAGTCATCACTCGATTCTTAGCGAATTAATGAGGCATGAGAGAAATTGGAAATTGAAGTACTCTTCTGAGCAAATTAATGCATGGGAGGAAATGGAGAAACGATTTCTAAAAGCCTAAAAGAAGAGGATATTTGATCTACTATTCATTTGGCATTTACTGTGAATTATAGTACTAATTATTTATTATTTATCTAAGTTTGTATTTATGTATTTTTGTAGGGATTCCTTACCGAATTAATGAGGCATGGAGGAATTGGAAATGATAATTGTATAATACAAGAGTAGTCATGAAATAAAAGAATATTGTAATCAAACTAGATATGTAGTTATTTTGGTTTAGTTAATGTAATGAATATTATTATAATTATTTTAATGTTGATTGGTGACACTTTTGTTGTATTGCATGATCTGGATGCATGTGTAATCATGTTAGATTAATGTGGATGACATGATCTGAATGTTTTATTAATAATTGTGTGCATTAGATTAGGTATATATATTAGTGTTAATTTTGGCGAGCTAGCAAAAGGGAGCTAGCCACGTAAGCAACAAAAACTTTCTAAAAATATTGTTGTTCTACGACGGATATTATCAAAGAAAGTGTGTAATTTAAAGTATATATTACATCGGGTATCAAGTCATAAAGGCGATGGCGAGTAAAAAATATTAAATCTTTCACGTCGGATATTAATAATAAGAAGTGATGTAGATTGACTGAAGAAAAACGGAGTGCGCCTCCATCTCCACGACAAATTTTAACTTAACTTTTGCAACCTCCATATTTACAACGAAAGATAATCGGTGTATAAGTCTCAAAAGACTCGGTGCGGAAGACGTTTTTTCTCGTAATGTCATATCAAGTCATAAAGGCGCTGACGAGTAAAAATTATTACACATTTCACGTCGTGTATTAAATAATAAGAAATGTTCTAGATTGGCTGAAGAAAAACGAAGTGCGCCTCATATCCCTACGATAGATTTTAACTTACCTTTGTAACCTTCATATTTACAATAGAAAATAACCGATATATAAGCCTCAAAAGATCCGATGCTGAAACCGTTTTTCCCGTAGTTTTGACCCCATCTTTCGCTAAAAACCCACAAATACATATATTCGAAATCTAAACATAGTTTTTGCCATAATTTTCAAAATGAAGCTATAAGTGATCAATTCGTTATGCAACAATGATAGGAATTAAATTATTTATCTCCAATGATCCAATCCATGGATTTAATCTCACGTGGATAGGAGAGCACGGGGATATTACAGAAATATTATAATTGCCTCGTGAAAGGTTTAATTCTAGACAAGCCATTCTAAAGCAATTAATGCTCTTGTCTAATTTAACCAAGTGAGGCCATCAACCGACCACATCATCAAAGACTTGTACGGTTACCAAATTATATATGCATGCCACATCATCATCATACATTGAATGAACTGCCAAGATGAAAGGCATCTAAGGCACAATAACTTCTCTCAATTTGCTTTATTTGTTATTTTTCTTGTGACGTATATATAATTCATTAAAGTCTAAAGATGTGTATATCTTTATATGAATGCATTCAACGATAGTATATAAAGCACAACTTGTATCATATATACCTTGACAAACCATATTGTAATACACTTGATTAATACTATTATTATTTGGCAATCTAGTGCGATGTAATTAATCATCAAACAATATAAATAACGTAGAGACAAAATAATCATTCATGAAGGCATTCAATATCAAATATTAAATTATGCTTTTAACATTAATATTTGATTCAAGCATATATTAATTGATTTAAAAACTATTTACACGCACATTTCATAGACTATGTCACTATGATCCGGATGCAAATATGTATTTTTATTTAGATTTTATGACCGGCGACAATGATGGTGATAATTGATATGTCATTTTACCAACAGTTCAATAATGAGGTCCGCAACAAAACAAAAAAAAAAAACTCAGACCATCCAAAGACTAAAATAGCTAACTAACAATACATTCCGAGTAACCTTCCCGATCCAAACAGAAGGATCCGGAAATAGCCAACTGAAAAACCCGCATTCAGTGACGGTTACCACACGATCTATCATTCAGCCCACGTTCTAATAACCGCCCACGATTGACGGATCACTTGTAAATGACCGACAATACTAAGGCATATATATACCTCTCTGGACAATGAGGAGGGACATCGAAAAATAGACATTGCCAAAACTCTGTTAAAATACTCAACTATCAGTTACACCAGAAAAAGAGACGGTTAGACACCTAGTCTGACAGAACCTCCTTCCAGTTTATTCTACCACCGACATCTACGGATTATATCTCAGATAGGCTGTCTCAGATGGAATTTATTAATTGGTTACAATAAAAAAAATTAAGAATCAAAATGACAAATTAATGATACTTTTAACGACCAAAACTTTCGGTAAAACTTTAAGAACCAAAATGGTATCAAACTGGCGTTTTGCATATCAAATTGATACTTCTAAAAATGTTTGGACAAAGTAAACGAGTAATTAATATTAATTAAGAAACAATAATGTAATTTGCTCTAAGTTTTGCAATACATATTCTTAATTAACTCAAATAGGCATGATTGTATAAGAAGTTGGATTAATTCAGAAACCCCTAATTAGTTGTCATACAAGAAGCATGGAAATTTTAAAACTATATATTGTTAATTAATTCATAAATTTTGATGCATCAAAATTTGAAGTTGTCATGTACGTACGAGATCAACACATCTATTCGCTCTATTAAGGTTTAATTATTTATGTGTATTACTTGTTTATTATTCATATGGATATATTTGTGAGTAAAACTATGTGCTCCTAGGAGCTTCAAGCTTTCTCGTGCTCTTATCAATAATATTTTTTAATCATTTTTAAATTTTAATTTATCATGCTCAATAATTTATTTGTATCAAAAAAATTTAGGAATTTTTTTTTCTATTTTTAGAGTTTCTTAAGTAGCTATACTGAATTTTTAAGAAGTGACATAGCTTTATATAAATATTAATTATTTTATTATTATTTTGGATCTTTCAAGAATTCAAAACACATATATACTTAAATCCCTCTAAAAATAGAAAAAAAAAATCCACTTACAATATTTTGATATAAAAAATTATTGAGCAAGATAAATAATAATGTTAAAGTGTTTCAAAATATTTTTGAGTTAACAACACAAGAGAACTTAGTATTTCTAAGAGAACCATAAATTTACTCTATATTTCTTCTAAATTAAGTTACAAGTTTCATGTAAAATATTACTTTATGCAATTTTAATTGAAAGTTTTGATGCTTCGAAAGCAAGGAATAAAACAAAATTTTATTCATCTCAAAACAAATGATCTATCTATTATAAGTGTAAAGACGATATTTATTTATCTAAATAATTAGGGAATAATATTATACCTTAAAATTTGATCTCCAAATCAAATCGAATAGGGTTGTCTAGTTTAGCATCTTCTTATTCCATATGCCTTGTTTCAATGGTTGTGCTTAGCTCGTCAACCGTCGAGCCTCCTTAGGTATCTACCGAAAGATTAAAGAAATACTTATATCTCTAAGGCTAGTAAGAGAACAACAATTGATACCTTAATCCTAGTTTCAAAACCTTCTTCAAAATTTCAGAAATCTTAATGGAATTTTTGTCTCGACACATGAGAGATCTTTGACATAGTTTATAAGTTCGGATCACATCAAGTGAAGTAGTACTTAAGATAATTAACTCGTCCAATTTCACAAAATGATAAAATATTTATGTGGCAGTGATAACCAATACATTTTTTTTCTAATAATATAGATTGAATTTTATCTTGTCATTCTGTTGAAATATGTGAGAATTGATTATATTATCTCTGAGGTAAATAATTGTTTGATAAGAGCATGGCTACAACACTTCACACCGCACTAAATAAACGGTATTTTACATTCATATCTTCAATTTTAAGATCTAAACGATTCAAACTGTACAACTTGATCTTCATATATATTGAAATTTTTTTGGAGATCGAATTTTATATTTTTTAACATTTATTTACTATTTTTTAAAGAGGATAAAAAAGTCAGTTAATCTAACAATACGAAAGACTTTTCACCTCTTTAAAAAATAGTAAAAAAATGTAAAACTCAATCTCTAATGATATTTTAATATGAAAATCTGTTTCTATAATTTGAATTGGTTGTTTTGACTTTAAAACTTGAGATACACAGATGAAGTACATCATGCTTGATACTTTGTAAAGCACCGTAGTCATGTTCATGTGATAATACCCTCGCCGTAATTATCTTTATCATTCTATTTGTTAACTATGTACTTTTCCCTTTCTAATACTTAATCTTTGCTGGCAGTAAAATGTAACAGTACATGAATTAATATGATAAACACTTAATTAAGGTAATCGGTTGGATAACACAGTATAAAACTCAAGGAAATAATGTTTCGACAAAAAATAACATGTAGAACTATTTCATTACAGAAAATAACATGCATAATAACTCAAATAATGTGCACGATAACTCAACTAAAGATGCATAATAAAATCGACAACATGTATAACTATTTCATTACAAAAAATTAATAACATGCATAATAACTCAAATAATGTACATGATAACTCAACTAAATGTGCATAATAAAATCGATATCAATAGTTGGTATCAAATATGGTATCTACGTATTAACCTCAAGCAAAGCCAAGTAGGTAAGTAGCCAACCATCCAATGCATACAAACGTGTGCATTAATTTGCACTTATTAGAGAGGCAAGACATTAATGAGGCACAAATTTTCCTAGCTTGACTAATCTTATAAAATTATTGCAATAAATGGGAGATAACCCATTAACTTAAGATACTTTGCCGAGATAGAATTCATGTTTCTCCTTGGGAAATCACCACCTTAATTATCTCTTGTGATAATCTCTATATGCTTTAGATCACAACCAATCCAACGGTTGCCATGCAAAACCCTAATAATTATGTATTTTAATGCTCGTGTGCTTTGTGCCTTAATTTGTCTGTTTCTGATATCTTCGAATCTGGCTTCAGAGAGATATAATTCATAATTTAATCTTATGTTAATAATTATTTAACTTCGTTCAGTAAAAAAAAGTTTGCTCTGTCCCATGCATGGTAACAAATGGGATCCTATGTATTGTTGTTAAGGTAACAACTTGTACTTTTGTAATTAATCCCTCTGAAAGTATGTGTTTTTCTCATTTATTAGAATTGGGAATTGTAATAAGCCAATTCATTGGGATCGTTTATTTCTCTATTTTATATGGGAAATAGCGTTATTTCCCTGATATTATATTATATTATATTATATTCTGTCAATGATAATGCATAATTTAGCTGTTAAAATAAGTGCTACCTATTACTGAGGATCTTTTAGATGTTTTTAAGCTGCTATTTTAATTGTTAAATAAAAATAATCGAATAAAAATTACAAACGTAAAAGGATTATATTACTGTGGGAATAGGTTTGTAGCGATATTAACCCTTTTTGGCTGTTATTCTATAATAAATGGAAAGGTGTATTTGTAATTAACAACGGGTTATAAAATATAGAATTAGAGAATGTGAATCTAAATTACAAACTAATTAACCATTAATATTAGTGACCTTGAGATCATATTTTGGTGACCTTTGTAATTAATTTTCAAGGTCACTAAGATATGATCTCACAAGGTGAAATTGTGGTACAGCCTTTGTAATTAATTGTGACATGCAGTTGTTGTAAAAAAAAAAGCACTATAAATTGTGGGAATAGGTATGGAAAATAATAATTTCAATCGAAGACTTTTAAAATAATAGCTAATTTAATAATCTTGATAAAAAAACTAAGCAACATTCAAATTTAGCAATTTCCATTTCTAATAGAGCATTTTTATAGACGGTTAACTAAAATTTAACTAACATTTGATATAATCATATATAAATGATCGAGGATACATCTATAATTTTAATTTTAATTTGAACAATATTGTTAATATATATATAATTGCGTCACTCCGCGACAAAACACTCGCTTTGCGATTGTGGATCATTGGATCACGCTTTGTGATTTGTGTCAACCTGATGATCAAAGATCCAATGCTTCCACAATCACAAAATGCGCGTTTTGTAGCGCTTTGAAAAACATAATAGCACAACTATATATATATATATATATATATAGTGAAGCTATGGTGTTCCACAAAGCACCAAACACATTGTACTTCGCCTCCATATCTTTGATTTCAAAGTCCAAATTACCGATCCAAACGTTGAACTTGATCTTCATATTAAAATATTCTTGGAGACCGAATTTTATATTTTTTTGAATTTTTTTACTATTTTTAGAGAGGTCAAAAATCATTCATATCGGATGATTCAGAGATCATTAGATTAACCAAATTTTTACCCCTTTAAAAAATTGTAAAAAAAATCAGAAAAATGTAAAATTCGGTCTCCAAGAAGAATAAGTTTAACGATTTGAATCGATCATTTGGTCTTTAAAACCGCAGATATGAATGTGAAGTACAGCGTATTTTGTGCTTTGAGGAACACCACAGCCTCAATATATATATAGCAAGGCTAAAATAATATGCATAGTACACCATCTTTCGTACTATGCATATATTTATAACTCAACAAATAGAGATTTAAGTTGCTCAATAAATTTTCATATCAAAATATTGTAGGAAATTAAATTTCGTGATTTTTAGAGCTTTTTTGCTATTTTAAAATATTTTTTAAGAACAACCCAGATTTAATACTATAAAAGTGCAATTTCTGATCTTTTATTAAAAAATATTTAAAAAATAGCAATAAAGCTCTAAAAATCATGAAATTAGATTTCCTATAAGATTTTGATATGAAAAATTTATTGAGCAACTTAAATCTTAATTTATTAGACAAATTAAAAAATGCATAAGCATATAGTATGAAAGATGGTGTACTATCCATATTATTTTAGTCTTGTTTATATATATATATATAGAGGTGCCTTTTAAAGCTCAAAGATTGAATCAGTTTGTCAAATCGTTCCATTAGAACCATATTATGTCCTATAGAATCGTTGATGACAGTATACAAAAGAAATACATGTCACATTAAAAATTTATTATAATTGATTATTGCACTTAATTAAGAGTTACCCAAAGGAAACCTTTGTGTCTATCTATGTCACATGTAATCACTACTCACTACTCACTACTCAACAAGCATCTGCAAGTGGCATGTAATCCAAGGTAATACTAATATTCAATTAATTTGCTAATTGTGATTAATTAAATTTTAGTTTGCAGAAGTGCAGACAATGCATGGTATCATATATTGAAACACCAAAAATGATGCTATTATTAGTTTGGGAGTTACAAAGAGGCAGTTGCATTAAATGCAACCCCACATGCAAAGAATTTATTAAAGCCCAATGAATAGGGTTCATTAAATGCTAAGCACTATCCATAATTATTCATTAGGCAAAAGATAATTAATCGCCACTAGCTAGCTTTATATAAAGTGAATTAATCTAAGCGTGCTATTAATTGGTAAGATCTCTTTGCCTAGTTAGTAACCTTACATATATGGTAATGGACAGGCATTATGGAAGTAGATAAGGTTGGATTGGAAATCGTAAATAGTTAATTAGGGGGTAATTTAATATCCCTTCCAACTCTGAAGAATCCATCCGATTTGATTCGGATTTAATTTTTATTTTATTTATATATTTTTAAAAGGATAATATATCGAAAATAAAAGTATAAATATATATATATATAAGATTTTGTTATGAAGAATTTATTGGACAAATTAATAACTGCATAGCATAGAAGGAGGTGTATGCATATTATCAGATACAGTGGCGGAGCCACATGCACTCAGGGGTGCAGCTGAACCATCATATATTTGAATTTTTTTGGTACAAATGACCATATAATATAATTTTTTTGTGAGGATAGGCATCATTTCGAACCCCCAGGAAAAAATCGTAAATCTTGAATCCCCTGGCAAAAATCCTGAATCCTCCCCTGCTCATATATATATATGAGAAATGTTATTATGATTTGCAAAGCACGTGCTTTGCAAAGCATAATAGCATTTCTCATATATATATATAGGGATAGGCTATTGTGAAAATGTTTGCACTTTGGCCGAAGTGCAAAAGTTACACATTTTATAATTTTTTGAGATCAAAATTTAAATTTAAGTTGCTCAATAAATTTTTTCTTCTCGAAATCTTGTAGGAAATCAAATTTCATAATTTTTTAAGCTTTCTAGCTATTTTATAAAAACTGTCCAGCTTAATATTAAAAAAACATGACCTTTTCATTGTTGTTTTTCAAAATATTTAAAAAATAGCTAGAAAGCTTCAAAAATCATGAAATTTGATTTCCTACAATATTTTGAGTAGAAGAATTTATTGAGCAACTTAAATTTAAATTTTGATCTAAAAAAGTTATAAAATATGTAACGTTTGCACTTCGGCTGAAGTGCAAACGTTTTCACAATATTCTGACACTATATTATAGAGAGTGAGATAGAGAGTTGTGCTACTATGCTTTGCAAAACGCGGGCTTTGCAATTGTGGTACCATTAGCTCTTTGATCATCATGTTGGCACAAATCATAAAACACAATCCAATGATCCACAATCGCAAAGCACACGTTTTGTCGTGCTTTGCAAAATATAGTACCACAATTACATATATATATATATATATATATATATATATAAATGCTATTATGCTTTGCAAAGCACGTGCTTTGAAATTGTGGATCATTAGATCACGCTTTGTGATTCGTGCGCACATGATGATTGAAGATCCAATGGTCCACAATTTCAAAGCACGTGATTTGCAAAGCATAATAGCATTTCCAATGGTTTGCAAAGCACGTGCTTTGCAAACCATACTTTAATGCAATATAAATACCCTTTATTGCATTTCCTATTTTAATGGTGATAATTCTAGCCTAATTAATATTTAAACCATAAATTAATGCATTAAAAACTTTAATGAACTGATTTCTAAACTTTATAAAAATTTCCCAAAATTTAATTTTCAGAAAAATAAATTTAAATTCGTATTTTAATGTGAAATTAGTCATTTACCAGTATTTTTCCAGATCAAACAACACTCTGTAAAAATCCTTTATAAATCCAGAAATTTTTTGTAAAATCACCATAAATTCAGTAGCATCAAAGGATATAATAAAGAAATTGTTTCTCTGAAAAATTTCACGAAAATACTTGAAAACCATCAAGATATATCGTGAAAGTCAAAATTTTCTGAATCAGGTTTTTCTGCATTAATCATCTTAAAACTTTAATATCACCATTAAATAAATTGCGAACAATTCTAAACAATTCACCAGAAATTTCGAAAATTCGAGGCCTTTAAGAATATGTAATAATATGAACACATCCCTTTGAAAAATTTCACGAATTCATGATTTATCAGAATGCTGAAATCCGAAAATATCGAGAAAAACGAATTTTCAAATTTCTGTGAATTTCCAGATCTTTCATGGAACAAACCTTATGGTTCTCATCAAGTAGGCTCTAATACCAATTGATAAATCCAAATTTATAACCCGAAACTACTTGAGAGAACCGTAAAAGTGTGCGGAAATGATACCTTGTTTCATGATCGTTGCTTTTCTGAAAACCCACTTAAACCTTGAACTTGTCGTTGTGCACACCATCAATCTCGCTTCCTCTTGGTCTCTTCTTGTGTTGGTTGTGAGGTCTTCCAAGAGAATAAGCACCAAGTTGTCAGTTCTCTTAGTTCAATACGCGACAACACTCATGCAGAACCCGAGGAGAGGTTCTACAAGATTTCTCTCTTCTCTTCATTTTTCTCTTTTCTCTTTCCTTTATTTTTTTTGGAGAAAGTAATCTTTTTTTCTTTTTTCTACTGTGAGAGAGAATTTGATGTTTATTCCTTGAGGACCAAATGCCTTTTAGAAATGTTGCATAACAATTTTACAATTCAGTCCATCAATAAATTGTTAATTACTAAACTTTAATTTATGCACATTAAAGAATCTATTCCTATAACACTTTATATTCATATTAAATATACTTTATTGATCACTTGATTATGAATATTAATGACATATAATTAATATATAATTGTATAACACATTATGTCCATAAAACTTATCATTTCATATGACGTTCCATATGATCCGTATAATTATAAAATCCAACAAAGTCATCAATAAAGTTCTTTAATTCTTATTTCATCTTAATCCACTTACTTTTTTTTATGTGTTGCATTGTTTATTGGTCGGAGACAGTGCCCTCAAATTAAGCACTCGGGTTAAAATAATTGTTTTTTAAGGATAGTTAATTTCTTCTAGCTATGACAATGCAATGAATCATTTTTATGGCTTTCAGTGCAGTTAATTTCTTATATTAATATGACACTACAATCAATCATTAATTCTAAGGTTTTCAGTGCAGTTAATTTCTTCTAGGACACTGCAATCAATCATTTTTTAGGTGTTTAATTAGGATACTGCCATCAAGGCATCAATCATTCGAATTTCATTTCATTTTTGGTGGTCACATTCATACTTCAGTCATTGAAAATTAAAAGATTGAAATTATGGTGTGGTTAAGGGGGATGTGTGCATTAAATGAAGAAATTGATGTAAAACGTTTACTTAATTATCTGGATTAATGAAAGATACCTAGCATTTGTTGGTAAATTGAAGTATTATTTGTCAAATCTTATCTAGTGTAGTGGTGAGACACAAAGTCTTCATGGAGGAGGTCTGGGGTTCAAGTCCCGCTGGAGCTATTTTTAGGAGGTTTTTTCAAGTTTATTTTCTGAGTGTGTGTTGTAAGCTTACGGACAATGAATAAAAAAAAATTGAAGTATTATTTTTTGTTTTTTTTTATAGAGAATGCCATAAAAAGGGTTTAAGTCTTTCAAATAATCAAATTTCTTAGTTATGCCACATCGTCAATTATTAATTTTATTCATTGGATTTAATTTCGCTTTTATTATTTAATCGGATAACTCCGTCTATGTTGTTTTTACAATATAGCTGGTCTTAAGCTCGAAAAGAATGAGAACTGTAATAGGTTCGGAAAGCCAACGTAAAATCTCAATCATTCTTCTGAAAATAAAATTTTATTTTATTTTTAGTCTATTGCAACTTGTTTGAGACTAAAAACTTTGTTGTTTGTATTTAATCGGATGACTCTTGTATCATTGATCTCTCTCCTCACATAGAGCTACGTGTTTAATGTATCTATGGTGCATTACAACTTAACACTTACAAAATATTTTTTTAATTGACTACTTTTTATTTGTATATGTCTAAATATTTCATTAAAAACATTATTCAAACTTTTTAATACAAAATTTCTTTGAAACAGTAATAACATTATACTAATATTTTCTTCCAAAGTGTGTCATTATTCCGGGACAGAATAAAAAAAAAATCTAGTTTTAAGAAAATTTTACTAGAAGTCACTTTGATATCAAAGGTCATTTTAAAGGAAAAAAAAAAGTAAAGTATGCATCATTTATTTTGATAGACACATCTACGTCAATAAATATAAATTTATTTTGTACGTAATAAAATTTCACTGGTCATTATGTTGGAATTACTAAAGGGATGGAAATGGAATACGGGATACATAAAATAAATAAAAAACTAGGAACTGTCTTGAATATTTTCAGAAAAACAAATAAATGGGCTATTTTGAGGCCCATTTCCTATTGGGCTTTAGTATACATATCATCATTTGTTGCTGGTAAAGCTTGAGCTCTTCGAAAGATTTCACCCCTTCGCCTCAATTGAGGTTTTGGAAATGTGCTACTCCGATGTTCTTGCTTCTCTTTATCAATGCGTAGGGGTGTCAACGAATTGCTTTTGCATGTTTTACGTTTCATTTTGCTGTGATGCAAATGTAAACGCAAGATTTTTTTTGTTACGCTCAGTTAAACGCAACGCAAACGCAAGTGGTCACTTACGTTACGTTTTAACGTTTCTTACGTCATGTTTATATGAAGTATATAAATATAAAGTTGTAAAGTATTCTGAAAAGTTGTAAATAATAAAATAATTGTACTATCGATTTTCTCGAAGAATAAAATTACAAGATAGTAATTAAATAATGCTGATATAGTGCATTTTATACTTATAGTGTTTTTTTAGTGCCTTTTAGACCTATAGTGTTTTTTCGTTTCCTCTCCTTTTTCTAGAATAAGTTGTGTCTCTTCTTTTGAAGAACTTTCTGCACAATTTATCCCTCTCCCTCACTCGTCTCTCAAGGTAATTTCATCTTCTCTTTCTCTTAAGCTTGCTTAACAACGCATTTCAATGTTCAATGTTCATTTGTCCATAATAATATAAACGCAACGTTCAATGTTCATTATTACTTATTATTTCAAAATTGGAAATTATTGGTTTGCAATTAGTTCACTATTTAGTTAAATTTATTTACTGATCTCTTTCATTATTCGATTAAATTTAAGTTTTTTTGTGTTAGAGTTTAAGGTATAATCACTTATGAGTTTGTTTAGGATTTAGGATATAAATGTATAGTCACTTATGTAGTTATATAGACGGACCAATTATATTAATTTGTTAAATGATCGCTTTCACTGTTTTTGCAGTATCTGATGGACTCACTTGAAAAATCCAGGCAGGTGGTCCAGATCCTCCTGTAGAATATCCATCCGTGGAGTTGGGTGTTTTTCGATCTCCAAAAGGCGGCCAAGGACCTGGACTGATTGTTATCGATGCCAGCACCATCACGAGCTTCATCCAGCAAGAAGAGAAAAATGTGCAGTAAGTGCAAGGGCAAGGACACCAACACCAACACCAACACCAACACCAGAATCAGCAAGGACAAGGAGAAGAAGAAGTTCAAGAGGGACTTCGGGAATAAACTGTGGGACACCACATCTGAGTCTATCCCAGGTTCAGGTTCGTATTCAGGTTCAATTGATTGGGATAAGTTGATTGAATTGGACTCTGATGGTGGTGGTGATGAAAACGCCAATGAATTGGGGAGGTCATGGCAGTGGAACACAAGTAAAAATTAGTTCTGTGGGAGGTTTTTGTTTTGTTTGTTTAGGGTTACTCATGTTTTTTGTTGCGTTTGAATAGAGTTTACTGAAGGTTTTTGTTTGTAATCCTTAATATTGTTACAAGTAATAGTTGTGTTATGATAATGAAACAATTAATTTTAATGTTAATATGTTATGTATTTATATTTTGATTTGTTATTCATGTAGTTTTAATGTTGATATGGATTTACCTGTAATTTTTTTATTTTTTGGAGTTTTTCAATAAATATTTTTACTCTGTTGTATACTGTTAGTAGCAAGTTAAACGTATAAAAAAATTTGTGCAGAAATTATCTTGAGACGAGTTACCTTCTGACAATACGTATTTATGTATTTCATTAGATGACAAGGTAACTAGGACCACCTCATGTAAGGGACTCAGATGTATATATAAGTGTGTTTGAATTGACTTATGATGTTATTAATTAATTATATATAGGCAGTGAGAAGAAGCCAATATATATTGTCGTTCCTTCCTTCTACGTAGACTGATATTTTAAAGGAACCGACTAAATGTTCCTCTTACAAGCCTCACTTACATGTTTTTTATATAAGTCTTTATACTCAAATGTAGTAGTCTTTATATTTTTTAATATAAGTCTTTATACTCAAAAATGATTATCATTGTATTTGTTCAATAAATTATTTATACAAAGAATTAAAAATAATTTATCATTACATTTGGGTGGGAGGCGCGTAAGGGGGACAGAAACTGAGAGGATAGTTATATTTACTCTATTTTAAATATTCTATTCTCCTTTCATTTCTATTATTTTTGTGCAGCCTATATACACCTGTTTGTACTCTTGTTATTAAAACGAAAATGCACTTGACGAACGAAAAAAATGTTACCCCGGAATAATTAGTCGTTATGCAACTTATAAATAGGATTTTTGCGGATAATTTAGAATTCAAAATTTTAGTATACATAAAAATTAATCAACCAAAAATAAGTTATTTATATGCTTGATAATATAATATTTATTAATTTGTTTAAGAAATGACTTATAGAAAAATGTGTTGAATGCATGATATTTTAGTCAACTTCAAAATATAATATATATATAGAGAGAGAGAGACGGAGAGGAGAGATATAATGCCGTCATTTTTGTGTGTCTTCATCGTGCCTTCAAATCTCCACCATTAATTAAAATAAATGGATGATCTAGAGATAATTGCTTAAAAAACGTGCATGATGAATGGTGTGGATTTTGGAGGTGTTGTATCAAATAATTTCATCATATTTGCCGATTTGCAAAACAAACTTGAATTTTACCATGCTTTGTGTTTGAGAATTTTCGTAGGAACGTTATAGCAAAATTGAAGATGCAAAATAGGAGCAAGCATATTTCAAGAACAAGCATCAAGATCGTATTAGAACTTGAATGCAAAATTTGAGAAGAAAAACGATAAAAAATTTCAAGTGATGTGTAGAGAACAAGTGCAGAGCTCATCACGACCTTTCCAAAGCTTCGAAAATGACCCCAATCGGAACTACAGATCAAAAGTTATGGTTGTTTTAAGAACTGAAGATTATGCAAACAGCACAAACCATCGGTGACGGTTGGCAACCGTCAATGACGGTTTAGAAGCCATTTTCTGCCCAAATTTTCAGGAAAAACCATCGTGTGACGGTTGGAAATCGTCGGTGACGGTTGGGAACCATCAATGACGGTTGACAACCATCGATGACGGTTGATTCTGGAACAAAGTGTTTTGACTCGTTTTTTTTAGAAACCTCAACCGTCAGTAATGGTTGACAACCATCGTGTTACGGTTGATTCTAGAACAAAGTGTTTTGACTCGTTTTTGAACTGAAACCTCAACCGTCAGTGACGATTGACAACCATCGTGTGACGGTTCGGGCAAATTGTTGCGTTTTCAAATCCTAAAAGCCCTGAAAAGGTCATGTTTTCTTAATATTAAACTGGATTGTTTTTAAAAAATATTTAAAATAGAGCTAAAAAGTTCTAAAAATCACGAAATTTGATTTCCTACAAGATTTTGATATAAAGAATTTATTGAGCAACTTAAATTTAAATTTTGACCACAAAAAATTGGATAATGTGAAACTTTTGCACTTCGGTCGAAAGAGAGAGAGATAGGCTAGGGTGCTCCATGGAGCACCAAAACCCTCGTGCTCCACATCTATTATCTCCTATTTGAAAATCTCAACGACTGATCCAAACCGTTGAACATGATCTACATATTGAAATCTACTTGGAAATTGAATTTTATATTTTTTTGAATTTTTTTGCTATTTTTTTAAAGAGGTAGAAAAGTTGGTAATCAAACAGTTTCTGAACCAACAAAAGTTGCAATTTTTCTACCTCTCTAAAAAATAGCAAAAAATAAAATAAAATGTAAACTTCAATCTCCAAGTATATTTAATATATAGATCATGTTCAACGGTTCGAATCGATCGTGAGAATTTTAAAATTAGAGTATCTCTCTATATATATAGGAGTTTGGTGCTCCATGGAGCACCAAACCGCTAATACTCCATATCTTATCTCCAATTTGAAAATTCCATCGACCGATCTAAACCGTTGAACATGATCTACATATTGAAATCTACTTGAGGATTGAATTTTATTTTTTTATTTTTTTGCTATTTTTTAGAGAGGTGAAAAAATCACAACTTTTGTTGGTTTAGAAACCGTTTGATTAGTTACTTTTCTACCTCTTTAAAAAAATAACAAAAAAATATAAAATTCAATCTCCAAGTAGATTTCAATATGTAGATCATGTTGAACGGTTCATATCGATCATTGGAATTTTCAAATTGGAGATAACGAATGAGAGAGAGAGAGAGAGAGGAGGGATCCGTAGCCGCCAAACTTCCAACCGCTCGCAACCGCTGCATGGTAGCAAATGAAAATGACCGATCTGGACTGTTGAAAACATTCTCCATATTAATATATACTTGGAAACCAAATTTTATATTTTTTTTGAATTTTTTACTATTTTATCAGATGGATTGAAAATTTATTTATCTAACGATTTACAAACATCCAATTTTCAACCCTTCCGATAAAATAGTAAAAAAAAAATCAAAAAATATAAAATTTGGTCTTCAAGTCTACATTAGTATGGAGAATTATTTCAACAGTCCGGATCGATGATTTACACTTGATATGATGGAGCGGTAGCAAGCGGCTACGAAATTAATGGCGGCTACGGATCCCTCCTCATATATATATGTTATTCTACCTTACAAATCACGCTTTGTGATTTGTGCCAACATGATCATCAAAAGATTCAATGATCCACAATCGCAAAGCGCGCGCTTTGCAAAGCATAGTAACGCAATTCTCTCTCTCTCTATATATATATATATATTATCCAAAAGCTTTAACAAAATAACCAAACAAACTAGCAAGCCAACTATAATAATTATTTTGCTCTAGAGCTCACTTTCTAGTAAGCTAGTTATGATGATTTGAGTAAGATAACTAAATTTCTTTTATTGATTGTTTGTAGGCTTACAACACATACTCACAAACAAATCAGAAAATAAATTTGAAAATTTTTTCTGAAAATAATTATGAAAATAACTTTCACAGAAACTTGAACTCTAGACATTTTCATAAAAAAATTGTGGCTTACCACTACACTAAATAGAACTCTTGGCGAGTAAGATAATTAATTTAGCGGCTACGATATAGAAAATATATAGGAGGGCATTCACTAGTTACTAGAAGAGAAGGCAAAATGCGGCAGTCATGCACTGTTATACAATTAAAGTAATAACAGTGTAATATTAAGATTCTAGCTACTAGCAAAGATGCATATGGGACCAAGTTAACTACTTTGCATACATGCATGATGCATGCATGGATGCATTTAAGGCTGGAAGTCAAAACCAATGTTTTTTATGACCTTATATATGTATATGTGCATGTCCAAAGCACATAAGTGTGTTGATAGTCTAACAACTTGAAAAGTATATAGAAGTAATAATTAATTAAAATACACTAATTATAAGAAACTCGACAATGATTACAGGATGACAGCATCAGTCCAATATTTAAACCTCTAACATTAATGCTATTAGTCTATGGTACTAAATAAATGTACATATGTACCTCAATAAAAATAGCAAAAACTGCTCTCAAGTGAAGTTATTGGTGCTTATACAATCAGATCATGTGATAAGTTGAGATCCCAACAAATATGATGCTGCAAAATTGCATAGAGAATTTGTTTTTGTCGCCTCTTGACTAAACAGCAATCAATGTCACATTCATCTAAACTAAATTGTAGAAATAATATTTCTAAACATAAAGACGTGAGTAGCTCGTCTTATTCAGAACCATTATTAGCCATTGAAAAATTACAAGTAAAAGGCTTTTGCTTGCCGGAAATTTCTCACTCATTTAACAACTACCCCTTTTTCTTTCTTTTGGCACGTTCATCGATATGCCAACCAAGTAATAGCTCTTTTTTATTTAATACAAAAAACTTAATTTGTTAAAGCATTTATTCTTTAACTTATTAATGAGTTACTTAAATATTTTATAAAAAATTAGGGATCTAAGAGCATCTCCATCCCTGAAACTCTTGGAGTTTCTAATATGACGTGGCAATTTCTAAATGAGTTTCAGGGATGTTGATGAGTTTCTTATTTAGAAATTTTGCTTAAGAGTTTCTTATTTAGCAACTATGCTTTAGAGTTTATAAATTGTGACGTGACTTACTCATTGGCTAAAATTGATCCGTCTTTCATGATATTGGTAATATTTGCTGACGTGGCAATTTAGAAACTCTAACTTTTCAGTTTTAGGGATGGAGAGTTTAGAAACTAAAAAAAATTAAATTTCTAAAATTGATGTGGAAATAATTTAGAAACTCCAAAAGTTTCACAAATGGAGATGCTCTAATATAGCGATGCCATCATCGATATCTCGATACCACTGGATTCATCCAGTTGCACTCAATTTGCACATTTTTGTAGTTATTATGCACATTATTTTTGTTATTATGCAAGTTATTTTTATTATTATGCACATTGTTGTATCATCATATCGATACCATCATCGATACCAGTTATTTATATCTATTCGTGCTTATTTTCATAATATACATAACGTTTCAAATAACATGCATAATAGTACAAATAAAGTGCAAGCTAAATTAATTAATTTGTTTCGTGACCCTTCTTCGTTAGTTATGCATGTTAACGGAATTGTTATTCACCGAGTTATTATGCATGTTAATCAGTGTTATTTTTTCGGATTGTGTTATTATATGTGTTATGTTTTATGTTAATTGTATTATTATGCATGTTAACGTATTATTATTCAGATTGAGTTGTTGCGATAGTAGAAACTGAAGAGAACATCTCAAGAAAAATGGAGAAGGAAAATTATGTCGGGAGGCGTTTTCAGTCAAGTGTTCAGTCAATTAGATACATAATAACAAAAATATTGTACATAATAACAAAAATATTGTACATAGTAACAAAAATAATATACATAATAACTACAACAATATGCGAATTGAATGCAACTAAATTCGTCTAGTAGTATCGATGGTGATATCAATTATAGTATCGCCGAAACATTTTCCAAAAACTTGTAGTGGAATTGCCGATCAAATTTGTGTAAACTATCAATCACACCCTCGGTGATCTAGACAAAAATGGGTTGTGCATGATTTTCACATCAAATCGAACCGCGCGTTTAAGAAGAGAAAGTCCAATAAAAGCGTGTATACAATCGAGGGCACCGACCAAAATTGCAATTGGAGGTTGTATGCATCAAGAAAGCTAAGTGATGATGCTTTCATTATTAATACAAGGCAAGGTCCTCATGAATGTGTTATGTCGGGAGATAGGTTGGAGCATCCGCACTTAACGTCTCCATTCATGGCTTCCATAATCAGAGAAAGTGTTAAGAGAAATGTCAGGTTTACTATATAATACATCAAGATTGCCATTGACAGAGATATAATTTCAAGGCTCATTATCTTAAGTGTTGGCGTGCAAAAGAGATCACAATCGCGCAATGTTCAGAGGTTGGAGGCAAGCTTATGATTTAATCGTGCCCTTACTTAATGCCATACAAAGAACAAACCCGGGTACAGTGATTGAATGGTTTATCGCCCCCACAAATGATCCAAATGAAAGATTATTTCAAGCAATGTGTTGAGCATATGGTCCGGCAATACAGGCCTTCAGGCATTGCAAACCTGTTATAGGAATTGACGGTACACATTTATCTGGGCGGTATAAGGGGAAGATGTTAGTTGCATGTGGCTTCGACACAGAAGATCAGTTGGTGCCCCTTGCATTCGCGTTGGTTGATACCGAAAACAACAAATCTTGGAAAGATTTTATAAAATTTGTTCGTAGGGAAGTAGTTGGATCACGAGTTGTGACGGTACTCTCTGATCGTCACAAGAGTATCTTGCGGGTTTTTAGTGAGCCAGACCTGGGTTGGAGCACCTAAGATGGACATGCCTTTCATCAATGTTGTTCAAGGCACATATGTCAAAATTTTACAAAAGAATTTACCAACAAAAAATTAACACAGATTTTGAGGCAAGCAATGAAACAAAATCAAAACAGAAAGTTTCTAATGAGACTCGGTCGTATTAGCGAAAAATGCCCCGATGCTGCAACATGGCTTGAGGATATTGGTAGAGATCCGAACGATGTAGAAAGGAAAAATGCACCGTGTTTTGACTTATGGGCTCTTTCATTCGATGAAGGAGGCCGTAGATTGGGGATGGTGACAACAAACAGACCAGAATCTCTTAATAATGTTTTCAAAGAAGCACGTGAGTTATCGGTTACTTCTCTTGTTGAAATCACATTCTACTAGTCGGTCAAATACTTTGCTGAAAGACGGGCAAAAGCAGAAAAAGCAATTGAACAAGGTTTCCTCTTCTCCCCCAAAATCCAAGCGTTACTAGAGGAGCGAAGATTAAGGAGAAATACACATACGGTTAGAGCGTACTGGAACGAGCGAAAATACGAGGTTCAAACAGGTCAAAGATTCGTTGGGAACAAGATTAAAGGGAATAGATTACATACAGTGCAGTTAGAAGTGCCAGGAGGTACATGCACTTGTCAAAAACCATAACTAACATGTATCCCTTGTTCTCATATCGTAGAATGTTGTGCTCAAGGGAGCATAAGTAGCAATGTGTACGTAGCTCCTTTTTATCGCGTTCAATAGTTGATGGCAACATGGACGCCAGAATTTGAGCCATTCGGCAATTCTGACACATGGCCTGAAATTCCACGACCAAAGCTAGTGCCGGACCTGACAAGGTATGCTGTTAAGAAGGGAAGACGTCAACATATAGGATTAGAAATGAAATGGATCACTGCACCCCCAAACGACGAAGGTAATACTAGTATTATTTGTTTCACAAAACAACATTGGTTTCAACTTTGTAATGCTTGAGATTTCGTTATCGCAGGTAATTAGCAAGGAGATGATGAAGCTTGTTCTTTTATTTAGTTTAAGATTCTGTAATTTTGTTTTATGCCTTATTAATTAGTTTGTATGTGTATCTCAAGCATTTCGATATGTATGTTTATCTTTGAGACTTGGATATGTATGTTTATCTTGGAGACTATTGCAAAATATTTTGTGTTTGACAATTTTATGAAGTTCAATTTATGTTATTATATCTTCGGTGGTTTGAGAATATATTTTCATGTAGTTATATCTTCAATATATCATCAATTTATGTTAATTCTTTCAAATTGAAGTCTGAATAATGGGGGCGCAACTATTAATTGCTTCCATGTTTAATTCCCATCCAGACTGCTCTCTGGATGCATTTGGTTCTCTGTGAACCTTAGGGGCACAACTATTACTTGCGCCCTTAATTTATTTCCAAAAAATGGTGGGCAGGGAGGTTCGAACCCATGCCCTCACTCAACCCAAGCGCCTCTAACCAAACCCTCCTGCAACTACACCATTTGTATTTCTCGAAAAGTTTAGGAGACAATTAATAGTAGTAGGTTCTAAAAATATTTATTATTAAAAATGTTATTGATATATTTTTATTACTAATTTTCTTAATAATACATATATATATTAATAATTATATTTAATATATTATCACATCTATTTATAATAAATATATTTAGTGCATTTAAAAATCTATTTTAATAGTAATCATTAAAATGTGTATAAATACAAAAAATTAAGAAAAAAAATGTACAGCATGTTAGGGGCGCAACTATTACTTGCGCCCCTAACTTATAGGGTCCACATCTGAAAAAGTGCCTGCAGGATGCTTTGAATTCAGCAAAAATGGGGAATCATCTTAGGAGCTCAACTAATAGTTGCGCTCTTGATCCTCTGTGCAATTTTTAGGGTGCCTCTGACCCTATCTGTTGAAATTTATTGGTCATTGGCCCTCTGTAAAAATTTTCCTCTGGGGATCAACTAACTCTCTGAATCCTCTCCGTTAGCTCCTCAACTAGACAGAGCTTGACCCACTGCCACCTGGGTCCCACAATGCAGAGACACTCTCCTTGGTTGTCTTAACTCTGGCCCGTTAGTTGCTTGTGTGGCCCGTTACGCATGTTAAAAGCCCACTATTTAATTCTTTCCCTCCAACGACTATGTAGCCAAGCTGAGCACCTGATACTCCCGCCCCCATTAAACTAGTCTTGTCGTCGAGCTGGTCTATTGTAAATTGCTCCCTCAGTTGATCATACTCTTCTCATGTGGCCTCTTCTTCAGGTAGATTGGACCAAAAGACAAGAATTTCCACAGCCACTACATTGTCTTTCTTTACCATTCTTCTGTCTAGTATAATCACTGGTTCAATTTTCAAATTCCATTCTGGACTGATCAATGGCAGAATAGGTTTGAGAGTGCCATTGTTACTCACATTTTTCTTTAGTTGAGACACATGAAATGCTGGATGGATAAGAGAACTTTCAGGCAAATTCAATTTGTAAGCCACAGCTCCAATTTTCTCAATTGCTTCAGAGAGGCTTGTCTGTATGGTTGCGATTTCAGATACACTCAGTCACCTTCCTTGAAAGTCCTTTCAGACCTTTTCTTGTTAGCAAAGTGAACCATCCTTTCTTGTTCTAACTGAAGCTGAGTCTTTAGCAATTGCATGGCCTTGTGCTTGTCAGTCAACAAGGTATCAACTGCTGCATTCTTACTCCTTGAAAGTGATCCCAGTGGAAGGTGTAGTGGTGGATAATCATATAAAGCTTCAAAAGGGGTAATCTTGGCAGAAGTATGGTAGGGAAATATATCATATAGTTTAGCAAAAAATACTTGCTAAGTTGCTAATAGCTTAATTATATCTACATCTATATATATTTGCTAAATCACTCTGACAGATAAAGCATTGTTGATTTATATTCTTTCTGGAACTCTTTATTAAAGCATTGTTGATTTCTTTATTTTTTTCAGAACTGTTATAAGCTTGTAATTGATCTTCTTTTTTGTAATATTAGCTTAATTATATCACATTAATTATTTCTTCTACTGCCTCTGTTGTTGTAACAGAACTGTTATAAACTTGTAATTGATCTTCTTTTTTGTATAGTGAACAACATAATAATGCAGCAGTCAGCGAATCTTATCCCTTCTTCGGCTGCAAACAGCATGGGGAGTACTGCTACGAGCTCATTCAATGAATCTACCCCACTATGGCAATATGTGACAAGATTAGAGAGGTGTGAATTCGGAGGAAACACAAAGTTCACTTGTAATTTTTGCAAAGTGATAATTACTGGATTATATTCTAGAGTGAAGTCACATTTACTTCGATGGTCACGTCATGGTATTAAATCATGCAAGAAGATAACAAAGGAGAAAGTAGTAAGATTAAAAGCAAAACAAGATGAGGCAGAAGCAAAAGCAAAAGTACTTCAATGGTCGCAATATTTGAATATTTATTGTGTTATCTTATCTGTTTACATGTGCTATACTGCAATGGTTTTATATGTTTTGCAATTTTTGAAGCTTGTAAATAGGATAGTATATTTCTTATGTTCCGAAAGACAACTTTTGTATTTGTTTGTTTGCTTTCATCTCAATGGAAAGCCAGCACTCTAATTTGAGGTTGCTTTTATCCAAAAAAAAAATGTTTTGATGTGGCTTTGACATCCAAATATATTGATTGCGCTAATATGATCTATTGTTAACTTGTTTGCTTTCATCTCAATGGAAAGCCAGCACTCTAACTTGTTAATATTGATTGCGCTAATAGATCATATTAGCGCAATCAATATATTGATTGCGCTAATATTGATTGCGCTAATATGATCTATTTGTAATGTTATGTGCTTTCTAACTTCCAATCTATTGTTGATTTGTTGTATTGATTGCGCCAATAATGATCTGTACAAAAAAAAAAAGATCTGTTGTATTGGATGAAAAACTAGAAATATAGTATTGTGCCGTCAATATGATATGTAGTTGAATGCAAAATAAAAATCAAACATTTTAATATACATGTACTTTTATTATTCTATATACTACCTCGAAAAATAACATATCACAGCACCCTATTGTATCGAATATGATATACATACCCGCACCGGTACACCATAAACATATAGCAAATTAATGCAGCACGTACAAGTTCAGTTTTTGTTATCGTTCAATCATAAACGATTAATTAAAACTTTTGCAAGACATTCTCAAAATAAACTAACTACGACAACACTAAACTAGAGATCAAATGATGTATTTCTCTTAAAGAAAACATTGCTCCAATGGGCGTAAGCCCAGTAAGCCCTATTGCGAGCAACCTGACATACTGATTTGGCATGCTAAATGTATAAAACTAAATATAAACCTACATTTCAACCAAATAGTACAACATAAAAACCCTACATATCATGTTGCAAGACGAACTTTGGATCAAAAGAATTACCAAGACCTACACAGCAACTGATCCCCTGCCTCTTCTCATCAACCCTGAATTATGTTCCCAAGTTAGTTTCAGTATCCAAACATCTAGAGAGAAACAAAATTACTGCTATTCAGGTGCTCTTTATTTGGTGAATTAATAAGCACAATTAAGGCTACAGATACAAAGCATTTCCGCCTTCTAATCCAATATGAAATTTAGCTCCCCTTGTTTAGGAACCATGGTTGTAGTTGGAACCACGGGACCCACGGCCTGAGTTGTAAGAACCATATCCGCCGCCGCCGCCACGATAATGAGAACCACCTCTGCCGCCGCCACCACCACGGTATCCACCTCGAGGCCCACGGCCCCCACCTCGCATATGCATTGGTCGATGGTGTCTGGGGAAATTCCCAAATGTCTGAAAATAAATGCAAAATTTAGTGCCAAAAGGAACAGAATCCGAATTATATTATTAAGGTGCTTTATTTGCATCGGAATATGGTAAATTAAGATTTGTTCATTTGCCTGTACAGTCAAATGAGAAAAATTATAGGTCTTGGTTTTTCTTAAAAAAAGAATTAACTGAATTTTATTAAAAAATGTTTAGGGGTAGGCTACAAATGAAGTCCATATTGGATTTCATTTCCACAAGATTGGCTGAATTTTTACGTTGGCTGGCCAAGCCTATCACAACCCTCCTTTCCAGGCTTTGAGACCGGCTATGTAAAACATTGGCAGAGTTATGCATGTCCTATATGAAATGAGAAAAAATCATGTTGCACCCTGCATATGAAGTGTCACATACACCCTTGAAACATAAAAAGTGCATTTTTGTATTCCATTAAACAAAAGAAAGGTGTTAAATTATATTCCGCCAAAATTGTGTCCTACCACTCAGAGGCAAGAAAACAGCAGCATAAACTAGTTTCAACAAAATTTTAGCAGATTGACATTCATCACATTCCACCGATGATTCAAGCGCCATGTGATATGGTTTTGTTTTTAAAAAATAATCAAAGTTTTCTATTTTTTTGTTTTCATGGACAATATAAGACATTCTTCTTTCCTTAATTCTGCATACCTCAGTGTCAATTTTTAATTGTTCAGAAAATCTGGGGCGTCCATTGCGAGAGTTCTGATCAAGTGAGGTACAAGACAGAGAATCAAAGAAGTCGTCTTTCACATAAACAGGCTGCATAAAAAAATAATAAAGAAAACAAATGCCATCAGTTCCACAATATAAATAAAAATCTACTGGAATTCAAACTTTTGCAATAGTATCCAGATAAAGCTTTGTACATTTGCATCTATATTGGGAACTTCTGCTTCCTCGTCATATAGCATTTCCTCACCCTCAAGGTCATCAGATTCGCCATGGGCTTTGCTCTTACCAAGATGGCCCCAGACTTCGTCCTTGTTGAATTTTTCGTTCATGGCAGTAAAATCAAAATCCTCTGTGAACTTGGTCACCTGTCGTGAGAACTGCACCCAAAAATTTGTATAAATAATTTAGGCCAATTAAACAAGAGGCACCTGGTCACAGATCAGCTCGAAATTGAGGCATTGGCCAGTGTCACTAGCCTTCTAGTTCTACCAGCCCATGTCAACATTAAATGCTAGACTTGTGACAAAAGACCAAAAGATTTATGATTATCTGTCTGTGAATATGTTTATGCAAGTTCTGTGTGTGTACATGAAAGATTAAATAAATGTGAGAGGCATACAGCACTAGTCCCTCTTCCTCTTCCACGGCCCCTGTAGTTGTTATAATTATGGTGATGGCCATATGATGCACTTCCACCCGTCTACAACAGAAATAAGTACAAATTTTCAGCATAAACAAAAATTAACACAAATAGAGTATAATAAAATATTGTAATGTAATGAAAAATAAGAACCCAATTATATTGTAACTACTAATTTTATTGCATCAAAGTATTCTAGGAATCAAATTGAAGTAATATTTATTTTTTCTTACAAACTCGCTTATTCTTAACCAAATACCAGCCTGAAATTTCAAAGGAATAGAAACCAGAGGGATCAAATGCCTCAATTTTTGTGTGCCTTCAATTTGCCTCAAAATCTACACCATCTATCAAGAAACAATTAATAGTCTAGATTTGTAGGCCCAAAAATTATTCTTGATGAATGGTGTGGATTTTTGAGGCAAATTGGAGGCACGCAAAAAATTGAGGCATTTGATCCCTCCTCTAGAAACTACCATAAGGATTATTAAAATAGCCTTGGTCATAAATTTATCACCCACAGATGTATATTAGCAACCGGGTTGAGAACAACCTAATAAGGTTCGTGTTCTTCACTCCATATTACTATAAATAATCTACCTTGTATGGAGCTGGCATCGGAGATGGCAAAAGTGGCTCTTTGGTCTCTGCAGGCACCTGAACCGATGGCTCTGGCAAAAGTGGCTCATCCTTTTTACTCTCTACTGGTTCTGACAATAGGGGTCTGGTTTTATTCATCTCAATTGGTTTCGGTTCTGATTTTTCACTAATCTCTACTGCTTTTATATCCAACTCTCTGAGGCTAGTTTGCACAGGTAAAGTAGGTAAAGTAGATGAAGTGGGAACTATACTGGTGGAAGCATGACTAGTCAGCAATAGTTGACCAGGTGTCACCAATGGTACAATCTGTTCAACTGTTGATAAGGATTGAGGCACGTTTTGAGATTGGAGAGATGCTGGCTTATTTACAGAGAGAGGAGCAATTGGTTCAAGGGGTACAGCTATAGACAGAGCAGCACCCAAATTTGGAGGAGAGAAACCAGAAATAGATGTTGCAGGTGGCTTTTTTGGCACCAGATTTGCTGGGGTCGTCTCAGTACCAGCAGAAACACTCGCAGGAGTTGGAGCTACAGTAGTAGGAAGAGAAACGGAGGAAAGGTTTAGGGTGCTTGTAGTGCCTAGTTGTACCAAGGGAGGTAACTCGGGCAAATTTTGGGGTACACTCTGGGAGCCAGTATTGAAACCTGGGTATTGCAAGGAACTAGGGATTGTCACACCATGAATGAGAGATGGTTGTTGCAGCTGTGGTTGTGGTATCTGGTGCTGCTGTAGCTGGGGTTGTTGCAACTGTGCTGGCTGAATGTGAGGGAAACCAGCTGGAGGGTAGTATCCTTGCCAGTAAACAGGTGGAAGTGTGAGCCCAGACCCGTTAGCAGATGGCAATTGAGCCGTTTGTGGACCCCATGAGGGTACAGCTGACCCAGGTTGATACAGAGGGAGGTTATTCTGAAATGGGGCTCTCGGCTGTAGCCCTGATCCAAATTGAGTTGCCTGAGCTGAGTTCAGATCTGCTGTAAGAGGAGATGCCGCTGGTCCACTAGCAAAAGATGATGTTGTACTTGCAGTAGCAGGAGGAGGTGGCCTCGAATAATGTGACTGCTACAAAATAAGGAAACAGAAGTGTAATCTTCACTAAAAGAAAGTATACAACATCAAACAAGAAATAACTCACTTTCTATTTACAGAAGTATTGTGGTAGATATGATACCAATGTTATATTTCCTTAAATCATTATTTAGTGCAAATGGTTGCATATATCCATGCCAAATAAGAAATACATGCAGAACCCCTGTAGGGCACAGGAAAGTATCATATTAATCTTTATAAAAATAAGACACCGTACACTCTTTATGCCCATAGATGTTAGTACCGTACGATTTGACTATGTTACTCGGATACTTTAAATACCTTACCGCATCCGTATAGGATACTTGCCGCACTTGTATTCAATATGAGTTGCGTCCGATACTCCACGTGACAATCAGAATGCATTTCTGATTTGTCACTTTGCCGGAAGGTTGAAACCACTTGTGTATAATAATAGTCTTTGTTATATATATTCACTTATATATTGCATTATATAATGGATTTAGTGGTAGCCGGTCCCAAGCCCGGAAAGGAGGGTTGTGATAGGCTTGGCGTGCCAACATAGAAATTCAGCCAATCTTATGGAAATGAAATCCAATATGGGCTTCATTTCTAGCCTACCCCAACTTGTTTGGGACAAAAGGCTTTGTTGTTGTTGTTGTTGTTGTTGTATATAGCAACACCCGTCTTTAAGATTTTTTAAAATCGCCCTATCGCCGCACCCGCATCGTATCGGATACGATACCCGCACTCGTGCAACATAGGGTATGAGTCAGAGGCTTACTGATGTGTACCGTGCATCTGTATCGGAAGTTTCGTGAATCGTCAAAATCGCAGCGAATCAGCGGAACGATACGTGTGTCGTATCGTATCGAACTATTCACCAATTAGCTAACGGCCAATAAAAACGTGTCGTTGTCTTCTGATTAATATATTTTCCATGGCTTCGCCTTTTCTTCGCCTTCGCTTTTGTTCCTTCCCGTGTGAGACTAAAGACGGAGAGAGAAGTTCGAATTACAGATAGAGAAGTCACTTTTTTGTCTGTTTCTCCATCACGAAGTAAGCTCCATCACCAATTTCTCTTTCTGCTGCTTCTCCGTCGTGAAGTATCCTTCTAGTCTTCTTTAAGATTTTAGGTTTTAGAAGCTGACAGTTTAATTTGGGATTTTAGCACTACAAAGTAAATTTGATGTCCTCTGTATTTTAGGTACTACAAAATAATTAACCTGTCAGGGATTGCAGTGGCACAATAAGCTAAAGCCTAAAGTACTAAACAGAGAATTTGGTATTTATAATTTATAGTTAATACTAAATAGTAATTTCATAATATTAATTTCATATATTATTTTCCATTTGTACTGTTTATTATACAGTACAGAAGATGGTATTGGTAGTAGAATAAAAATCAAATAGTATCTGTAATAGAACAGAAATTAGAATAGAATGGTAATATGGTATAGAAATTAGAATAGAACATTGAAATTTGAATAGGACCTTCCAATTAGAATGGTATCAAAATTACACTACCTTGCACTGTTTAAATTAAGAATTTCATAATTTACTTTTTCACTTCTAATTTAGTTGCAATTTGCAAATCAAATGAAAAGAAGAAAGGGAACATCCCAAAATGCTTAAATGGCGCACGACTTATTGTTATGCCATAAAAATATGATATAATGTGTTATTGGAACTTTCTTTTGAATGAAATTCTTTCAAAACTAGTTATGTTACTTCATTTCAGGTGTGACTTAGCGTATCTTAAACGATTTGATACAATGCACAATACACGATACGATACTAAATATAACGATCCACGATACATTTTATGACTCAACAACTATGTTTCCGCCCATCATAAAGTACATCAAACTACCCTTCCCATCAATAATTAGACAGATGATTTTAAGATCTAATAATTTATATATGCCTAATGACTGCGTTTATGCCGTCGGTTTTTAAAACTCGGTCATAATATATATGGTAAAATCGAACTTTAATATATAATATTATTTCTATTTATAAATTTTTGTTTCAGATTAGAACAAAATTGTTAGGACAATTCAACCAATGAATTTTTGCCACGCTGCAAAGATATTACAAGTAACAACTTGGAGCAATCGTAGCTGGAAGCCTGGAACTATATATCATGCAATTTACTTGTATGTTCTTAAAAGGACACAATCATTACCCCGTAAGAGAACGTGATACTTAGAAGTTAGAATCACATACTTCCAAGATATTTATACAAAAACGACAGAAAACTGAAAGCACGATCAACTTTATGAAACGGTCAAAAATGAAGAAAATTTTCAAACAAGCCTGGTGGAGAGCAGTACGTTAGCAATACTACTACTGCACAAAATACAAAAATAATCTAAGAGACGTGAACAAGACATTCTAAAAATCATTGAAAAGATGCTCTTGGTGCCAAACATTCATTCGTCATGCGATACTGTTCTCAGCCAAACATAACATAATAATTAATTGCTATCAGTGGATTGGTACCTGAATAATAGCTGGATCATTGTGTATGGCAGCAGGTGGAGCAGGTTGAGAAGGCGCTGAAGCCTTGACTTGTAAATCCTACCAAAATCAGAACAGAAATTCTTCGCATAAAACGTCTATTGTGCAACTACAGTAATACATCAACATTTTCATGTGTAAAATTTACCTTAATATCGCTTCCTCGAAATAGAATATACTCGTATATTTTGTCACTAGCAGGGATCTGCTGGCCAACTTTCTTTCTTCCCTCAGTTCCAAAAGAGCGCACTACAAAAGAAGATTACACATTTACTATCATTTAGGGGGCTCTGTACGAGTATTTCAGGGGAATTACCACAAAAAGCCCCAGAACAAGCTACTCACCACCACTAAGGAACGGATCTTGTACAAATCTAAGAATTTGAAGCGCGTGCATATCAAAACACCGTAACAATTACCGACAAAATTATACAAGGTATGAAGCAAAAACCGGTCTTCAATTTCTGATCCGTACAGTTCAAGTTTGCAATCGCAACCTCACTAGAAAGGAGATGAAGATCTCTATGCCTAGTTTTGCATTTTAGACACTAATAGCAAAAAAAATATACAGGAAAAGGAGCAAAAAGAGGAAGACTTGAGATACCATTTCTGAGGCCGATGCTAGATTCTTCGGTGTTAATCGTGTACAAAACACCCTCGTAACGAATCTCGCTCTTAGATGTGAGACTTATCAAGCTCCCGATATACGAGTCTGCTGTCGCTCCGCCGCCAGATCTGCTCGATGCAGCCGTAGATTTCTCCGGAGATGACACCGCCGCGCTGGAACCCTCTGACGACGACATCAAAGAAGAGAAGAGAAGAGCACGAGGAGAGAGTAATTCAGTAGATTTGTAGAGGAGAAAGAAGAGGTGCCTAGATGCTTGAGATATAGAGAGAGTTGCGGCTTTAGGTCTTCCAGCAGCCCCTTGGTATTCGTTTCTCTATTGCGTTAATGATAATAGATATTGGGACTTTGGGAGGAGGGAATGTAAATTGTTGCATACATCGGGTATATTAGAGAACTGTACACCGTGACTGACAAGTGATTGCGTTGTGAAAAGCTCAAGAGCATCTACATTTTGTTTTACAATTGTTTATTGTTTATTCTAATATGATAATTGTTATTTTAATTGTTGAGTTTGAAGATGAATTATTAATTAAGTAAATTTATTTATTAAGAAATTGCTTAAGTAACACGTTGGCAAAATGATTTGACAATATTCTTTCTTTCTCTTTAATTTACAATTATGAGCGAATTGCTGGAATGGAGCGTTTAACAATTTATGAATTTTTTTTAATTGCTAAAAGTGATGATATGACTGTTTAGCAATCGCAAAACGATAATCTTCCCTAAGTGTCGGACTGCATTTCAGTGGACACGCCATCATCACTGTTGATTCGAGATCGTTAGCAAATTTGTGTCGTTCGCTCGCTGCTCCTGCTTGCAATAGTGTAGCCTTTGTGTAGAGGGTCATTTTTCGCTTTACTCCAATACGCTTCCAAGTTTGCAAATAGTGACAGCATCGCTACGTTTCTTTTTTCGCAACTCATCCCACCTTTCTTCACAACTTATCACAGCTTATCACTGCCGTCCGATTAAATTTTCTCGAGAGAATCGAATCGATTCCAGCCCTCCTGTCATTGATTCCTCTCACAATTCCACGCCGCTCTCTTCTTCTTCGATAACTCCTCTTCTTCTTCAGTAACGCTTCATCTTCCTCTTCTTCTGCCATTAAACCTTCTCGAGAAAATCGAGTAACTTCTAGCTACAAAATCGTTCTCTTTGTGTGACTCATGTCCTAACCCTAACTCTCTTTGTTTTCTCTTTGTGCGCCTCATCATCTTCGATTCAGATCCATATACAAAATCGTGGTCCTAACCGTAAATCCCTAAATCTCTATTGAGAGAGACTTACCATGGAAGCATCTGACGGCTTTTCTGTGAATGATACGTCGCTTGGGTTGGACTGGATTGTGCTACAGTCAAAGAGTACCCGTCTCATTCTAAATTGCTCCTCGAGTTCACCAACTTGCCTGCTATCAACAAGCAGCCGAGAGATTTCAGATTCTTGGAGAAGCATATCAGGTATTGAGCAGCAGGTTTGTCTTAATTCAAAATGAAATAAAATAAGTAAAACAATTGATGCTTCCGAGTTGTATTCATAAATTAATTGTCAGATTGATGACCTGGTAATGCAAAATAAAAATAGTAGAAAAATAAAAAACATATGATTCTAATTTGTTACAAAGCTTATCCCGTTGTTTCTAAGAAAATGACTTACAGTTTCAATTAATTTTTAAAGACTAAGCAATACAACTCACCAGCATTGCTTAGTCTAATTTGGTCTCGCATAATCTAATGACAAGGTAGTATTGCTTAGTCTAATTTGATTTCACATAATCTGATCTATAGCTAATATACAAGACTTTCTTAATCCTAGTTGTTTTTGTTTTGTTGAATCATGCTAATCATAATATGATATTGATAAATTATTATTATCTTCAATTTTCAAGAGCTTGAATTTGGTGCTCGAATCTGTGACTTAATCTGGTTTCTAAATTGCGCGAGGTTACAAGATTGTCTGTGTATTGTGATGGAATATGACATTGAATTCCTTATGAGCTTCGTTATACCCAGAATGAAACAAGAGTGCATAACTTATAACCCGATTTTGCAATTTTCTTAATTTCATAGTTGAATTTGAATCATGTAATTTATCAACTGAGATGTGAAGTAATATGTGTGCAGAATAAAAAGGTACCAAACCAATAAATTTCAAAGTCAAAGAATGTGTAATTGTTTTTTTTTCTTTCTCTTTCTTGATTTATATTTTGTAATTTCATAGGAATTTTGATTAGAATATTCTGGATTAGATATTTGGCTTGCTTGACGTTTTATATTCTAAGTCACAAATGAATGTTTGTTTTGTTGTTATTGAATTTGTTTCTAATTTTCCGATTTTTTTTTCGAAAAATAATCTCCATTCTTCACAATAATATGCAAGACAACAGTTGCTTACAAATATGAACAAATTATCACCAAATTTATATACAAAACATCATTCTCAATTTATGAACAAACCAACCTCAATTGCATATCACTTTGATTGTAATAATTTAACAAAACAAAGAAAAAATTTAAAGAAGCGGCGTAGCCGCTTTGCTTTTTCTAGTTAAAATAAATTGCTCTAATGCTTTAAAATAAATGGGTTAATACTTTAATGGGGTGCTCATTGGATAAGAACATTTTGTTGGATTTAAAAGTCTGTGTTCATATGTCATTTCCAAGAGCCGTAACAAATACTACTATATTATGTATCTATGCTTTACAGATGATATTTTTAAAGGAATCGACTAATCGTTCTCTAATGTCTGTCTCTCACTTTTGTCTCTTTAATTAATTTTCTGAAACAAAAAAAATCAAACAATCAAATGCGAATAAATAAACAGTCAAAATATCTTCGTGAATCGCAGTTATCCAAAATATGGAATACCGCTCTAACCTCAAAATATTATTTTCCGAATCCCATAAACAACCGTATACGAGAAAGAGAGAAAGTATATTTATCGATACGAATCCGAGTTAACGAGTCCGAGTCGATTTTGGTGCATCTTTCCCTCTCCCCTACCCCTCTATTTATAAGAAAATGAGGAGGTTATATTTTTACAAATAAATCCTTGAAAAAAGTAAATTTCCAAAAATACCCTTAAGGATAAGCATGATGACATGGAAATTTTTTTATTAAAAAATTTCTTTATCCAACATGCCGACCTCAACTTTTTTATTTTTTATTTTTAATTAAGATTTTAATTAATTTTTAATTAAGGTTTTAATTTGATAATGACTTTCATCCCAAATTCAAAACCATAATCTATAATTAAAATCTAAATCAAATATATATAAACATACATAAACATATAATTGTTCTCAACAATTATATTTCTCAGGGTTTGGTATTTGTTTGGTTGTGGTATGATTTTATACAACGTATCGTATATGTCTATAAATTCAACCGTTGTTTTGCTTGTCATCTATATAACATATATAATTTAATCATATCATATATAATTAATTATAACCATCTTAATATTAATTATAACTATTTATAATTAATCATTAAGATTCTCTAATTTAGCTCATATGCGGTGTGTAACCCAATAGGATCTGTGTTATGTTGGTAAATAGAATTAAAATCATTTTAATTTCTATAATCATAGGAGGCATCTGACATCTGCTCTATGATCATCCAATTACACAGACGATGTTGTACTTATGCAATATCACGATCCACTAAACATTTTAGTCGTGTTAATTCTTTCGTCTCAGAGTATCAGATTAGTTTCAAGGTAGGTGTGTGTCATCCTTGCAAACTTAATCTTTTCTCGAACTTGAGTAGACTTATCAAATATAATTACTCTTGTAATTATACCGCATGCAGATAATTCACTCCATCAAGGGGCCCAGTGATAGTGTAACAAGTATCAAGATACGAGGGACAATAGTACTTTCAGTAAACCATCACTACCTCAACTAAGCTATGTATACCGAAAAGCTACCGTTATGATTGCGTTTTACCGACAACATTAGATAACAATCACACATACACATCTCTTAGTAGGAAAGATGAATATTTTATACTTTAGAACTTAACACTGAATGAAAACATTAATGACACGTACACAATTCCATTTAATGTTTCATTCGAGGTCTGTCAAATACCATGTTATTCTAACACGTATTTATGTGATTAAAACGACATCTCATGTCTATGGTTTGTAAAACTTAACCATCTTTTAATCCACATTCTAACCTTATAAAGGTAAGCTAGTGTTCTTGCTAATTACCTTGGTTAGAGACTTTTAAGAATATTTATCATCTGTATTATGAAGTTTCACAATTCCAGTTATTGACTCAAGTCAAATAAAGGAATGATTCATAACTCAATAATACTCAAGGTAACAAAATGACAGTTTATTAATCACTTGATTCATGAACAAAGCTTTATGATAATTTATCGTATTATTGACTTCTAGATTATTACAAACTAACAAATAAAATTAAAACCATTTTAACTTTTATAATCATATGAGGCATCTGACATCTGCACTATGACTATCCAATTATACAGATGATGTTGTACTATATAATACCACGTTCCACTAAACTATTTTAGTCGTGTTAATTCTTTTGTCTCACAATATTAGACCAGTTTCAAGGTAGGTGTGTGTCATCCTTGCAAACTTAATCTTTTCCTGATCTTGAGCAGATTTATCAATTATATTACTCTTGTAATCATACTGCATGCATATAATCCTACTCTATAAGGGGCCCAGTGATACTAGGGATAATAGTACTTTTGATAAATCACTTTTAGTTTGTAATAATCTAGAAGTTAATAATACGATAAATTATCATAAAGCTTTGTTCATGAATTGAGTGATTAATAAATTGTCATTTTGTTACCTTGAATATTATTGAATTTATGAATCATTCATTTATCTGATTAGAGTCAATAACTGGAATTGTGAAACTTCATAATATAGATGATATATATTCTTAAAAGTCTCTAACAAGGTAATTAGCTGGAACACTAACTTACCGTTACAATGTTAGAATGTGGATTAAAAGATGGTTAAGTTTTACAGACCAAAGACATGAGATGTCGTTTTAATCACATGAATACATGTTACAGGAACATGGTATTTGACAGACCATGAATGACACATTAAATGGAATTGTGTACGTGTCATTAATGTTTTCATTCAATGTTAAGTTCTAAAGTATGAGGTATTCATCTTTCCTACTAAGAAATGTGTATGTGTGATTGTTATCTAACGGTGTCAGTAAAACGCAGTCATAACTGTAGCTTTTCAGTATACATAGCTTAGTTGAGGTAGTGATGGTTTACCAAAAGTACTCTTGTTCCTCGTATCTCTATACGAGTTACATCCCATAGATCTTTGGCAGTCTCATAGTGCACGAAGATCTCTGTTAACTGAGATTGTAAAGAGTTAAGAATAAGAGTGAAAGTTTGACCGTCAAGAATATCCCATTCTTCTTGGGCATCTCCTGTGTCTGTCGGTCTGGGCCTATTGCCATTGATGAACCCGAGCAACCCTTTGCCTTTGAGAGAAATCTTGGCTAAAGCAAGGTCAAGTGCCCGAAGGTCAAGTGCTATGTAGGTCTACAAGGACAATCCAAGCGCCCGAGAGGTACTTGGGACTGCACGAGGTCTCAATATATGATATTGAAGATCCTATGACCTATGCGGAAGCAATGGATAGGCCCGACTCTGAAAAATGGCTAGAGGCCATGAGATCAAAAATACAGTCCATCTATGACAACACGGTGTGGAACCTAGTTGTACCATTTGATGGGGTGAAACCTATATCTAACAAATGGATTTTTAAAAGAAAAATAGACATGGATGGTAAGTTGACTATATACAAAGCACGGCTGGTAGCGAAAGGTTTCAAACAAATTCAAAGAGTTGATTATGATGAAACTTTTTCGCCCGTGGCCATGTTTAAGTCAATTCGGATACTCCTAGCAATTGCCGTATTTCATGATTATGAAATATGACAAATGGATGTCAAAATCGTCTTCTTAAATGAAAATTTAGAAGAGGATGTGTACATGACACGGTTTGAGGGTTTTGAGGATCCAAAGAACGCTGGAAAGATTTGCAAGCTTCTTAAATCTATTTATGGATTGAAGCAAACATCATGGAGTTGGAATCTTCGGTTTGACGAAGAAGTCAAGAAGTTTGACTTCATCATATGCGAAGAAGAACCATGTATGTACAGAAAAACTAGTGGGAGTGCCACGTTTTTTTAATCTTATATGTAGATGACATAATCTTAATGGGAAATAATATTCCTATGTTGCAAAAAGCTAAGTCTTCATTGAAGAAAGTTTTCTCGATGAAAGACTTAGGCGAGGCTGTCAATATACTAGGCATAAAGATCTATCGTAATATATCGAAAAGACTTATAGAATTAAGTTAAGGCACCTACATTGACAAGATGCTAAATATGTTTAGCATGCAGGATTATAAGAAAGATTCCTGCCAATGAATTATAGTGCGCAACTTAGCAAGATTCAATGTCCTTCGACAACTGATGAGCGAAGCATAATGAGTAGAGTGTCATACGCTTCGGCTATAGGCTCTATCATGTACGTCATGTTGTGCACTCGCCCTGATGTCTCATATGCTTTAAGTGTGACGAGTAAATATTGGGCTAATCTAGGCATGGAGCACTGGAATGCTACAAAGAATATCCTTAAGTACTTAAGAAGAACTAAGGATATGTTTCTCGTCTATGGTGGTGACACCGAGCTAATAATAAATGGTTACACTGATGCAAGTTTCCAAACTGATCGAGATGATTTGAGATCACAGTTCAGATACGTGTTATGCGACGTTATCACCTAATACGAGAAATCGTAAAAAGAGGTGATGTGATACAATCCTGGAGTACGCACAAATATAGCTAACTGATACAACCCTGGGTACTTGGTCCATTTTCAGAGGCAGTTACTCTCTCTTTAATGATCCCTGTAAAACCTACCATTTTTGACAATTATTTTAATAAATAATTATCTTGTTAATCGTAAATTTATCATTAACTAAAGTATTAACTTAGAGAAATACATAAAATTTGAAAATTTTATTTTCATTTGGTAATTTACAAATTTTCGATTGATAAAGAAGAAGAAAATTTATTTAATAAGTCATCACTTATAAAGGAATAAGTAATTAAAAATAACATAATGTACCTATAAACTAAAACAAAATAATAATTATCAAATAAATAACAAGCTTTATGCATAACAAAAGCATTACCAATTAATTTAGAAAGTCTATGGAACTTGAAACGAGTCAAAGTAACTCTCTTATTTCTAAATACAACTTGCAACACGATTGACCACTCAAACTGCACCACCATAAGCTCCAAAATTCCTTACAAACCATTCGGACCAAGCAAACCATATCTAGCGAGTTAATGGAGGATGAGAATTGCCTCTACAACAAGTTACCCCGCGTATGGCCGCACCACTAGCGTTGTAGAAGCACTCAAACCCCACTAATTCCTCCATAAATGTGCATGTGACCATCACCATTTGTGTGGTGGGTGAAGTGACCCGTTCGGATATAGAGGAAGTAAATAGCATGAGAACATGCATCGGAGCCGCCACAGAAGATCATGGGAGAGGATGACAACATCTCCCACTTTCCTTTTTTTCTTTTCTTCCTCTCTTCACGTGACTCTCTCTTCCTTTCATTTTCCTTTTCTTTCTTTTTTCCCCTTCTCCCTTCTGTGTGTTCTCTGTAGCCGACCCAAAACAGCAAAAAAAAAAAAGGGGGGGGGGGGGGGGGGGCATACCTCAGTTCCTCCGCCCCCCCTTCCTGGAGCACGGCCGACGCCCGCCACCGCACTGCTTATGCGCCCGGCGCCAACCCGGGTGTCCCACGCCGTCCCTCGGACTCACAGCACCCCCCACCATCTTTCCCCTCCTCCTACGACCCGAACGAGCGCCCACTCACCGACGAAGACCCCGCACGTTCTCTTTGTGCTGCCCCGCACCAAAATCTCGGTGTTTCTTTTCTTCCTTGTTGATCCCTCTCTTCCTTGCTGTGTCGAGCCCGACCCGAAGTCTTCGCCACCAACCGCCGCTAGCCTGACCCGAAGAGCAGCACCCATGCTGCTGTCGCTGTCCTTGGCAGTTCCCGTACGACGCAGCGTTGTCGAGTTCGTCCCCCACTGACTCGGGCTCTTCCCCCGCTGATCCGACACGGCTGGATGGACACCGCGCGAAGCCGCTACCATCCTTGCCCCTCTCGAATCCGGTACGTGCTTGTTTCCCCTTTTTAACAAAATCTCGTTAGACGTCGAAGCTTCGTTTCTTGCTGTAAAATGGTACGAATGCCGTAATACGATGTAAATAACAAAATAAAACTCAGAAATTGCTTGTACCACTTTGTACCAGCAAGATCTCCATGCTGGTACGGGTCTGGTATTGGTCCAGATGCGATTTCAGCAAAAATCGGGGACCAAACAGCAAGATTTTGGATTTTGACAGCCCCAGGGGCGTTTTTATAAAGAAACTGCTTTCTGTAAATTTTCTGGGGGCGTTTCTGTGAACTTTTCTGAAAACTGGGTCTTTTAAGGGCATGTTTACGAATAAAACTGAGTATTCTTAAAACTGGGTCCTTGCTAGGGACTAATTTGTAGATAAAAATTAAAACTGTTTCGAAAACAGTCCCTGAGCAGGAACTGTTTTGCGACAACATTGCAAAAGTTGGAAAAAGAACCTATTTAAATGGAAATTACATGAAAACGATCGTAGTAAAATGCCGAAAATTATGGGACCAATTTGGTAACAATAAAAATAGGTTAAATAAGCATTTTAATAGTCAAATAGATTTTAGTGAAGTAAATATACAAATAAATATATAAATATATATATACATATATACACACACATTGGTTGTTACATAGAAAAGTAACCATTAGGACTAAGGAGGATAATATTCAAACCGAATTAAATATAATTATACATTACTACAATAATTATTGTCTATTATCATGTATTTATATGACTATTTATTAAACCCTACTTTAATCAACTAGAATCTCAACTAATTTCCATAAAAATAAATAGTGTAAATATAAATACATAAGATCTTACCCTTGAGATAGAAACTAGTAATTGAATATGAAAATACAACTTTCATTAAACTGACTTGATGAACATTAAGCTAAAGAAAATAAATATGAATATTAAAATGATATTGTTATGTATATACATATATATGTATATGTATTCCTGAATTAATTAGTACTTATGATATAAATAAAGTAAATTCATCTAAGTACTGATCAATTACTCTAATAAATATGTAATAAGAAAAACTTCTATACATGAGCAAATTTCTCTATGTAATGACGCGTCACTAAAACACTAAGACATAATTGACGTTAAAGTACCTCCATAAAGATTAACACAACTTGGTAACGCAAAACATAATTTTTAATATATGAAATTGAATACATAATTAATTAACTATACTTATATAGGGTTAAACATAACGCTTAATTAAACTCATTATAACATGCAACTAGCAAATAGCGAGTTATTAATATTGTATTTATTATTAATCATAAACAATGTTATGATATGACAATGGTCATTGTCATCTATATGAATAATCTTACTCAATTTAAAATATAATTTAATATACGTGATATAATTCACCCTTTCCAAAAGAATTAACACACAACCAAACATAAACTAAAAATTTACCAACTTGTGTTTATATATATTTTTCTATACTATATTTAGCACAAACAAATATAACGAATAAATATACGACATAGTTATATGGTAGAATAATTGGTCATGTACGACATCGTATGTGACATATTGATATTTGACTTACAATTATACGCGACGATTAAATTAATTAAATATTATAATAACACGATTAATTTTAAAACACATTAAATATATTGTATATAAATATTAATAAATATCGCACATCACCGACAGAATTGGACTAAGTATAATTATATGTATAATAATATATATTGATCAATTTTTTCTATATCATAATGTATTACCCAATTAATTACGTACGATACACATACGTTAATGTGACTAAGTAAGAATATAAACATAAATGTATATATTGATCAATTTCTCTATAAACACATACATAATATAAATACACATATTAGTTAATATCTAATTAACTATTTTCCTTTCCTCTTTTCTTAGTTTAATAATAAAAGTGCACAACTAAAAGTGGTTGAATTTATAACATGTTTGCTTCGTGCTATTTCTCTAGTTTTCTATAGGATGTCGTCTTAACGACATAGTTATATCAGACCATTAGCAAACACATAATTTAAGATGTCACTTATATAAATAAATTAAAAGTGAGTACTGAATAAAGAAATAGAAAATTATAAGAATAGGATTCTCACACTCTCTGTGCAGACAGGACACTGCACAGAGATCTGACTAAGTAAACATGATAATGACATTATATTAGGAGCATCAAGGACGTCTCAACGTTTAGATTTTATTCTATATGATTTCATAAGTTAAAGAATGTTACAACACATTAGACTGATAAAACCCTAACGCCAAATAGGAAGGCAAGGTGACTCTTGACCATGTGGGCGCTGACAGAGTCGATGACATTGCAGAGATTCTCCAAATAAACGCATAGATATCAACGCCGCACTTCTTCGTTAACAGGTGTGGATTTCTGGGGATTATATTCCTTTCTCTTTTAATAGGACCTACCAGACTTACCTAAACAAAATTGTTGTACCAACTACCAACATTAATTAATCAGGCCCGTAGACTTGAACTGTCATATTTACATGTTGGTAACTGCACCATTATTTGAGACCAACCAGCATACCTGCATTCATATTGCACGTAAGATCCGATATACGGATCGTATAGGCTATTAGACTACTTATAGGTAGTTGCGTATAAAATATTATGTATATATTCTCGTCGGGAGTGATGAGTGTCGGGCCGGTGGTCACCAGCCGGATGTGTGGCGTGAGGGCATCGTGACGGGCGGATTACGTACGCAAGCTAAACGCCCGTGGGATTCTCCCGTCGGGATGTCTTCATAGACATTCGGCTGATGCTAATCAAACGTGATCATTACTTGATGACTCGTAGTGCCAGTTAGAGAGTTTTATTCTCAAAATCCTTATTATCTAGTATTATAATAATTCCTCTTTGAGTGATTAAGGTTCGGTTTCTCAGTTTAGAGTATGCGTGTCATATGTGACGTATTGGAGCTATTCCGTTCTTTATATATATTTTTATTAGCCGATGTTTCGGGATCTCCTAATATTCGAAGGACTTCCTCCTTTGGCCCTTGGTTGGTACAGGGGAAGTCTGGGGCTCCCCTTTGTCCCCTGGTTGGTACAGGGAGTTCCCTTTTATTATGGTTACTCAAACGGGTAGTCGGTTCCTTATTTTCGTATGACGGCTGAGACCGAAAGTTTATGTTTATTCTTTTCTTTTTGTAAGGTAGGCTTCTCGGTTCGCTTTTTGATCGAGTGTGTGCTTTTATAGCCGCTCATGCTTTTACCAGGGCGTTTCGTTCTGGAAACTCATAATTAAGTTAGATTGGCGGTTGATTATACTAGACCCGTCTAACGATACCCTTAGATTTGGCGGCTGACATACTAGACCCGTCTAAGGAGGCGAATCTTGAAGTCCTACACCCGGGGTTCTTAAAAAATTTGATTCTTTGAACATTTGTCTGGGAGTTTGATACCTTCTCATATTAGTTATCATATACTACTATTCCTCACATATATTTTGGGTTTCTTTCTCGTATCGTCTCTTTGGATAGATTTAGTTATTTATTTAAATTGATTAATGGTTAAACTAAATACAAGTTAGGTGTAGTAACTAAATATAGGCATTCTCAGTAAATGTGATTGGTCCAACCTTGAATCGGATATAATCCCAAAGGCTGGACCTTAATCCACACTGAGTAATTTTTATAAATTACTCACGTTCCACGGTTGGTTGTGGGGTCCAGGTAAGGAGCAGGAGTCTCTTTTGATGCGCAGAGGAGAGCGTTAGGATGGAGTCCGGCGTCTTCCGTTTTGAAGATGATTTCATTTGTTTCTTTTATTCCTTTTGTTAGGATTAGCGTGTAGTAGGTTAGCTAGGGTCGGTCCCATGTCCTTTGATGGGACCGTCCTCTTTTGTATGTATTTTACTTTTGTTTAGCTTCCGCTGTAAACTTTGTACTCAGACGCTGGATTTTATATATGTATTTGTTGGATGGTCATGTACTGTGTGAAATGTGTGTGCTTTTCCTTAAAACTAAATATAATAAATAAATCTTATCTATATTTTTGAGTCGTCAATTAAGCCTTTCGTGTACTTGTAAATCAAGTACACGTGGCGGGATTAACACCCCTAAGCTAGTCATTATTTCTGGGGTGTGACAATCCCTTGCGATGATTTTTTTTGAAATGCTTGACGTGAAAAGAGAATGAGAACCGGTTGCGATGTTAATCATAACGTCGAATTCCCACTTATTGAGGTTTTTTCTTTCCGTCATGACAAAAGAAACGAGAACTGGTGCGATGTTAATCGTAATGCCAAATTCTCATTTCTTGCCTTTAACCATACTTGAGGTTAGACAAAACCCGGTAGCGAAATTAATCATAACACTAAAGCTCTGATAACTTTTTTACCTTTAACCATACTTAAGATTTGACAAAGCTCGATCGTGAAATTAGTCGTAACACTAAAGCTTTGTTAATCTCTTAAGTTAGACAGAACTTGATCGCGAAATTAATCGTAACACTGAAGCTCTGCTAACCTTTTTACCATTAGCCACACTTAAGATTTGACAAAACTCGGTCGCGAAATTAATCGTAACACTGAAGCTTTGTCAATCTCTTGCGTGACAAATTAATCGAAGAAAGGGACTAGAACACCAGGTGATGCCATAGGTTAACAGACCCGATGCTCTTGTGTCAGAATCTAAAGGGATAAGTAACAGGGATAAAATCCGAGAAAAGATAAAAAAAAGAAAGAACTTTGATTATCAAAATTTGTTACTTACAAAGAGTATGATTTTTTTTACAGTACAAGCAAAGATTACAAGCATAAGGAGGGGCCCCTCTACATAGCAATTTTGGTTCATACAATTTTTCAATATAGAGTTCAAAGATTTTCAAAAGGGGCCCTGTAACATTAAAATTACACGTATTTATAGAGGAACCTCCAGGGGATTCATCTTCGTTCATGTATTATCTGTGGTAATTTGTGGCATTGCTATTGTTTGGTGCCATGCAACCCTTCATGTGCTTCTGCTCTCCGTGCTTCCCCATGGTACCCGACACCACTCTTTTTTATCATTTTTAGGGAACCCGACGGCCCGCATTTATGAGCAGGACAAGCTAACACTACTGCAGGTTATAAAAGATTCACCGCTCCCCTCTTCTCCCTCATAGATGCGAGTTGGAGAATTGATTCTGATGTACCGAGCCAGGGTCTAGGCCTATCTTTCCCCTCGAGCTTCATGAGACTGCTGCCTCGAGGAAAGTTTTAATAGAGGGCCAAAGACTCAAAAAGTTCAACAGATAGGGCCAATAGGACTCTAAAAATTACACTGAGGGCTAAAGACGCATCTATTAGTTGCGTCTCTGAAATGATTCATTTTTTTGCTGAATTCAAGACATTCTGTAGCAACTTTTTCAGATGTTAGCCCTACACTTAGGGGGGCAAGTAATAGTTGCGCCCCTAAATGTTGCTGGGATTTTTTTTCTAAGTTTATAGTATTAATATAGATTTTAATAATTATTAATAAGTAGTATTAATATATAAATTATTTGTATTTAGTAATATACTGTTACAGTAAACAACTAAAAGAAAGTAGTAACAAACTGTGTAGTATGGGACATTTAATGCATATTGCACCAAGGGTTTTTCTGCAAATTGAAATGTTGCAGGGGTTATTTGCAAAAGATTCAATTTAAAACTATGTAGACAACTTTATTGTCTCTGGACCCTTCCTGTCGCCTCTCCATTTGCTGGAAAGAGTGCGCCCTTCTCTTCTCTTCTCTTCTCTTCTCTTCTGTTCTCTTTTTCTTCTTCTCTGTTTTTCTTCTTTTCTGTTCCATGGGTGTAGCAAGGCAGAGAAGACCCCCTTTTTGTGTCTCCTCTCGGTGTATCTGCTCCATCAACATCACCTAAGTTTCTCATATCTCTTTAGTCCTCATCTAGTCTATTTCCTCCTGCTTTCTACTGCGCCATCAACAAGGCCATACTCGGTATAGCGCAAGGTGCTGCACCTGCGCCTTAGACCAAAAACGTGTAACAGAGTTGAGCCGCGGTGCGATTGGTTCTCTGTGCTGACCGTTGCTTGGTATGGCCTTGAATATGTCTTCTTTTTCTTTTCTCTTCGGTTAGTTAGGTCGTGTGGATAAAAGGAGTTGAACTTTCTGTTTGTGGCTTGTGCCGGTTTAAGTGTGTTCATTATTAATTTGCGGTTAGGATTGTTAGTTATAGTTGATACTTCCATACAATTGCTTCTTTATCATACCCCTCTGATATGGTGAGTCTATATGTGATCCACGTGATGGTTGAGAGGGTGAAACCTCAATATAAAAATGAGTTAAGCGAAAGAGTTTAAGGGAATGGTTAAGAGCATTAAATTGGATCACTAACATGGTTTCCATGGAGTAAAGGAGAGAGAAGCATGCTTGATTACTCTAATTGTTGCAATATAGCAAGTACATTGTGAATTATCTCTTGATGCATAAACTGAGGGTTCAAATGGTTTTGATTGTTGGTTTAATTAAAACAAATAGTTTTACTTAAAAACGGTTCAAGTGTTGGTACTTACTGGTTTCGTTTAGTTTGAACATGTTAGCTACGTTGTTTAATTTCAGAAAGAAAGAGAAACGTTAATAAGACTGAAATATTTTCCTATCTTGGTTTTTAGGTAGTTTTACAGGGGATCAGGAGAGATTGAGTACAAACGCTTAGTGATTCGATACGCAACGACTACTCATCAGGTGCGTAGTTTTACTTTCGGATTTACAAGAGGTTTGATTATGAAATATAAATATGATACTGCATTTTGATATCCGATTGAATTGCATATTTTGGAAAATTCAGCATTCATGATTATATTGACTACTTGTATTTGCATAATGGAGTTGCCATTTTGTTCGGTTACCTATATTGCTTGTCCCCCATTTTTGATCTTCTGGAATGATATTGAATTTGCAAAAGAAAGGTAATATACGAAGGCCGAGGGTCGCAACCTGACTTCGCAAAACAGGTTCTTTATGCGCATATAGAAACTGTCCCCTTCTGTGCTCAGTACCGGTTGGGATAGGGGATTATATTACTTCTTTGGGCCTAACGATGACGTTAGGTCAATGATTTTGATATGCGATTGTTTGAAATATGAAATGTCTCGAAATGATGTGAATTGATATGAAATCTGAACTGAATTACCAGACCTATATTATTATAGTTGAATTGTAAGAACCGATTGATACCCTACAATACTCGAGACATGTTATGTTCCTTTTTACTCTTATTCTTTGATAGTCGTTTTCATTTATTATATTGTCATTATATCATTATCTTTGCATATTGTGGATAATAAGTTTTAGATACATGATTTCTTGTATATACGAAAGTGAAACTAAATATTGCACTGGGAAATTATATTTCTCATTATGTGGTTTATACAATTTTTGCAGGTATTGGGTTCGATGTGTGAGTCGAGTCAGATGTCGTGTAAGCCTTTTGACCTTTTGTATAAATCATAATACTATATCAGTGTGTATATTTTGTGCATCGGGGTTTCACATCTTTTGTATTGTTGATAGTTGTGAAAAATCCCGATTTCATGTTGTACCTTTTGTATATGAATACTTGTAAAGTTTGTTGTTTATGATCGTTTCTTGTTATATCATTGTATCTTTCTAGTACTGTTAAATCTGAAATGGTATTATGATCATGTGAATTGAAAATGTTATATTGAATATGCTTGGTTGTAGCCTTACAAGTACATATGATCATGTATTCGTGGCGGGGTATGTCATGCCCTATCTGTCGGGGTGTGACAGTGCCTTTTTGTGGTATCAGAGCAAGGTCTACCAAAAACCAAGACCTGATAGGACGCGTGAGTGATATGCGACCGGGTAAGTACGCACGAAGTAAGTACTTATTTAACAAACATGAAGGTTATTTAAACTAATTTTGTAGTAGTATTTTTGTTTATATAGATAATCAGTTACATGGATCAAGGTACGAGACGTCGTGGAGGACAACGAACGCATAAACGTGCACCCGAACCGCATGTTGAGAATCGTGATGCGCGTGAGGGTGCTGCTGTTGCTGCTGCTGAAGTGCAAAGACAGAGAGAAATGGACGAGCGATTGATAGCCGCATATGAGCGAGGTCGTCAAACAGCAGATCAGAATAGGCCGGACCTTGCGGCTAATCAGGGTGGTGCAGGAGATCATTTCCGACAAATATACGACTCTTTCATGCGATTAGGACCTCCTAAGTTTGACGGGAGTGGAGGTTATACAACAGCTGAAGAGTGGCTCGCCAGGATCAAGACAAAGTTAGTGTTATGCCGAGCTCCTGACGAGGATCGCACTGAGTTGGTAGAACATCAGTTGGAGAGCACTGCTCGGTTTTGGTGGGATGGTGTTAAAAATAATTTCCAGGGGGATGCACCGAGGATTCCCTGAGAGTGGTTCGAGGAGCAGTTTACCCGCCGATATTTGGGCACGATACATCAAGAGGCACTACGAAGGCAATTCATAAATCTCCGGCAGGCTAATCATTCGATAGCTGAGTACAACAACTTGTTCTTGAGTTTGTCTCGATATGCACCGGACATTCGGAATGATGCACATCGCTACCAGAGACAGTATGTTGAGGGTTTGGTTCCAGAAATTGCTATAGTGGTGGACAGTCCTAAAGTGGTCGGGATACAAGCTTTGATGGAGTACGCTGAGCAAGTTGAGGTGCATCATCAGAGAAGAGCTCAACAAATAACTGAAAGGAATGTAAAGGCTAGGATGGAGAGACCGATGCGTTAGAGTCAGCCTGTGCGTGTTAAATAATAATCAATTATAATATTGAATATATTACTATAAACATGAAACATTTTTAATAAAACATATATTACTACAAATATTAAACATATACTTTAAATATTATTTCAAAATTAATAATAGATTTATAGTATTAAAGTACTTATTATTATAGAAGTTCATAAGCTTAGAACCTACTAATATTAGACATCTCCTAAATTTTTTTAAAAGTACAAATGGTATAGTGGCAGGAGGGTTTGGTTAGAGGCGATGGGTTTGAGTGAGGGCATGGGTTCGAATTCCCCTACTGACCATGTTTTTCAAATAACTTAGGAGCAACTAATACTTGTACCCCTAAGGTTCAGAGCTGTGCTCTTGCATCTAGAGAGCTTGCATTTGATCCATCACTTAGGGGCACAAGTATTAGTTGTGTCAGTCTCTGCAGCTATAAAACCTAAAACTCCCCTCTCACATCTATTTTTTCTTTTCCAAACCCGCCCCTAACCTAATTTCTCCCCCAATTACGCTCCCTCTATTTCCTATCTCTACTTCTCATTCTCCTTCATTTTTTTGGTATCGCTTGCTCTCCCTCTCCTCTCCTTGCTCTCCTTGCTCTCCATTGCTCTTGCTTGCTCTCCATCTCCTCTCCTTGCTCTCCCTCTCCAATTAAAGGTCAGATTTTCCTTTATTTTTGTAAAATTTAGCCATAGTAGTTGCATTGCTAGAAATTAGGTGTTATTAGTACTATTTATTCATTATTATTGATTATGGTAGATTATTATTGGTTGATGGTTAATATAGTCGATTATTATAGATTTTTATGAATTATTGGTGATTAATTGTGATTATGGTTGATTATTGTTGATTATTGTCTATTGCTAGTTTTAATAATTAAATAGTTTAATTTGTACCAATTAATAGTAATAATTATACGGTTTTTATGTTGGTACCAAATTGTAATAATTAAAAAAATTATTATTTAAAGTAATATATTTATACTAATATAATATGTTTAATATTTATAATAATATATTATAAATATACATATATTAATATTTTGTTTAATATTAAATTTATTATTAATTTGTTTAATAATAAATATATTATAAATTAGCACATTAATAAATATAATTAATATATTATTACATATATTTATACTATTTATATATATTTAATGCTATTAACACTATTTATTAATAATTTATATATTAATACTATTTATTAATATATTTAATGCTATAAATACTATTATTACTTCTATTAATTTGTATATTAATAAATACAAATAATCTATATATTAATACTATTTATTAATACATATTAAAATGTATATTAATATTACGAACTGAACAAAAAAAATACTCAGCAGCACTTAGGGGCCCAAGTAATAGTTGCGCTCCTAAATTATTTAAAAAAAATAGTCAGCACGGGAGTTCGAACCTATGCCCTCACTCAAATCCAACGCCTCTAATCAAACTCCCCTGCCATTAGACCATTTGTACTTCTCAAAAAGTTTAGGAGATGTTTAATAATAGTAGGTTGTAAACTTATGAATTTTTATAATAAAAACTACTTTAATATGAATTTTGAAACAATATTTAAAGTGTATGTTTAATATTTATAGTAATATATTATAAATATACATATATTAATATTATGTTTTAAATTAACTTTATTATTAATTTGTAGTAATATATTTTTAATAATATATTACTATTATCAATATATTATTATTTCTATTAATACTATGTATATATATTTAATGCTATTAATACTATTTATATATTAATGTTATTAATTCGTATATTACTAAATACAAATAATTTATATTAATACTATTTATTAATAATTATTAAAATATATATTAATACTATAAACTTAGCAAAAAAATTCTCAGCAGCACTTAGGGTTACAACTATTACTTGCGCTCCTAAGTGTATGACCCACATTCGAAAAAGTTGTTGCAAAATGCCTTGAATTCAGCAAAAAAAAAACGAATCTTTTCAGGGGCGCAACCTTGGCCCTCTATGCAATTTTTAGAGTCCCATTGTGTAAAACCCGCTATTTTTGACAATTATTTTAACAAATAATTGTTCTCTTAATCATGAATTTATAATTAATTTAGGTCTTTACCAAAATTCAGCCGGGAAAAAAATACGTAAAAATTTAAAACTTTTCTTTGATTAACTTACATAATTACGTATGAATTTAAAATTTCTAGATAAAAGCTCTCCGAGGAATTAAAACTAACGAGATATATATTAACAATTTTAAGTATAATAAAAAAATATATATATTCAATATATAATGTGCAAACTAAATTAATTAATAATTATTATACAATTTTATATCAGATTTTCGCAATTCAAATCAATTAATTAACTAATTAACTAGTTCTAATAATGAAGACCAATATAATTGAAACGTGTACATATTTAAAATTTTGAACTAAGGATAATAAATTAATGAAAATATTGCAATAATATAAAATATATATATGAATGACTCATATGTTGCACATGTAGGAATATAAATATAAGTTGATCAAATAATTACCATTAAACAAAAGTATTAAATTACTAATTCAATTATATAATTTTCAAAATTTAAAACCACTAAATTAACCTATTTCAAATTTAAATCACTTAACGAAATTATCTACAATCTTTACACACAAACATCAACTAATCTAATTTACTTACAACAAATTATGAAGAGAAAAAAAATCGAGAAAACTTATTTAACAAAATTCTAATTAAGATAAGATGTAATTACTTGAAAGAAATAGGTTAAATTCAATTTAAGTATTTTAAATTTTAAGATTTTGTTTAACAATTTTTAACCATTAAAACAATTTTTTTGTAAAATCATTAAGCCTTACATCTAACCAAAAACATTAATAATTAAGGTGTAAATTTATATAGACTATGTGATGAGTCAAACAACTCATTTGTTGCTAAATCATAACTTGCAACATGAATTGCCACTCAAATCGCATCACAATAAGTCCAAGAACTCCTTACCATTATCTTGGATCAAGAAACCCCTATGTAACGAGTCAACGATGGATGCAATTTGCCTTTAAAGCAGTTGCCACATGATTGGTTGCATCATGAGTGTCGTAGAAGCTCCAAACTCCCACTTAGTTCCTCTAAAAAGGTGTTGTGGTTCCTACCCTCCGTGGGACGGGTAACCTGACCCGTTCGATCTATGGGAGCATGTCATATATGGTTTGCAATACAAAACACTACAAAGTTTGGCCCACGGAATATCTCGGAACCACTCCCTCTCTCCCCCTGCCCTTTTCTTTTCCTCTTTCCCACTGTCTTCCCCATTTCCCATTTCCCCTGTCCAAAAATCGAAACAGAAAAAAAATGGGGGATTTCATCCCCTTAGAACTCTCTGCCCTCCACCTCGGCGAGATCGCCGGCTCTGCACGCGCCGCCCATCACACCTACACCCCTCAATCTCCACCCGACCTGGCCTCACACCTCTGCCATGGTGTGCGTCGATCTCGGCCCCTCTCGTACCCATCGGCTTCTCTCCGACCAGCCAGTTTCCAAAACTACTAAGGATCCCTACTCCTTCACCGGTTTCCTCTCCTTGGCAGTGGTGAAGCCGAGACCACACCTGATCGGCTTCTCCTCGCTGACCTTCGAGCCACCCTGCTCTCTCCCTGCCATGACCAACATGCTCACAACTTCTAACGCCGAGCTGCCACTTGCACGACCCAGTGATGCCGTGACCTAAGCCCAACACCACTTCTCCTTCTCTTCACCGACCAAAACAGTTCCACCTTTACCTTTCCCCCTTCTTGGCCTCTCTTCCCTTTTCTTTCTCCTCAAAACTGTCATTTCGCTGCGTCTTGTCAAGGTCGAAGTCATTGCACAACACGGACATCTCCGAATACAGATGGGGGTGAGCATGAGGGAAGCACTAGTGGTGATACAAGACGGGTGGAAGTTACCTTGCTGGAATTTCGATAGATGTGGTACTAGTTCTTTTCTTTCGATTCTCATTAAACTCATTCGGATCATATAAACTTCGTGTCGTATCTGTGTTTGCCTGCGAATTACTAGTGGCGATTTAAACAAATTTCTTGTTGCTTGTCCTTTGGCTAATTTTTGATATGATCTGAATTGAATTGATTTAAACATATATCATCACTATCAGAGTATCAGTTGTAACGAGGAAATTTAAATTTCACAGTTGCAAAGTTTTTTTTTGATTAACAGCTCCCCCAAGTCGGGGTACCTAACTTCTATTAAGAAATAGAAGCAAAAAACAAGTTTATTTACACAGCATCGAAACTGTATATGAGCCATATACAGATTCTGCTGGACCTGTAAGCAAAACGAAAAAAAACAACACTTTTAACTATCCTATTACAGAACTGTGAGCACTTTCCTTGTTATAACAACCATCCTATTTAGTCCGATTGCCCCCTATCCTATCACAGTTACAAAGTAAACAACCCCATGCGTCTATTGTAACTAACCAGTATGTAAAATAAATAAATAAATATATATATATATAAATATATATATATATATATATATATATATAAACAGAAGAGTAATTGCAAGCTGTTGTACTAATAGAACTTGTTTATGTATAGTTAGCTATACCAAGTCCTTAAATATGCGCTACAAAAACAAATTAATAAGGGGGCTCATGAGAAAACATTAAGACCCATGCAATAATTTTACATAAGACAATGAGATTAAAACATCATGGGATACGTAGCTTCGTTGGTAATTGTGTCTAATACTAGTGTTTTAATCACGGGGCGGGTCGGGTATCCGTGGATCCGACCCGTCCGGATTCATGGATCCACGGGTCCACGGGTATGACGGGGTGGGTATGTACGAGTTCGAACCCAAAATCCTCAACCCGACCCGTGATAAATCCGGGCGGGTCGGGTCGGATCCGTCCAATTTTTTGAATTTTTTTTCGAATTTTTCGAATTTTTCGAATTTTTGAATTTAAAACTGCACATTATTTAAATATATATATATATATTTTCGATTTTTTTGAAATTTTTTTGAATTTTTTTGTATTTTTTTGAATTTTTGCACGGATCCACGGGTCGGGTCCATGGGTCGGGCACGAGCGGGTTTTGGGACGGGTCGGGCACAGGTCTACACGGGCACGGGTTTAGACAGGTTTGGAGGATTTGGGGCCAACCCGATCCGTGGATTCGGGATCCGGGCACGGGCACGGGTCGGACACGAATCGAGCACGAACGGGTCCACGGACGGATAAACCCGACCGGATTTTTTTTAAACCCTAGTCTAATACAAAAGGATATCATATACATTCAATTGCTTAATAAGAAATTGTACCTACAATAGGACCTAAAAGCAAATAATGTAAATACAAACTACATGCACGTTTAATGAATGACAAACTCATTTTATAAATAGAAAAAAATAATAATTGAAATGTGAAATATGACGTGTATTGATTTTTCTTGCCAAATATTTAAGTTAGACAAAATAAGTATGTGCCTACTCCTGTGTAAATATTTACATCAACTACGATAAAATTTATGAATATTTACTAGCCTTGTTATTTAAGATATATATATATATATCTAAAATTATTTACTTCTATTAAACATAAATAAAATTAATCATTTACGTATTGAGCAATTTCTCTAATTAAAATTTAATAGGATGAATTTTTACTCGTTAACTAATATGTCATGTAATTAGAATGACTAAACGATCATCTAAGTTATAAAAATGAAATTTAGATAACCCAACAACTTTATAGATAATTTAACTTAGCAATTTAAAACATCCTTCTACATACTTAACTTAAAGAATATTCTATCAAATTATTTCCGCAACATACTAAGTTTCTATAATTGATTATATATAGTTCCTTACAAAAAAAGATCATCTTTTACGTCAACATAACAAATAGTGACAACTATGAATCTAAATACTTTTTTTCACAACAATGGATTTCAGACAATAAAGATTACCCGATACAAAAAGAAAAATAAATCATTTTAATAAAACTATGGAACAATTTTAATTAAACAAAATTAAATATAAATAAGTGAAACTCCAGTTAACATAATACCATGGAGCATGCTAATATGAGTATCACCAGTTAATAATTTATCTTTATAATTCTTCTCTTATGTCATGACAAGTAACTCTTTTGACAATTAACCTAATCAATCCATTAACTAAACAATTAGAATGTGACAACCAACCACAACACAAATGAGCTGACTTATGTGACCTAGTTAAGACATAGTATATCTTTTCATACTCAAAACTTTAATTAATCGAAATATGGACTTTAACAAGACCTTCAATTTATGAGATTGATACGTCTGACTCTTACGTCGCTATTCAGGAGATGCTTATCAAGACTATACTCTACTGTGTTGCCTCGAAGCAGCTATTGACGATACGAATCCCCTCGCTAAATAAGGTGTGGATTTCTGGAGTTTATATTTCTTTCTCTTCTATTAGAACCTATCAGACTTACCTAAATTGAACTGCGGTACCAAACTATCAACAATGGTTAATCAGGCCGTAGAACTTAACTGCCATATCCACATACAGGTAACTGCACCATTACTTGAGACCAACCTGCATTGCATGTTATTGCACCTCATCTTGCATGTAAGATTCTATATACAAATCGTAGAGTTTATTAGGTTACTTATAGGTCAATGCGTATTAAATACTATGTATATATATTTCGTCGGGAGTGATGAGTGTCGGGCCGGTGAGTTTTAGATTGGATGTAATCTGGGGCATCGTGGCGGATGGATTACGTACGCAAGCTAAACGCCCGTGGGGTCCATTCGTTGGGATGTCCATAAGGACATTCGACTAATCTTCACCAACGATGATCATCATTTGATGACTCGTAGTGCCAGTTCGAGAGTTTTATTCTCAAGATCCTTACCATGTAATATTATAATATTCCTCTCTGAGTGATTAAGGTTCGGTTTCTCAGTTTAGAGTATGCGTGTCATATGTGAAGTATTGGAGCTATTCCGTTCTTTATATATTCTATTAGTCGATATTACGAGATCTCTAAATATTCGAAGGGGTTCCTCCATTGGCCCCTAGTGGGTACAGAGGAAATCTGTGCCTCCCCTTGGCCTTAACTGGTACATGGAGTTCCCTTTTTATTATTATACAAACGGGTAGTCGGTTCCTTATTTTCGTATGACGGCTGAGACCGAGAGTTTATTTTTATTATTTTCTTTTTATGAGGGTAGGCTTCCCGGTTCGCTTATTGATCGGGCATGTGCTTTTTTGTAGCCGCTCTATTTTATCAGGGCGTTTCGTTCTGGAAACTCAGAGTTTAGTTGGGCCGTGGTTGATTTGAGACCCGCCTAACGATTACGTTAGGCATGTGGTTGATTTGAGACCCACCTAACAATACCCTTAGAATTGTGGTTACGATCCGTCTGAGGGGGTGAGTCCTGAAGTCCTACACCGGAGTCAAAATTGACATTTCATTTCCTTTGTCGGGTAGTTTGATACATTCCCATATTATTAATTGTATAATACTATTCCTCATAAACATTCTGGGTTTTTTTTCTCGTATCGACCTTTTGTTAGATTTATTTATTTAAATGTGAAATGGTCAATTAACACACAATTAGGTGTAGTAATTATGTGTAATATCTCAAATGTGAACTGGTCTAAATATTGAATCGGATATAAACTCAGAGGCTGGACCTAAATCCACACTTAGTAATTTTTATAAATTACTCACGTTCCACGATGGTTGTGGGGTCCAGATAAGGAGGAAAAGTTTTTTGATGTCCAGAGGAGAGCGCTAGGATGGAGTTCTCGGCGTCTTCCGTTTTGCTTATCATTTTGTTTGTTTTTCTTTACTTTCTTTTGTTAGGATTAGTTTGTAGTAGGATAGCGAGGGTCGGTCCCACGTTCTTTGATGAGATCGTCCCCAACAGTATGTATTTTTATTATCTCTATTTTAGCTTCCGCTGTAAATTTTGTAAAGACGTTGTTATATGAATTTATATTGTTGGATGTTCATGTATTGTGTGTCAAATGTGTTTGCTTTTTCCTTTATATATATATATGATTTGTTAATTATTCTGAATTCTTTAATATTAAATCAAGCCTTTCGTGTACTTGTAATCAAGTACACGTGGCGAGATTAGCACCCCTAAGCTAGTCATTATTTCTGGGGTGTGACACATTGGTCCTATTTGTGAAAATTTTTTGGTCTTTGACCTTCTATAAAATTTTATTATGATGTTCTTTCCAAGTGTGTGCTGTAAAACTATAGTGTGCTTATGTGGATGAATATTTGATGCTTCTACGGTTGTTGCACATTTAAACACTTGTGTACATCAGCCAGCTTGTTTTTGTTAATTCATCAACTATTAAGCAACAAGTAGTGACAGATCAACGTTATATTATTGTACTTTTGTACTTCTTATAAACTTATCAATTCTGATGACTTGAAATGGTTTTAGACCAAGTTATAGATCTTGTAGCAAAGAGGGAGCATGTCCAAAGTTCGTAATTGTTTTATTACTAGTCATTTCATAATGGTATCATTCGGTTTTGTTATATGGTTGTGGAGATAAAATGAGGCATGTACACAATTCCCCGAGAGAGCAGATGACAAGATTACTCTAGTTTAAGATTTTTGCACCATTCCTAAATATGACATTGACGTACACTATGAGATCTGATATTTGTTAATTACTCTTCAGGTTCATGGTGGAAATAAGCTTACATAGGGAGGAATATAAGAATAGGTAACTGCTTCCTTCAGGTTCATGGCCGTACATCAACTTAATGTTCTCCTTGTTTTGTTAATAGGTGTTGAAAATAAAGGAGCTAGGCAACTTAATATTCTTCTTCTTCTTCTTCTCCAACTCATTACAAATCAAAACCAAACTCGAACTAACCCGTTCTTGACAGTTCTTCTTCAAAACCTAGTCCTCAAACACTACCAAAACTCCAAATTCAAAGATGATTACTCAAATTCTTCAAGGATCTCAAGTGGTTTCGAAGCTTCTCAAGGTTATCAATCATTCAAGATGATTTTGGTAAGCATCCTTGCGTCAATATTTCTCATGGCATCAAGTCCCCTTTAGGCCAAAAAAATCATGGTTAGAAAGAAGGTAAACTCTAAACAATCAACGGCCTTACTAGAACAAGGTCAAGCCTCTCGTACCAACTCCAACCATAGATGTGAGAGGTCACTAAGGCCAAGAGGAGGCACCAATATTAAAACCCTAAAGGAACAAAGAAGACCGATTGGACCATAAACCCTCTAAAACTTGCCCCAACCAATAAATTCCTATTTCCATCCTCTAAGAATTTTACAAATTTCAAAAGTAAGTTTACCAATCGAAAAATCTCAACATCGTATTATTTCAAAACCAACAAAGAGAACAAATTGGGAGGTAGGAAATGGACAATAATATAAGACTATTTGGATTTTTTTTGCAATGGAAATCAATTCTTGAATGTGACATATTATATCAAGAATTGCTAATTTGAGTATTGTATGCGAACATGAACCCAATTAGAGAGCCTTGGAGAGTAGTTACATATACTTATGGTCAAGAACTCCCAATTAACGTTGAAATCATTTGTCAAGCCATAGAAATTACCAACATAGGGGAAGATGTATATCCCTATAAGACATGACCAGAACATATGATTAATCAGGAGGAATATAGAAGGTGGTTTGGTGCCGATATCAACTCATCTCCCAGCTATATATAGACTTGCCTTTTGTTTCATTAACAATATCCTTACCCCAAAGAGCAAGATCAAAACAAATCTTGAAATGTTTGCCATGTTTTGTCTCTGGCATCTCGTGTGTTTTGACAAGATAATCTAAATTCCTTTTATCGTCCTGAATCACATGAAATTGGCACTTACCTATTCAACAAAAATCCTTGCCCTATCCACACATTCTCACTAAGATCAGTGCTCAATACGTACTTAGAATTATAAGAAACACTCATCCATCTTTTAAAACAATTAAACTTGTTGAGCATCTTAATAAAATTGGTTGGGTTAAAAGTGGTAATTTTGGGAACCTAGGCGTAGTACAATGTGAATGAATGTATCATGATTTCAAATGTCCTACCAAACCAATTCCATAACCCGAATAGAGTCCTAGACGCTTCAATGGATAATCAAGTATCAGAACCAAAGTATGTTGCTCCAAGCCAACCAATGCAAGAGAAACTTCCTTTGAGTCGGAACCCGAGCCTACCTTTGAGTCAATGCCTCATGTTGCATCTGAGCAACATTAACCCTCTCTTTCCTTTTTTATGCCTCAACATTATTCAAGACTCATCATTAAGAATGTGCATGCCATGTCCCAACATTTTAAATGATCTCACTACGCGCAATCATGAATATTATCAAGGAGTATAGGCGAAGTGTGAACAAGTTGACGGATTTCAAGCACATTTCATGCTTCTTAGAATAGAAACTTCAATCCTTGAGGCAGAACTTCATCACAAGACAAGGGCAATAATAAAATGAGGAAAGATACTCCTCGTGACAACAAGAGAGGATTATGACTTTGTATTGTTAAACTTAGTGCTATGCTCCTTAGAATTAAAACTTGTGTATTTTAAAAAACTTATGTTTGTTGAATTTGTAATATTTGTGCTATGTTTTGAGCTTTATTTGTATATCTTGATCTTGATATATGATTTTTTGCTTGGTTTATTTTATTATTTTCCCCTATATTTTTCTTTGTCAAATTTCTTGATTGAATTGTGTTTTTTTTGTCAAATCTTGATGAAATCTTGAATTAAGGAGGATCTAATAATAATGCTTGCATTTGATTAATGCTCAAATTGAGGGGGAGCACAAATTTTCTTGATTTTTTAAAATTGCTCAATTAATTGAATTGTTTAATTGTTGAATCATGCTCAAATTGAGGAGGAGCAAATTAAAAGACTTATTTTTACTACATGCTCACATTTAGGGAGAGTTTAATATGTTTGTATTGCGTCATTTTTCCAGGTTATGCAAAAATGAGGAGCCTGTAGATGAGTGCATCATATATTAAGCATGCACTCACAATATTTTGCAAATTGTCTAAAGGAGAAGTTTGTTGAGTTTAGCTCAACCTTGTTTGACAATTTGCAAAAACGACATTGGACTAACATTTGAAAAAGTTTAGTGATATTTGCTAGTGATATTAACCCTTTGTGAGATCTAAAATATGTAGAACAAGTCAAAACAAGCACAAGGATGCAAGATGCATGAAAAGCCAAGCAAAATCGAGCCTTACATTATTGTAATGTCAGAGAAGGTGTTATAATGCATTAGAAGGCGTCATAACATCTAGGAAATTGCAACACTTTTGTATAAGTTGGGCTCAAAAGTTAGAATGCCTGGAGCTCAAGATGTGAAGAAAAAATTGCCGAATCACGATACATTGAGTGTCACTTGACTTTTTCTCTTGCTCTCTCTCTTTTATTGCAATTCTTGAGAATACTTATTGTATCTTTTATTGTGAATTTAAATTGCTAGAATTGCGCAAATTGTTTAGTAGCTTAATGTCTTGTTGAGTAAATACGCTTCCGCATTCAAAATTATTATTTCTACCTTAAGCTCCAATCTCTTTAAGTAAAATTTTCTAACAAAAGTGACATTAAAAAATATGAATATACTCAAGTGACCTATCCATTCAGTTGTGGATGAAATACTATGTAAAAATTCAAAAAGTTTTAATTCAAAAAATGAGTAATTTTGACACTTAAGTCAAACAAATTGAAAATTCAGTGATAAGATTATAATGATCTCAAATCTTGTTGAAGCACTCTCACTAAACTGAAATCAGTCCAAAATATTCAACAATAGTAAACAATATTGCATTATCATCGTCATCAAAGTTTTTTTTTGTCAATTTTTGTCCGGTTGAATCTTGATGCTCAATTAGAAAATGGTTGTGATTTCTTCATATGAAAAAGTTGACTATTTCATAATAAAATTGAACAAAATGAGGAGGTTTAGAAACCTATTGTATTTAAAAATGTATCAAAATTATTTTTAATGTTTTATCACCTTTAATAATAATGAATTGATAAAAAATGTTATTACACTTAGTGCATCATATTATATTGCGAAACATTCTTATGTCCAGTCATGATATTACACATAAATTGGTGCATATTGTAACTTCCAAAAGAAAATGAAAAGAATACAAAAGTATAATTCCAGAACTCTAAATTATCATCATCTAAAAGTGAAATATAAATACTCAGAAGTTACGCATGATCTTGAATTTGAACAATAATGTTCTTTAACCTTGTGAGAACACATATTAATTAGTTACATCTTGTGTATGAAATTTTGTAGTTTATTTGAGATTATTAAACTTAGATCATCCTAAATTGTCAAGATCTTTAGTGAATATACATAGTTGTGTAATTTCATTTTAAATGTTAGATTTTAATATTAAAAAATATTGATGATTGTTATTACCATCCAAAAAAATATTCTGGTCGAGAAATCGGCAAACATCACAAGTAAAGTTATTAATAAATTTTCTTAGCAGTAGCCAATAGCTAACTTTCTTCCAAGTTCTAATCGAACAAAACTTGACCAAAAAGTTTGCCTGTGTGATATTTTGTGACAAATGCAGAAAGCATGAGTATCGTACTACTTGTGCTACAAATGCGGATATTTTTAGTCAAATCCTAACGTTAAAAACAAATATTCTCAGAAGATTTCTTTACAACGGGATGTTGACAAATGTAATCCACACCTAATTTGACGGCTCCGATTAATTTTATGGCCTCCATTTTCCGAAAAGGAGAGAAATTTCTGGCGGTGCTCTCCTTCCGTATTAAACGATCCCAATTCCAGTATTTCTGCCATTCCATTATTCTAGCATTCCAAAATAGTAGCGAGAGAAAGGCGAGAGGAAGGAGAGAGTGAGAGAGAAAGAAGCCAGATACATTTTCCAGAAGGGAGTCTTGATCGGTGTTGAAAGAGAGAGAGAGAGAGAGAGAGAGAGAGAGAGAGAGAAAGGAGAAGGAGCCGGAGCTCAGCGAGAGGAATCGAGGTTCGTAGCGCCTGGCGATATAATAGGTAGAGAAATGCAATTCATCTATTTTTCCTGTTCTGAACTAAATCGACAGATCTATTTTCCAGAAGGAGTCTTGATCGGTGTTGAAAGAGAGAGAGAGAGAGAGAGATTTGGCAGCTTTGGTCGAGCTTTCAAAAGAGTCAGAGAGAGAGAGAGAAAAGGAGAAGGAGCCGGAGCTCAGCGAGAGGAATCGAGGTTCGTAGCGCCTGCCGATATAGTAGGTAGAGAAATGTTGATCATCCATTTTTCCTGTTTTGAACTAAATCGATTGATCTATTTTATTTCCCAATACATTTGCGAACGAATTTAACTAATATTTAATTTCTTGCTGCTCGCTAAGTTTCTTTTCTGGTTTTCGTCTTGTCTGTATTCTTGCAATTTTTGCCTCTTATCTTTTTGTATTTTAAGGAATTTGTATTTTACAGTTTCTATATTTTCAACTTTCATGTGTCATTTGCTGCTCTATATGCATAATCTCACGTCTTGCCTCGAACTTTTCCTTTTTTCAGAATGTGGCGGTAAAGATATCACACTCAAGGTACTTGAAGAAATGGCAGGAAGAACTCACAGAGAACACAGTTAGTTAATTAATCAGTATTTATGATTTTGTAAGTGATTATTACTTATTAGTAGTTTATTACTCTCTTTTAGGTCCTTCTCATAGCTCAGAGATTCTACGCTGTATGAGAAATCTAATACTCTTTCATTATTTTATGAAATAAGTAGGGGAGATCTTCTTTTTATAGTCTTATTTGTAACTTTTAATAAAACTATAGCGTGCTTATATGAATTAGGTAATTAATTAATCAGTATTTATGATTTTGTTAGTGATTATTAGTAGTTTATTACCACAAGTATCTTTTAGGTCCTCATAGCCGAGAGCTTCAACACTCTGTATAAGAAACCTAATACTTCCATTTTTTTTATGAAATAAGTAGGCAAGATCTTTTTATTGTCTTATTTCTAACTCTAATAAAACTATAGTGTGATTATATGGATGAATATTTGATGCTTCTATGGTTGCTGCACATTTACACACGTGTACTTCAGCCAGCTTGTTTTTGTTAATTCATGAACTATTAAGCAACAAGTAGTGGCAGATGAACCTTATATTAGTGTACTTTTGTACTTCTAATCAATTTATCAACTTCTGACTGTAAATGGTTTTAGATCTAGTTATTGATCTTGTAGCAAAGAGGGAGCATGTCCATAATTCATAATTGTTTTATTACTAGTCATTTCATAATGGTAGCATTCTGTTCTGTTATATGGTTGTGGAATAAATGAGGCAGGTACACAATTCTCCGAGGGAGCAGATGACAAGATTGCTCCAGTTTAAGATAAATTTCTGCACCATTCCTAAATATACCATTGACGCACACTGTATGATCTGATGTTTGTTAATTACTCTTCAGGTTCATGGTGGAAATGAGCTTACACAGGGAGGAATATAAGAATAGGTAACTGCCTGCTTCAGGTTCATGACCACACATCAACTAAATATTCTCCTTATTCTACATAGATAAAGGTTCAACATAAGCTGCACTGTAGATTCCACAGTGGTTATAAATAGTAAGAATAACAGTGCTTTTTCCAATTTCTCTTCAATTTTCCTTCCGCTTTCTTCTTCGATTGCCTTCTCGCTAGCCGACAGGTTTCCAGTGCATTTCAGTTTTCTCTTTTTCCTGTCTTTGCCAACATTCGCAGCTAGGGTTTCTTTGTTTTTCCCTTTCCATTTCTTCTCTACTTGCTAGGTATCTCCGTCTCCTCTTCGTCAAAGAAGAAAGAAATGCGGAGAGAGGCCCCTCTTCGTCTCTGAGTCTCTCTATCTCTCCCTATTGAGTCTGGCATTCTCCTCGCCCGTCAATCTTACTCTCTCTCTGCTTTGCTGCCTCACTTCGTAGTACAGTGGTGTTTTACCTTTTTTGTTCCATGGCTAGGTTCCATGGGTGAGGGTTGTCCGATTTGCCCGATTTGAGGAGCGGCGGTTGTCCGACGAAAAAATGAACAGTGAAACCTACCACCTAGCCCTAACCAGTAAACGCTAGATCTGACATGTTAATCCCTCTCCCTCGCTTTTGCTGAGGCTACAAATTCTTGCATTGTTCAATCTAGGTGTTGAGGATGAGAGGTGCGATCTTTATTGTCTCTGCTATTTTTTCTTTTGGACTGTTAGTTTGGTTAGTTATGAAATTGAAAGCTTTTTGTAAATTGTGTGGTCAATTGCTCTATTGTGTTTCTGCTGCTTGGCTTTCATCTTTATTACAATCTGCTTGCCATTTTGTTAACTTTCCTCTGTTGCTAGCTGTGATGAGAGCTCACCTTCCTTTGTTCATGATTTATTTAATTCTCTTTGGGTGCAATACTTATTAGTGTTGATTAATAATAAAAATTGATGGTCGTCATCAGTGATTGTCAGTGTTGTGCTCATTTATCCTGCATTTGTGCTTGCATTGGTTCTTATTTTGTTTCTTTCTCTTTCACTTTCTGTTTTGTCTAAAATAAGGGGTACAAATTGTTGTTTGTTGGGATTTCTTCCTTTTTTCTGGTACACTGTCGAGCGCGCTGTCTGGAATTGATCAGTTTTTGGGTCAATAGTCATGTTGTGTGCTTTATGTTTATTATTATGAAAATGACCTTTGTTTAAGTTGGTGACTGTGTTAGTGTACATGCTTGCGTGGTTTTACTGGCAGTTGTTTTGTTGGCCCCTTTCATGATAAAGATGGCTCGGCGAGTGGTGGAGATGACTCGACGAGTTGAACGGAGCGAGGGACCAATGGTCTTCAATTCGGTGCTTCCCAGAGATGAGGCCAACAACATGAATTGCAAGAGTAGGTGAGTCGACCACAAAACCATGTCAGTTTCTCTGTCATCTCCTTTTACTTTGTTCAATGGATTAGTAATAATATTTCTTTCATGTTCCTTTTCTTTTAAGTTACTTTGTAGGAACTTGAAGAACCTTTCATAGAAACGAACTTTGACCTCGGCACTTGCACAAATCCAATATTTGAAAGCTCTGTAAGTGTGTTCTTCTTTACACTTTGAACTATGTTAACAACAATAAACGCTTGCAGCATCTTTCATGCTTCACTGTGCATGGGGTTATTATTTTGCTTCAACCAGAGGGCTTCTGAAAAAAATTTATAAATACAAAAATAAACAATGCTTACAGTCAGGTACATTTACTTCCATCTTTACTAGCTTCAGCTATGAATCACACGTTTTATGGATCTTATAAAGTTGACAATGCTTGTAGTGCTATTTATTTGTGCCAATATGAATTGGATAAAGGTCATTAGCTTGAATTAAGGCTCAATCATTTTTTTTTTGTTTTGCTTTATTCTGTTCAGCCTTCTTTTAGTAATAATTAGATCTTTTTTAATACTGAAAAAGACACCCGCAGAGCTGGCTGATCAAAACACGGAAGTGCAGGCTTTCGCTGTCCATGCACCTGATCTTTTGGTCGAATCAACATATTTTTGTTAAATAAAGTAGCTGGGCAAGATTTGAAACAATTCGTGGAGATGTAGGCTTCTATCATCACAACAGCAAAGTCTCTTGCTGTTTTCCTGACTCGCAACATCAAAACAGAGAAGTTTCTACCGTATTAGATTTTCATTTGATAAAATTTTGTTCTGGTGTTCTATCCAAGTGTTGTGCTAATTTTTTTTTTGTTATTTTGTCTTGCTTGCAGATGTACTATACCAGGCAATGCCATCCCCGCCGAAAGGCTATGTGGGGAGCAACAAATATGCACTTCTTTATGTGAAGGCAGTTTGAGGAAGAACACTTGCAAGATACACTCTTTCTCAAATTTTAAAGATCTTGTGCTAAAAATCTATTTCATATTTTTTGTTGCCTTTTAAGTTATCTTTGACAGCCTTTATCTTTTATTTTATTTCTTGCAGATGTAACCTTTTAGTAGAGCGTGCTCGCAACGAAGATAGAGTCGGAGGAAAGCATCCCCAAAAACATTGTTATTCGATAATGCAACAATTATTTATCACACCTTCAGACTGGTTCTGGTTTTTATTCAATTTATGTCTTAACTCTTTTTTGTAATGTTGATTGCTTACATTTCTCTTAGATTTAGCATATACTTTAGCCTTAAACTTTGATAAGAGTAACCACTTGACAAAGTACATTGTGATTAGGTTAAGGTTAGTTACCTTGCAAGAGCAACCATTTCTTTGGTCGAATCCACGAGTTTTTGTTGAATACATAATTCATGTCTACCAGTCATTCACTTGTCAAAAATTTAGTTTGGAATAAATTTGGCCGTGCATCAAAGTCATATTCTCCTTATTTGTTAATAGATGCTAAAAGTTGAGCTGCAATTTTTGAAACAACTTGTAAAGATGTAGGCTAAAAATATCATTGAAACAGAGAAGTTCCTTGCTTTTTCCTGACTCACAACAATGAAGTTTAAGTCTGGGTAATTTTCGTAACAGCTCCCAAAGATGTAGGCTAAATTTTTTTTTGAAGTTTCTGTTTTGACAAATTGTGAACTGTGCAATTACATGTATTTTTTCTAATATTTTGTTATCGAGTTTTCAAACCATTATCTGGTTTTCTTTCCAAGTGATCATTAACTTTTTGTTGTGATTTTTTTGCTTGTAGATTGACCATTCCAATTGGACTTGTTCTACAATGAAGGCACTGTGGGGTGATTGGAAAGAGTGGAGTCAAAGGAGGAGGACATATCTGTCACGATATGTCCATGTGTGTATCGGAGCATTTTAGTGGTATGTCTTTGTTTTCAAACCAGCTTGAAGGTTAGCATCTTTCAGATCCATCTTTCTAATTCTTAACTACTAATTTTACTAATTGTAAATAAATGTTTTTTTGATCTATTGAAGTATAGATAGTACTTTTAAGATTAAAAACAATATGCATTTAACCTTCATTTGTATTGGATCATTGAACATGCTTTTTCTTTCTCATTTTTCTGAAAAAAAACTTGATTAATTTTTTCCTCCTTTTTTGATGGCATGTTTGATCTGGGACATGTTTTGTTTCTTAGGTATAGTTGTGTTTGAATTTTCATTGAGCAAATTGTGCATTCTTAGCCGATACAACCTTTCCGTATTACTACATGGGGATAAGATTTCTTGGTCAATTTCTATGAGGGAGCTTCTTTTGAATTTGTTCATTCTCTAAGGTTTTGTTGCATGATTAACACAAACTTTGTAAAATAATGTGATTCTCCTGTTGGAACCAGGGCTATCACATTCAGCTCTGATTAGAAAGGTTTATTGTATCATGGAAAAACTGGATACAATATTGCGGAGCTGTCTGCTGAAGGTTTTCAAAGGGGAAGCATGTATGCTAACTTGGAGCCCAGCAACAAGCATGTAAATATAGTTTATTATTGCTTATTAGGGTCTATTCGTTAGTGGACGTTTTCTTGGAAATTTCATGGAACGAGTTTGGTAATCTCTTTGATCAAATTGCAAGATCCCAACTGATAGAAATAAATGAAAAAAGATAGTTCGGAAGCGTTTGAAAAATAAACTCGGAGGTCATTTTCATTATCCCTTGGGTATGCTTACGTTGCGCATATAAATCTTCCCAACTAGATAAGTTGTCCCATTGTATCTTGTACAGCTGAACACCGTTAAGAAAAAGTTTTCCTAATATATTTGTTTCCTTTGATTCCCAAACAATCCATGTCTGCTGAACATGACTTAGTGATTTAGCAGTATAGTTTATGGACTTGACTTATACTAAACTCTGTATTTCATTTTCACTCCACATCACCTCAACACTTCTGCAAACGTTGGGAAGGAACACTCAAACAATGAGCTGAGCAAATGGATGAGATTTCTCTATCAGCCAAGGTAAATTTCCATTTGTATGTTAAATTTCTACTTCTATGTACAACAAATGGTGTGTTAATCAAAAGGAATGTCATATCACAAGAATATACACTCTTCGTTAGAATATCCCTTTTTATATAGATAATGGTCTATAGTTCCTTTTAGGGTCATCCTATTGTTTGGAATTGTCACTGCTGCCAAATAATGATCTTTGATTCTTCACGGTTGATTTGGTGGGTTTAATAAGAAAGTCTGGTTTTTTTTTTTTGCTTTTATGTCTTTGCTTAACTGCATCATGGTATAGCATTGAGGCTCAAGTATCAATTATTTTTATATTATTGTCACCCTGCAATTGTCGGTGAGATTTTTAATTGTAAACTTACTATTGTTCACCTTCATCTATTGTAAGAGGAATTTTTTATTTTGGTGAAGTGTTTGCATCTAGTCCAACCTGACAGTCGTGTGTTGATTCTCTTGAATTTACCTTAAACTCTTAAAAGTCTATAATTGAACAAAATTTGAAAATACTGAGGCCTGATTGAACTTAGGAGTGGGTTGTGTTTGTGTGTAAATTGAACGAGCAGGGAATATGAGGGTGAATAACTTCGGTAATGGTTACTTGCCTTGCAAGAGCAGCCGTGACCTTTGTCGAATCAACAAAATTTTGTTGAATAATTAATTCATGTGTATCAGTAATTCACGAATAAAAAAATTAGTTTGGAATAAATGTGGCTGTACATGAACTTAATAATATCCTTATTATTAGGAGCTTAAAAGGAGCTGGGTAACATTTGAAACTACTCTTTAAGACGTAGGCTTCTGTCAAAACAGAGAAGTTCCTTGCTGTTTTTCGGACTCACAACATCGAAACAGAGAAGTTCCTTCCTCGACAAACTGTGAACAACAATATGTATGTTTTCTACCATTAGATTTTCATTTCATCAAATTCTATTATGGTGTTCTTTCCAAGTGTGTGCTGTAAAACATATAGTGTGCTTATGTGGATGAATATTTGATGCTTCTACGGTTGTTGCAGATTTAAACACTTGTGTACATCAGCCAACTTGTTTTTGTTAATTCATCAACTATTAAGCAACAAGTAGTGACAGATCAACTTTATATTATTGTACTTTTGTACTTCTAATAAACTTATCAATTCTGATGACTGTAAATGGTTTTAGATCAAGTTATAGATCTTGTAGCAAAGAGGGAGCAGGTCCAAAGTTCGTAATTGTTTTATTACTAGTCATTTCATAATGATAGCATTCGGTTCTGTTATATGGTTGTGGAGATAAATGAGGCAGGTACACAATTCCCCGAGGGAGCAGATGACAAGATTACTCCAGTTTAAGATTTTTGCACCATTCCTAAATATACCATTGACACACACTATAAGATCTAATATTTGTTAATTACTCTTCAGGTTCATGGTGGAAATGAGCTTTACATAGGGAGGAATATAAGAATAGGTAACTGCTTGCTTGAGGTTCATGGTCGTACATTAACTTAATATTCTCCTTGTTTTGTTAATAGGTGCCGAAATAAAGGAGCTAGGCAACATTCAAACAATTTGTGAAGTTGTAGGCTTCTAGCATCAATACAGAGAAGTTTTCTTTGCAGTTTTTCTGACACAACATCCAAACATAGACGTACCTGCCTGGACAAATTGTAACAACACATCACATGTATGTTTTCTACCATTAGATTTCCATTTCTGAAAATTCCATTATGGTGTTCTTTCCTAGTACTGTGTTATGAAATGTTTGTTATTATGTGTTGCTTGCAGATGTACCATAAAGGCTGTGTGGGGAGGAACACATGCAACTCGTGTTTTTTTACTGCATTCAATTTTTTTCTATGTAAATTCGTATTCTATTTTCTTTGTAACTATCTATAATCTATTTGTTTCATTTTTATTCTTGCAGGTGTTGTTTGGGGATGAACGCTTATCGGATACCTTCTTTCTCAAATTTCAAAGATCTCGTGTTAAAAATTCTGTTTCTGGTTGCTTTCTAGGTTATCATTGACAACTTGTACCTTTTTTCTTTTAGATACTTTTTAATAGAACATGCTTCACAATGAAGATAGAGCCCGAAGAAACATCCACAAATTTATTCTTCTTCGACAATGCAACAATTATTTGTCACACCTCTAGGCTGGTTTTGGTTTTCCTTCAAACTGATGGATTGTCTCCTTTTTGTAGTGCTGATTGCTCTTACATTTCTCTTAGACTTAGCATATTATTCAGCCTTGAACTTTAATAAGAGTAACCTCTTACATTTCTCTTGGACTTAGCATATTTTTCAGCCTTTCATTGTGATTAGGTTAAGGTTTGCAAGAGCAGCCATATTTGGTCGAATCAACATATTTTTGTTGAATAAATAAAGTAGCTTGGAAACTTTGAGACAGCTCGTGGAGATGTTGGCTTAAATCAGCACAACAGAGAAGTTCCTTGTTGTTTTCCCGACTCGCAGCATCAAATCAGAGAAGTTACCTGCCTTGACAAAGTGTGAACAACAATCACATGTATGTTTTCTACTATTAGATTTTCATTTCATAAAATTCTATTCTGGCGTTCTATCCAAGTGTTGTGCTCACATATTTTTGTTATTATGTCTTGCTTCCATATGTACTATAATAGGCAATGCCATCTGACGAAAGTCTATGTGGGGAGCAACAAATCTGCAACTCGTTTTTTTTATTGCATTCAGTTTTTTCTTTGTAAATTCCAATTCTGATTTTCTTTGTAACCACTTTATAATCTACTTGTTTCAATTTAATCGTTGCAGGTGCATTGCTCGGGCCAGACTTTATGTGAAGGCAATTTGAGGATGAACACTTGCAGGATGCATTTTTTTCTCAAATTTTAAAGATCCTGTGTTAAAAATCTATTACTTGTTGCTTTCTAAGTTATCTTTGACAGTCGTTATGTTATTTCTTGCAGATGTAATCTTTTAATATAGCATGCTTCACAACGATGATAGTGTCGGAAGAAGCATCCACAAAAACATTGTTATTCGATAATGCAACAATTATCTGTCACACCTTCAGACTGGTTTCGGTTCTTATTCAAATTGATGTCTTTACTCTTTTTTGTAATGTTGATTGCTTACATTTCTGTTAGATTTAGCATATACTTCAGCCTTAAACTTTGATAAGAGTAACCACTTTACAAAGTACATTTTGATTAGGTTAAGGCTACCTCCTTGCAAGAACATCCATGTCTTTGGTCGAATCCACGAATTTTTGTTGAACAAATAATTCATGCCTACCAGTCATTCGCTTTTAAAAAAATTCGTTTGGAATAAATGTGGTCGTACCTCAAAGTCATATTCTTGTTATTTTTTTAATATATGCTAAAATTGAGCTGGGCAACATTTGAAACAACTTGTGAAGATGTATGCTAAAAATATCATTGAAAAAGAGAAGTTCCTTATTGTTTTCCTGACTCACAACATTGAAACAAAGAAATTCCTGCCTTGACAAATTGTGAACTGTAATATCACACGTATTGTTTCTAAGATTCTATTATCAAGTTTCCAAACCACTATCTTATTTTCTTTATAAATGATCGTTAAACTTTTGTTGTGGTTTTTTGCTTGTAGATTGACCATTCCAATTGAACGATCTACGATGAAGGCACTGTGGGGCGATTGAAAAGAGTGGAGGCAAAGGAGGAGGACATATCCACCACGATATGTCTCTGTATGTATTGGAGCACTTTAGTGGTATGTCTTTGTTGAATATAATTTTTAAATATGTTCAGAATTGAACCAAATTTGTTGTTTTGTGAGTTTGTATTAGCAACTTCCACTCAAATTCTAAACCTAGCTGCTGATCTGAGCACCATCTTGAAGGTTAGCATCTTCTGAATCCAACCTTTTAATTCTCAACTACTAATATTTACTGATTGTAAATAAATGTTTTTTTGCTTTAATGAAATATTGATAGTATTTTCAAGATTAAAAAGAGTATACATTTAACCTCCAATTCTTTTCCGACAAGTAAACTCAAAACAAATTACCAAGATACATATCAAGTAAATTCAAATTAGACTTAAATGTTGGTTCATTTCTATGGATCATTGGACTTGCTTTCTCTCCTTTTTTTTGAAAAAAAACTTGATTGTTTGTTTCCTCCTTTTTCGATGGCATGTTTGATCTGGGGCATGTTTGGTTTTTGAGGTATAGCTATTTGAGTTTTGATTGAGCAAGCTGTGCATTTTAGCCAATGCAACCTTTCCGTATTGCTACATGTGGATAAGATTTCTTGGTCAATTTCGATGACGGGGCTCCTTTGAATTTGTCCATTCTCTAAGGTTATTCTCATTTACTTTTTAATGGAAAATTATTTAATATTTTTTCATTTAAATTTTTTGTTTTACTTTAGCCTTAAACTTAAAGCAACGACAAACATCAGCCAAGATAAAATTGTTCAATGTGAGAATTAACGCATCTTGTTCAATGTGATTCTAAGATAGAATTGAGTAGTTCCTAACCATCACGAAAAGAATAACAACCTTGGTAAGTATTAAGAAAGTTACCAAGATTCATTGCAACATTAAATGTGATTTTGATTTGTATGTGCAACAGATGGTGTGTTAATCAAGGAATTTCATATCACAAGAATATACACTCTTTGTTAGAATTTCCCTTTTATATAGATAATGTTCCATAGTTCCTATTAGGGTCAGCCTTCTATTTAGAATTGTCACTTCTGCCAAATACCGATCTTGATTTTGTACGGTTGATTTGGTGGGTTTTTTTTTAAGAAAGTTCGGGATTTTTTTGCTTTGTCTTTGTTTAACTGCATCCTGGTATAACATGAAGGCTCAAGCATCAATTATTTTTATACTATCGTGGATTGCAATTGTCGGTGAAATTTTTAATTTTAAAATTACTATTGTTCAACCTGACTGTCGTTCTCAAGTCGAAAATTCATGTGTACCGGTAGTTCTCGAGTAAAAGATTTAGTTTGGAATAAATGTGGCCGTACATCAACTTATTAAAATCCTTATGTTGTTAATAGGTGCCTAAAATGAAGGAGCTGGACAACATTTGAAACTATTCATCCAGATGTAGGCTTATGTCAAAACAAAGAAGTTCCATGATTAATCGTGAACATGTATGTTTTCTACCATTAGATTTCCATTTCATCGAAATGGAGAAGTTCTTGGTATTATCCTGATTAAGCAACATTGAAACGGGACTTGACAAATTGTGAACTGCAATCACACGCATATTTTCTAATATTCTATTATCAAGTTTTCAAACCACTGTCCGATTTTCTAAGTGATCGTAACTTTTTGTTGTGATTTTTTGCTTGCAGATTGACCATTACAAGTGGACTTGTTCTACAATGAAGGCACTATGGGGCGATTGGGAAGTGTGGAGCCAAAGGAGGAGGTCAAGATATGTCTCTGTGCGTATTAGAGCATTTTAGTGGTATGTCTTTGTTAAATTTAATTTTTATGTATGTTCAAATTTTAGCCAAATTTGTTGGTTCCTGAGTTTGTATTAGCAACTTACAATCAAAACTCTAAATCTAGCCGCCCACCTGAGCACCCGCTTGAAGTTTAGCATCTTCGGAATCTAACTTTGTAATTCTTAACTATCAATATTTACTTGTTGTGAATAATGGTATTTTCTCTAATGAAGTATAGATAGTATTTTCAAGATTAAAAATAATATACAATTAACCTCTATTTCTTCTGTGACAAGTAAACTTAAAACAAATTAGCAAGATACATATCAAGTGAACTCAAGTTATACTGTTGATTTCGTTTTTTGTGGATCATTGGACTTTCTCTCTCCTTTTTACTGAAAAAAAATTATCGTTTCACCATTTTTTGATGGGATGTTTGATCTAGGACATGTTTTGTTTCTTAGGTATAGTTCTGTTTGAATTTGGATTGAGCAAACTGTGCAATTAAGCCGATATATCCTTTCTGTATTGCTACATGTGGTTAAGATTTCATGGTCAATTTCTATGAGGGGCTTGAATTTGTCCATTCTCTAAGGTTATTCTCATTTACTTTTGAATAGAAAATTATTTAATATTTTTTTTCTCATACAAACATATAAGTGTGGAATTTATGCTTCTAAAGTTTTGTTACAGGAACAACACGAACTTTGTAAATAATGCGATTCTTCTGATGGGGCCAAGTTTATCACATTCAGCTCTGATTAGAAAGGTTTATTGTATGATGGGGAAACTGAGAACAAAATTGGGGAGCTGTTTGCTAATATTTTCAATAGAACGAATCACACTTTTACCACTAAACTATACTCGTTATATAACAATATATTATGATAAATAGACCATTTGTCGAATAAATATAAGATAGAATAAAGATAACAAGTTAATTGTGAGAATTATGATTTTGCGTTGTGTTTCATCTCCACGTAGAGAATCAATCAAAAAAATCAATAAAATAAATAAAGTTTTCTTTATTTTTTTCATAAAAATTATTCAATTTAAAACATAAGATTAGAATATTAGAATAACTTATAAATATCAAGCTAGATTGTTAGATAATAAGTCATTATCATTACTCAAAAAATTAATTTTATTACTAATGTTCAAAGAATTTTTGAAGGTCAATTGTAAAAATGATAGATTTTTTTTACTTTTAGAATATTGTTTATCTCATAAATTTTATTACATAGATCTTAATTTATCAAATGGATAGATCTTATCCGGTAATATAGTAATTCCCCTCTCTTGGCAAAAAATATTTTAAAAAAGGAGATTTATCAAATAAATGAATTCTAATTCTCTAGAATTCTAATCAATTTGATCAAAATATTTTCAAAATATTAAACTATCTATTTCATAAATGAGTCATCTTTGATTTCAAAAAAGAAAAAGTATATAAAATCCAAAAAGAATCCTATATATTAATAATCATACTTAATATTACTTCTAGAATAGAAAGATGAAAATGATAATTTATTTTGTTGTTGTTTCAATGTCAAAAAACAATATATTTATTAATATAATATATTTTTTTGTTTTTTTTCTGTATATTTGATATTTGTTTTTTTATATAAAAAAAACATTGGATCTTTATGATCCATGAGAGATTCTTTGAACTAAGACTAGAGAAAGTAATCACATTTTTTAGAATGAGAATTGGAATCAGTGCTTTTGTTGATTGTGAATCTCTTTCTTCTTAATCAAATATCAAAAGATGTGATTTGAATACCATCTTACCTCGTTGACTAGATTCATTAGATTTTTCGTAAAGGTGATTATACGTATAATATGAAATACAATCGATCAAAATAAATAGGAGGATAAAAAATAATTGCATAAGTCTTGAAAAAATGGAATCTATATTTAAAGTTAATAGAATTTAATGCAAGATATTAAAAATAAAAAGCTCGTATCATCCGCGTAGGAGGTTGTATGAAAAAAAATTCAAAAACAAAGAAAACGTAGTAAAAAATTTGGTACATATTGTATTATTTTTAGTGAAAATAGGTGCTTACTCTTGGTGATTTGCCCATGTTTGGGGACCGTCATTCTTACTCCAAAGGAAATTCTGAATGATGAAGTCCAAACCATTAAGTTTGTTTGAATGTTATGTGTAATGCAGTGTTTTAGGTTCGATTACTTCTATGGGTGGTAACCATTAAAGAAACAACATAAACCATCTTATCCTGCTATGAGAAGTTGTTGTAATTAGAGTACTCCATTTATGAGTGGTAACCTTTCAAGAAAACTCCACAAAGAATCATATCTTACTACGAGAAGAGTTTGTTCTCCGAGTACTTCATTAAAGTGTTGTAATCTTTTACTAAAACATCACGATGAAGCATAGAATACCAATCTATGTGCTTCACGTCCGAGTACTTAATTTATGAGTGATTCTAATCAGAGTACTTCATTTATGGACGGTAACCATTAAAGAAAACATCACAAAACATCATATCCTACTATGAGAAGTGTTTCAGATCTGATTACTTCATTCATGGGTCGTAACCATTAAAGAAAACACCATAATGCATCTTATCCTACTACGAGTAGTGTTTCAGATCCGATTACTTCATTTATAGTTGATAATCATTAAAGAAAACAACATAAAACATCTTATTCGACTATGAGAAGTGTTTTCATATTCAATTACTTCATTTATGTGTGGTAACAATTAAAAAAACACCACAAAACATCTTATCCCAATATGAGATGTGGTTCTGATTAGAGTACTCCGTTTATGATTAGTAACCTTTCCAGAAAACTCCATAAAGCTTCATATCTTACTACGAGAAGAGTGTGTTCTCCGAGTACTTCATTTAAGTGTTGTAATCATTCACTAAAACACCATTAAAGAGTACAAATTACCACTTTTGCTGCTTCATATCAAACACAACAAAGCATTTTATCCTGCTACGAGAAGTGTTTCAGATCAGATAACTTCATTTATGGGTGGTAACCATTCAAGAAGACACCACAAAACATCTTATGCTTTTATGAGAAGTGTTTCTTAACGATTAAAGAAAACACCATAAAGCAGCTTATCCTACTACAAGAAGTGTTTTAGATTTGATAAATTCATTCATGGGTGGTAACCATTCAAAAAAACACAACAAAGCATCTTATCCTACTACGAGAATTGTTTCAGATTCGATAATTTCATTTATGTGTGGTAACCATTCAAGAAAATACCACAAAGCATCTTATCCGACTACGAGAACTGTTGCAGATACGATTACTTCATTTATGGGTGGTAACCATTAAAGAAAACATCACAAAACATCTTATCATAATATGAGAAGTGGTTCTGATTAGAGTACTCCATTTATGAGCGGTAACCTTTCAAGAAAACTCCACAAAGAATCATATTTTACTACGAGAAGATTTTGTTCTCCGAGTACTTCATTAAAGTGTTGTAATCGTTTACAAAAGCACCACGAAGAAGCATAGAATACCACTCTATCTACTTCATGTTCGAGTACTTAATTTATGAGTGATTCTGATCATAGTACTCCATTTGTGAGTGGTAACAATTAAGAAAACACCACAAAGCATCTTATCCTACTACGAGAAGTGCTTCATATCTGATATCTTCATTTGTGGCTGGTAACAATTCAAGAATACACCACAAAGCATCTTGTGCTTCTATGAGAAGTGTTTCTGATCAGAACACTTCATTTATGTGGAGTAATCATTAAAGAAAACACCACAAAGCATCTTATCGACTTATCCTACTACGAGAAGTGTTTCAGATCCGATAACTTCATTTACTGGTGGTACCATTCAAGAAAACACCACAAATTATCTTATCATATACGAGAAGTGTTTCAGAATGAATTACTTTGTATATGGGTGGTAACGTTTTAAGGAAAACCCAAAAAGCATCATAGCATACTACGAGAAATGTTTGTTCTCTGAATACTTCAATTAAGGATGGTACCCTTTAACTAAAACACCCTGAAGGAGCACAGATTACCACTTTAGCTGCTTCATATTCGAGTAATTCATTTAAGGGAGGTAACCGTTAAAGATAAGTGTTTCTTATATGAGTACATCATTTATGGGTTGTAACCCGTTAAAGAAAGTTTAGCAAAGCATCTTATCCTACTATGAGAAGTATTTATGATCGGTGTACTTCATTTATGAGTGGCAACGTTTCAAGAAAACTCCACAAATCATCATATCTTACTACGAGAAGAGTTTCTTCTCGAGTAATTCATTTAAGTTTTGTAATCATTCACTAAAATACCACAAAAAAACATAGAATACCACTCTATCTATTTAATGTCCGAGTACTTCATTTATGGGTAGTACCACTAAAGAAAATATCAGAAATCATCTTATCCTACTACGAGAAGTGTTTCAAATCTGATTACTTCATTTATGGATGATAACCATTAAAGAAAACCCCAAAAATCAACTTACCCTACTACGAGAAGTGTTTCAAGTTCGATTACTTCATTTATGGATGGTAACCATTAAAGAAACAACATAAAGCATCTTATCTTGCTATGAAAAGTTGTTGTGATTAGAGTACTCCATTTATGAGTGGTAACCTTTCAAAAAAACTCCACAAAGCATCATATCTTATTACGAGAAGAGTTTGTTCTCTGAATACTCCATTCAAGTGTAGTAACCATTCACTAAAACACCACGAAGAATCATAGAATACCACTCTATTTGCTTCATGTTCGAGTACTTAATTTATGAGTGATTTTGATCAGAGTACTTCATTTATGGGTGGTAACCATTAAAGAAAACACCACAAAACCTCTTCTCTTACTATGAGAAGTGTTTCAAATCTGATTACTTCATTCATGGGTCGTAACCATTCAAGAAAACCCCAAAAAGCATCATGGCATACTACGAAAAGTGTTTGTTCTCCGAATACTTCAATTAAGGGTGGTACCATTTCACTAAAACACCATGAAAGAGCACATATTACCACTTTAGTTGCTTCATATCCGAGTACTTCTTTTAAGGGTGGCAAGCATTAAAGAAAACAGCACAAAGCATCTTATGCTATTACGATAAGTGTTTCAGATCAGATTACTTCATTTTTTGGTGCTAACGTTTCAAAAAAACACCACAAAGCTTCATATCTTACTAAGATAAGTGTTTTTTATCTGGATACATCATTTATGGGTTGTAACCGTTAAAGAAAGTTCCACAAAACATCTTATCCTACTTTGAGAAGTGTTTCTGATCGGTGCACTTCATTTATGAGTGGTAATGTTTCAAGAAAACTTCACAAATCATCATATCATACTACGAGAAGAGTTTATTCTCGAGTAATTCATTTAAGTGTTGTAACCATTCATTAAAACACCACGAAGAAGCATAGAATACTACTTTATGTGCTTCATGTCCGAGTACTTAATTTATAAGTGATTATGATCAAAGTACTTCATTATAGGTGGTAACCATTAAAGAAAACACCAGTAATCATCTTATCATACTACGAGATGTTTTTCAGATCAGATTACTTTATTTGTGGGTTGTAACCATTAAAGAAAACCCCAAAAATCATCTTACCCTACTAGGAGGAGTGTTTCAGGTTTGATTACTTCATTTATGGGTGGTAACCATTAAAGAAAACATCATAAAGCATCTTAATATGCTATAAGAAGTTGTGATTAGAGTACTCCATTTATGAGTGGTAACCTTACAGTAAAACTCCACAAAGCTTCATATCTTACTACGAGAAGAGTTTGTTCTCCGAGTACTTCATTTAAGTGTTATAACCATTCACTAAAACACCATGTAGGAGTAAATTACCACTCTTGCTACTTCATATCCGAGTACTTCATTTTAGGGTGGTAAGCATTAAAGAAAACACTACAAAGCATTTTATCCTGCTACGAGAAGTGTTTTAGATCCGTTAACTTCATTTATGGATGGTAACCATTCAAGAAGACACCACAAAGTATCTTATGCTTCTATGAGAAGTGTTTCTGATCAGAGTACTTCATTTATTGGTGGCAACGATTAAAGAAAACACCATAAAGCATCTTATCCTACTCCGAGAAGTGTTTTAGATTCGATAAATTCATTCATGGGTGGTAACCATTCAAAAAAACACAACAAAGCAACTTATCCTACTACGAGAAGTATTTCAGATCCGATAATTTCATTTATGGGTGGTAACCATTCAAGAAAATACCACAAAGCATCTTATCCGACTATGAGAAGTGTTGCAGATTCGATTACTTTATTTATGGGTGGTATCATTCAAGAAAACACCAAAAAGTATCTTATCATACTACGATAAGTGTTTCAGAATTAATTACTTCGTACATGGGTGGTAACGTTTCAAGAAAACCCCAAAAAGCATCATAGCATACTACGAGAAGTGTTTGTTCTCCGAATACTTCAATTAAGGATGGTACCCTTTTACTAAAACACCATGAAGGAGCACAGATTACCACTTTAGCTGCTTCATTCGAGTACTTCATTTAAGAGTGGTAAGCATTAAAGAAAATAGCACAAAACATCTTATCCTATTACGATAAGTGTTTCAGATCGGATTAATTCATTTTTGGGTGCAAACGTTTCAAAAAAACTCCACAAAGCCTCATATCTTACTAAGATAAATGTTTCTTATCTGAGTACATCATTTATGGGTTGCAACCGTTAAAGAAAATTCCACAAAGCATCTTATCTTACTCTAAGAAGTGTTTCTGATCGGTGCACTTCATTTATGAGTGACAACGTTTCAAGAAAACTCCACAAATCATCATATCTTACAACGAGAAGAGTTTCTTCTCGAGTACTTCATTTAAGTGTTGTAACCATTCACTAAAACACCACGAAAAAGTATAGAATACCGCTCTATGTGCTTCATGTCCGAGTACTTAATTTATAAGTGATTATGATCAGAGTACTTCATTTATGGGTGGTAACCATGAAAGAAAACACCACAAAACATCTTATCCTACTATGAGAAGTGTTTCAGATCTGATTACTTCATTCATGGGTCGTAACCATTAAAGAAAATACCATAAAGCATCCGATCCTACTATGAGTAGTGTTTCAGATCCGATTACTTCATTTATGGGTGGTAACCATTAAAGAAAACCACATAAATCATCTTATCTGATTACTTCATTTATGGGTGGTAACCATTAAAGAAAACACCACAAAACATCTTATCCCAATATGAGAGGTGGTTCTGATTAGAGTACTCCATTTATGAGTAGTAACATTTCCAGAAAACTCCTTAAAGCTTCATATCTTACTACAAGAAGAGTGTTGTAACCATTCACTAAAACACCATAAAGGAGTATAAATTACCACTCTGGGTGGTAAGCATTAAAGAAAACACAATAAATTTTATACTGCTACGAGAAGTGTTTCAGATCCGATAACTTCATTTATGGGTGGTAACCATTCAAGAAGACATCACAAAGCATCTTATGCTTTTATGAAAAGTGTTTCTGATCAGAGTACTTCATTTATGGTGGAAACGATTAAAGAAAACACCACAAAACATCTTATCCTATTATGAGAAGTGTTTCAGATCTGATTACTTTATTCATGGGTCGTAACCATTAAAGTTAACACCATAAAGCATCTTATCCTACTACGAGTAGTATTTCAGATCCGATTACTTCATTTATGGGTGGTAACCATTAAAGAAAACAATATAAAGCATCTTATCCGACTACGAGAAGTGTTTCATATCCGATTACTTCATTTATGAGTGGTAACTATTAAAGATAACACCACAAAATATCTTATCCCAATATAAGAGGTGGTTCTGATTAGAGTACTCCATTTATGAGTTGTAACCTTTCAACAAAACTCCATAAAGCTTCATATCTTACTACGAGAAGAGTTTGTTCTCCGAGTACTTCATTTAAGTGTTGTAACCATTCACTAAAACACCATGAAGAAGTATAAATTACCACTCTTGCTGCTTCATATCCGGGTACTTCATTTAAGGGTGGTAAGCATTAAAGAAAACACAACAAATTTTATACTGCTACGAGAATTGTTTCAGATCCGATAACTTCATTTATGGGTGGTAACCATTCAAGAAGACATCACAAAGCATCTTATGCTTCTATGAGAAGTGTTTTTTATCATAGTACTTAATTTATGGGTGGTAATAATTAAAGAAAACACTACAAAGCATCTTATCCTACTATAAGAAGTGTTTCAGATTCGATAATTTCATTTATGGGTGTTAACCATTCAAGAAAATACCACAAAGCATCTTATCCGACTACGAGAAGTGTTGCAGATCAGATTACTTCATTTATGGGTGGTAACCATTAAAGAAAACATCACAAAACATCTTATCATAATATAAGAAGTGGTTATGATTAGAGTACTCCAATTATGAGTGATAACCTTTCAAGAAAACTCCACAAAGAATCATATTTTACTACGAGAAGATTTTGTTCTCCGAGTACTTCATTAAAGTGTTGTAATCGTTTACTAAAACACCACGAAGAAGCATTGAATACCACTCAGTCTACTTCATGTCCGAGTACTTAATTTATGAGTGATTCTGATCATAGTACTCCATTTATGGATGGTAACAGTTAAGAAAACACCACAAAGCATCTTATCCTACTACAAGAAGTGTTTCATATCCGATATCTTCATTTATGGGTGGTAACCATTCAAGAATACACCACAAAGCATCTTATGCTTCTATGAGAAGTGTTTCTGATCAGAACACTTTATTTATGTGGAGTAGTCATTAAAGAAAATACCACAAAACATTTGATCTTACTACGAGAAGTGTTTCAGATCCGATAACTTCATTTACTCGTGGTACCATTCAAGAAAACACCAAAAATTATTTTATCGTACTATGAGAAGTGTATCAGAATGAATTACTCCGTATATGGGTGGTAACGTTTCAAGAAAACCCAAAAAAACATCATAGCATACTACAAGAATTGTTTGTTCTCCAAATACTTCAATTAAGGGTCGTACCATTTCACTAAAACACTATGAAGGAGCACAGATTACCACTTTAGCTGCTTCATATCCGAGTAATTCATTTAAGGATGGTAAGCATTAAAGAAAACACCAGAAAGCGTCTTATCCCATTAAGATAAGTGTTTCAGATCGAATTACTTCATTTTTGAGTGCTAACGTTTCAAAAAAACTCCACAAAGCCTCTTATCTTACTAAGATAAGTGTTTTTTATCTTAGTACATCATTTATGGGTTGCAACCGTTAAAGAAAATTCCATAAAACATCTTATCCTACTATGAGAAGTGTTTCTGATCAGTGCACTTCATTTATGAGTGGCAACGTTTCAAAAAAACTCCACAAATCATCATATCTTACTACGAGAAGAGTTTCTTCTCGTGTACTTCATTTATGTATTGTAACCATTCACTAAAACACCACGAAGAAGCATAGAATACTATTGTATGTACTTCATATCTGAGTACTTAATTTATAAGTGATTATGATCAGAGTACTTCATTTATGGATGGTAACCATTAAAGTAAACACTAGAAACCATCTTATCCTACTACGAGAAGTGTTTCAGATCCGATTACTTCATTTATGGGTGGTGAATTAAAGGAAACCCCAAAAATCATCTTACCCTACTACGATAAGTGTTTTAGGTTCGATTACTTTATTTATGGGTGGTAACCATTAAAGAAACAACATAAAGCATCTTATCATACTATGAGAAGTTGTTGTGATTAGAGTAGTCCATTTATGAGTGGTAACCTTTCAAGAAAACTCCATAAAGCTTCATATCTTACTACGAGAAGAGTTTGTTCTCCGAGTACTTCATTTAAGTGTTATAACCATTCACTAAAACTCCATGAAGGAGTATAAATTACCACTCCATAAAATAGATCTAAAAATTTATTTATATTACAATTTAACTATATTTTAATTTCATTTTAAAGTTTAACGATTAAATGATCAACTCAAGGTTAACATACGTTAAACATTTTTTGAAAACATGATTTTTTTTCCTTTCTAGAAAATATTGTGCTAATTGGTGCTGAACATTTTACTCTTATAATATTTGATTACATAATTTTTTAAATTTTCCATACAATATAAACTTTTTGAGTCTGTGTTACATTAAAAAAATGCAACACAATTTACTTTCAATATCGTATAGATTCAGATACATACAATAATACTTGGCATATTAGATATTTTTAACACATATAAATTACAACTTACATCTAATGTCAACATATTTGACATGGAAAACAAACTCATTTCTATTATCAATATAATTTATAGTTTAGTAATAATTTAATACCAGCTTTCGGACGTAATTGTTTTATATTTACTAATATGTAACTCTTTCAATATAATTTCAGACATAAATTTCATATCATTAAGTGATAATGACATTTTATAGTTGGCGTTGATCATTATCGAAATTATAATTCTGATGAGAAATAAGAGAATGTATCAAGCCAAATCATTTATATGTATTTGATAGTTTCTTTGTACAAGCAAAATTTCAGATCATAAAATAGCGCTTGCTTTTTCAAAGTAACAACGCATTGATTATCTTGGCAGTGCATATCTATCTACATGTTTTAGTTAGAGGCAAAATCGGAAAAATAGAGAAAAAGTTTGTTTCTGCACTGAAAATTAGAAATATTGCGCTTATAATAGCGCCGCCCCAAAAATATAGGAGAGGATTTCGTTTCCAGCTAATGAGTATCAATCTATTGGCGTTATGATACTCATAATTATACTATATAAATAATAAAAGAGCTTGGAGTTTTATGAGTTAGATCGGTTGTTTGAATAAATCACAACCATTAATTTTGTATTCTTCTAATTTCATCTTTCATCCTCCTTAATCCAAAATAAAAGAAAACAAAAGCAATTGAATGTGCTCATAAACTTGCCAATTTTGATGACTTGTCATTACATTATATATATTTGCTCGTTATTGTATCCCCCAAATCAGATTGTAGTCCACCGAAAAAAAGATTTGGATCAGAGAATAATGCATTAACATATTAGGAAATATTAACATTTATCGAGAATGTGATTGTTATAACTTTATAAAACTTGTCATGAGAATATAATTGAATTGCATTCACAAAATATTAAAAAATAAATTTAATAAAATGAAAATATTATCCGTTGCATGATACAGACATCATACTATACTATACTATAGTATACTATACTATACTATAGAAATTATCCTATGTTATTATCTGTTTCATGCGAATGAATTCAGATCAATACGACCAACTTGTGTCAGCTGAAATCCCCGACCCAAAAAAATACCCTATGTTGCACAAGCTGGTTGCTACTCCCATGTTTCATGGACCGTGTGGAAGTCTAAATCCTAATTGTCCTTGCATGCAAGGTGATCTCAAATGATGTAGATTTCATTTTCCGAAACAATTTAATGAGTCAACACTTCAAGGAGACGACTCATATCCAGTATATCGAAGAAGGGACAATGGGCGTGGAGTTAATGTGCGAAAATCCTAGCTAGATAATACAACGGTGATACTTAGAGAATCACCGTCTAAATGAAATTGTTGTGCAGTGCATTTATATGTTATATTGTTATGTAGTTGAAAGATAAATACGCGCGAAAAATTGTAAAATCACTTCTCCAAGCATCTATTTTTAATACAACTAATTGACAATAACACATAATTTTGAATATGCGTCGAATAATTCACAAAAATGTGATACATGCAAAAATAGTATTTGATCAACACGCAATTTAAATGATTCTTTTTCGTTCATAATGTCTCCCGTTGCTTGGCACGGGTAAGATTACTAGTGTTTAATAATGTGCTTTGTTAAATTATTATTACTCCTATACTACTAATTGTTTACTAAGTCATAAGGTTAGTGACATTTAGTTCGAGTACATTAAAATAAGGTGATGATTAACAAACAAGTAGTCATTTTATTTTAGTCAAATATTCAGATCAAATCTTGTAGCAAATATATTTTGGTTTACTCATTCTTCTTTTATAACAAATAAGAGTTATTAGATATATATTAATTTAGATATTTATCTTAATAATATAATCACTTTCGATACCTTAGCAAATGAAACATATAAAATATGTATACACCTTTTGTATCTATGTTTGTGCTAATTCTTTTGGAATTGGTGAATTATATCATGTATATTAAGTTATATTTTGTAATTGAGTATGATTATTCATATAGATGACAATGACCATTATCATATCATAATATTATTTATGATTAATAATAAATACAATATTAATAACTCGCTATTTGGTAGTTGCATGTTATAAGTAAGGAGTTTAATTAGGCGTTACGTTTATTTCTATATAAGTATAGTTAATTAATTAAGTATTCAATTTCATATATTAAAAATCATGCTTAGCCCGATCAAATTGTGTTAATCTTTATGAAGGTACTTTAACGTCAATTATGTCTTAGTATTTTAGTGACGCGTCATTACGTAAAGGAATTTGCTAATGTATAGAAGTTTTTCTTGTTACATATTTATTAAAGAAATCGATCAGTACCTAGATGAGTTTACTTTATTTATATATATAAAAATAATTAATTTAGGAATACATATGCATATATATGTATCTAAATAACAAGATTGTTTTAATATTCATATTTATTTTTATTTTAGTTTGCAAAGTTTACACGAATATAGATGCCTATTCATTTTCTTTAACGTAAATATTCGTCAAGTCAGTTTAATGAAATTTATATTGTCATATTAAATTACTAATTTTTATTTCAAGGATAAAATATTATGTATTTATATTTATATTATTTATTTTTATGGAATTAGTTGAGACTCTAGTTGATTAAAGTAGGGTTTAATAAATAATCATATAAATACATGATAATAGAAAAATAATTATTGTAGTAATGTATAATTATATTTAATTCGGTTTGAATATTATTCTCCTTAGTCCTAATGGTTACTTTTCTATGTAACAACAAATGTGTATACATACATATATATATATATATATAGAGAGAGAGAAAGGCTAGGATGCTCCATGGAGCATCAAACCCCTCGTGCTCCACATTCGTTATAATCCAATTTTAAAATTCCAACGACCGATCCGAACCGTTGAACATGATCTACATATTGAAATCTACTTGGAGATTGAATTTTACAATTTTTTGAAATTTTTTGCTATTTTTTTAAAGAGGTAGAAAAGTTGCTAATCCAACGGTTTCTGGACCAACAAAAGTTGCAATTTTTCTACCTCTCTAAAAAATAGCAAAAAAAATCCAAAAAATGTAAAATTCAATCTCCAAGTAGATTTCAATATGTAGATTATGTTCAACGGTTCGGATCGGTCGTTGAAATTTTAAAATTGGAGATATGATGTGGAGCATCAGGGGTTTGGTGCTCCATGGAGCACCCTAGCCTATCTATATATATATATATATATATATATATATATATATATATATATATATATATATTGATGGATTAGGGTGAGTCGCGACCTACGGTTTATTTTTTGCGTCGAGTTCGATAGTCGTTCGATCACGTCAATGATCGTGTCGTTTGATTAGCGATAATTTTTTTCGCCTCCTCCATTTGTAATAATCCGCTTATTTAAAATATTCTCTATCTCTTGCTTTTCATGTGTCGCCATTGCAGAGAAGAAATTTAGGGCTCTACACTGGCGTTCGACGGTTGGATAATCTTGAGAAGGGAGGCGCCCCACAACATAAGGCGGAGATATCAGATCAGGTTATATGTTCACTCTTCTTTCTCCCTCTCGTGTTTCAATCTTTGTCAAGTTCGTCTGATTTTGATTCTAGGGTTTTTCGTTGGTTTCACAGGTCCGACCATAAGAAGTGCCAACGCCACACTACTCTTGGTCTTTGCACTTCCTTTCCAGGTAATATCATCGCTTTTGATCAATTTTATATGAATTATCTGTGTCAAATTGAGATGATCGATTTTTATTAAATAAATCTGAGCAATATTAGGAGAAAACCATATTAGTGTGATACATCACTGTAACCGGTTAAATATCTTGCTACCTAACCAGTTTATTATTAAATATCCTTTACTTGTAATTTAGAGAAGTTTATTATCCTGTGAAATATGATAAATCACCAAATATCCTTTATTTTTTAGTGCTTTCTCTTTTTAATATCAACTTTCCAGTCAAATAATATTTTCGTTGGCTACTTAACAGGTTGTCCTTTCAGTATTCAATAAGGTTTTCCAACCTCTTCATACTTATATTGATATTGATTGCTTGCTGACCCGTAACTTGCCAGATGATGTTGGATCAGAAAGCAAAGTGATTGTTGCAGAAGTAGGAATAACAACACCATAAATAATATTGTTTGATAAAGTAAATAACCAGAAACTGGTTAACGAATATCATCAATACCTTATTTAATATAGCTGCATGTTTGCTCAAAAAAAAATATAGCTGCATGTTGTTACCATACAAGTGAAATTATATAAAGTTGGATTTTGGTCACAAATGATGAAATTGGGATCAGCTTAGGAAGAAGAAGAAAGGTCACAAATGATATTGTAATACACTAATAATGCACCTTAGGATATATTTGATTTTGGTCACAAATGATGAAACTGAGATCAGCTTAGTTATTTTTGAAGTTAAAAATATAACCTTGAAATACTGAGGTCTAAATCCTATAAATTTTTTTCACCAAGCTACAATGTTACAGTATCACTAATTTACATGTACCAGATTTGAGTCAATTACTTAACCTATACAAAATAGAACAAAATTAAGAATTGATTAGATCCAAAGTTTAGGCATTTAGTTCACAACATGAAAGAACTAACGTCTTGTACAAATTATTTCTTGATGAATATGGTACTTCTTGCTATACACCCTTTGCTATTATTTAATTCGTTTTCATGCTATTTTGGCTAATAATTTTCTTACTTTTTGTTATGCTACATTAGACAAGAGTGGACCTGGATCAATGGGCATGTTCTCTGTTTTATTTGTTGTCTTATCACACAAATAAATACTACCATAGGCTCCATCGAGAGATATCGAGTGCACACATTGTCAGAAACCTAGCTATTCAGAAAGATAAGGAGAACGACTTCATCAGTCAGCACATTTTTTGGAAGCAAGAATATTACTAGAAGAAATAGACTGCCTACCACGCTTTATAATACAACAATCTTATCTTTATTTAAAACAATGTAGCATTATGGTCTTTTTATGTTATTACTGTCAAATAGAATGAACCATGTAATGTGAGATCAATTAATTGCGTTATTTTGGTTGGGTTATGATCATGTTATGTAAGATCAATTTATGTGTTGATGCAATTGATAATAGAAGGTTGTAAGAATGTACTATCTTAATTTTGTTAGTTCTTTTTGTTTTATTTTGTTGTTTTCTTTTACAATAGTTGGAGTCAAAATTTATGCTTATTCTAGTGCTTCATGTTTCAGCTTTTAATGTTATTTGAGATCATACTCAAAGTTAATAGAATTAACTGAGTAAGGTTTTATGCAACTGTAAATAGCAAATACAGTCCCAGTTAAACTTTAATAGATGATTTAGATGCAAAACTATTACAAGCATATATCTCATGCATTCTGGAGCTGTCCTCGTGACTTTCAAACTTATATAGCATCCAATTTACAAATTATGCCACATATATATTTTATCTGAGTAGCACAAATGATCACAAAAATAGAATGACAAAAATCATGAGCAAAAAATAGCACCTAAAATCTTTCATTATTTCCCCAAACAAATGGCACCAAGTTACATGTCCAAACCATAAGTAGCATCTACTCAATTATCAAAAAAAGTAGCATCAAAAAAATAATAAGTAATAAATCGTGTCAGCCTCCTTCTCCAGACCCCGCGATCTCTCGACACGCTTGCTTCTCTTCTCATCTATTTTAAAAGCAAAGGAAATAAAAAATCAAAGTGATTTTTTTTTCAAGAAACATCTAAAGTTGCCTCTTCTAAAGATTCTTGAAATGTACCTGTAAAGCAACATTAAAACAAAAATCAATAATTGTAAGTACAAACATCTATATATGAAGAATTCACAAGTTATTGAATATTCTATTTGAATTTTATACAAAACAGCAATAATATTTTTTTGTAGATTAAACCTGCTTATTCTGACTAGGGATAAATGTTCGGCACTTTAAACTCAACGCACCAATTGTACATGGATGATACAAAGTGTGCTTAGTCAATGCTTGCTCTCTCTGGGATTAATTTAAAAAAAAGGATGGATGTAGTGAAGCTTACTGAATACTGAATGGAAAACTTGTTAAGTAGCCAGCGAAAATATAATTAGGCAAGAAAGTTGATATTAGAAAGATCAAACACTAAAAAAAATAAAGTGAGTCAAAGCTACTTAATCTAAAAGTCTTCACAAATCAAATTTCGAGAAATGAAGAATACATTGTTCCTTATATTATTTTTAATTTCAAATGATGAATACAAAGCTCCACATTAGTGATTTATCATATTTCATAGGATGATAAATTTTCTAAATGTACCAGTAAAGGATATTTAATAATAAACTGGTTAGGTAGCAAGATATTTAACCGGTTACAGAGATGTACCACACTGGTATGATTTTCTCCTAATATTGCTCATATTTATTTAATAAAAACCGATCATCTCAATTTGACACAGATAACTCAGATAAAATCGATCTAAAGCAATGATATTACCTAGAAAGGAAGTGCAAAGATTAAGAGTAGCGTGGTGTTGGCACCTCTTATGGTCGGACCTGTGAAACCAACGGAAAACCCTAGAATCAAAATTAGACGGACTTGGCGAAGATTGAAACACGAGAGGGAGAAAGAAGAGTGGACCTATAACCTGATATGAGATCTCCGCCTTATGCTGTGGTGCGCCTCCCTTCTTAGGATTATCCAATCGTCGAATGTCAGTGTAGAACCCTACATTTCTTCTCTGGCAATGTCGACACATGAAAAGCAAGAGAGAGAGAATATTTTAAATAACCAAATTATTACAAAAGGAGGAGGCGAAAAAAATTATCGCTAATCAAACGACACGATCGTTGACGCGATCGAACGGCTATCGATCTCAACGCAAAAAATAAATCGTAGGTCGCGACTCCCCATAATCCATCTATATATATATATATATGAGTATGGTTAATGTGAAAACGTTTGCACTTCGACCGAAGTGCAAAAGTTTCACATCGGCCAACTTTTTGTGATCAAAATTTGAATTTAAGTTGCTCAATAAATTCTTCATATGAAAATCTTGTAAAAAATAAAATTTCGTGATTTTTAGAGCTTTCTAGCTATATTTTAAATATTTTTTAAAAACAATCCAGTTTAATATTGAAAAACAAGACCTTTTCAGGACTGTTTTTAAAAATATTTAAAATATAGCTAGAAAGCTCTAAAAATCAAGAAATTTGATTTCCTATAAGATTTTAATATGAAGAATTTATTGAGCAACTTAAATTCAAATTTTGGCCACAAAAAGTTGGCCGATGTGAAACTTTTGCACTTCGGTTGAAGTGCAAACGTTTTCACATTAGCCATACTATATATATATATATATATATATATATATATATATATAGAAAGGCTAGGGTGCTCCATGGAGCACCAAATCGCTCGTGCTCCACCTTCGTTATATCCAATTTGAAAATTCCAACGACCGATCCGAACCGTTGAACATGATCTACATATTGAAATCTACTTGGTGATTGAATTTTACATTTTTTTTTGAAAAGTTTTGCTATTTTTTTAAAGAGGTAGAAAAGTTGCTAATCAAACGGTTTTTGGACCAACAAAAATTGCAATTTTCCTACCTCTCTAAAAAATAGCAAAAAAATTCAAAAAAATGTAAAATTCAATCTCCAAGTAGATTTTAATATGTAGATCATGTTCAACGGTTCGGATCGGTCATTGGAATTTTTAAATTGGAGATATGGTGTGGAGAATTAGGGGTTTGGTGCTCCATGGAGCACCCTAGCGTATATATATATATATGAGAAATGTTATGGTGCATTACGAAGCCATAATTAGTTTTGGCATCACACTCAAATTTCAAATAAGAAAATTCGAAACAATCGATCTAAACCGTCCAATGTGTTTTCCATATTGAAATCTTACTAGAGACCAAATTTTTCATTTTTTAGAATTTTTTTACTATTTTTTAGAGGGATATGAAATTTTGTTGATATACTAATTTCTAAACCATCCAATATGGCTCATTTTGCACTCCTCTAAAAATTAGTAAAAAAATTCTAAAAAATGAAAAAATTTGGTTTATAGTAAGATTCCAATATGGAGATCACATTGAACGGTTTGGATCGATCATTTGAATTTTAAAATTTTAAATTTGAACGTGATGCCAAAACTAATCTTGGCTTTGTAATGCACCATAGCATATATATATATATATATATATATAGAGCATGGCTAAAATAATATGCATAGTACACCACATAACGTACTATGTAGGAAATAAAATTTCGTGATTTTTAGAGCTTTCTTGCTATTTTTTAAATATTTTCTAAAATCAGCCCAGAAATGGCACTTTTGTAGTATTAAATCTGGACTGTTTTTAAAAAATATTTAAAAAATAGCTAGAAAGCTCTAAAAATCACGAAATTTTATTTCCTACAATATTTTCATATGAAGAATTTATTGAGCAACTTAAATCTCAATTTAATGATCTATATCTATATGCATAGCACAAAATGGGGTGTACTATGCATATTATTTTAGCCATGCTCATATATATATATATATATATATATATTTGTATATTTACTTCACTAAAAATCTATTTGACTATTATAATGCTTATTTAACCTATTTTTATTGTTACCAAATTGGTCCCATAATTTTCGGCATTTTACTACGATCGTTTTCATGAAATTTTCATTTAAAAGGATTATTTTTCCAACTTTTGCAAGATTGTCGCAAAACAGTCCCTGGCCAGGGACCCAGTTGAGAGGAAACTTAATTTTAGTTGTTTAAATATGCCCCTAAAGGACAGTTTTCAGAAGAGTTTGCAGAAACACTCTATAAAGTTACAGAACCCTGTTCCTTTATGAAAATACCCCTGAAAGTTATCAGAAATGTATTTTTTATGTTTAGCCCCTGAATTTTTTCTGAAACTCAGCCAGGTTCGTATCAGAATTGTAATTTCGCTAGTACGAACTGGTACCGCTGTTTTACAAGCTTTGTTTTGTCCTTTGGTACTAAGTTTAAGGATTATACTCAGAGATTGAGGCAAATACGTACCCAACATCGAGCAGTTCATATCGAAGGTGAATCTAAGCGCACGTTGCTACTATCTTGTCGCGTCGGTGTTGTTCCCAGTCAGCACAGCATCAAGGAATGTGCAGCGACAACGACTCGGCTGGGTTGGATTTCGGCCATGGCACGTGCAGAGGCGAGAAGAGGGCAGAGTCACGAGGCTGCTGCTATGCATGGGTAAGATGTAAGAGACATAGCGAGGAAGTTTTGAGGAGAAGGACAGGTGGGCCTGGTGGTGCAGACCTTCGGGTTGGCTAGCGGCGACTGGTGGCGAAGCCCCTTCGGGTCGGGCTCGACAAGTCGAAGAAGAAAGGGATCGACAAGGAAGAAAAGGAACACCGAGATTTTGGTGCGGGACAACACAAGGAGAATGCTCATCTGGGTAATGGGAGGAGGGGAAGGACCAAGGGAGGAAGACTGTGGGGTACTGTAAGGCCGAGGGAGCAAATGGGACACACCCGGGTCCGCATTGGGCTCGCGTAGGCGGCCTAGTGGCTGGCGACGTCAACAAGGGGGACGACACCATTTTTTTTCTCTATGTAGAGGGTTTCTAGGGGAGTCGGTTAGACAGGGGAAGAAAGAAGAAGGGGAAAAGAAGAAAAAAAAGGGAAAGAGAAGGGAGAGAGAGGTGAGTGGGTTCGGGATCCTTTGTGGCAGTTTGTGTGTGTATCATCATGGCATTCTCTTTCTTTTGATCCGAGCAGGTCGTCTAACCCGCCCCACAATTTGATCCGCACCCAACAGCCTCCTTGGAGACTTTGAGTGGGGTTTGGGATCCAATGTGGTAACTTCTATGTCCTCTTTCGTGTTTCAAGTTGATCTATGTTTGTGGTTGGGCAAAATTAACTCGTTTCATGGTTTCTTTTATTCCCAAAATTAATAGCATTGTATTCTAGTTAGTCAAATGATTTGTAAATTTAATTTAGTCATGATAGATTGGTAGGATTAATTAACTTAATAATTAAATTTATTTTGTACGTACATATATGTTCAAATGCATATACCTTTACTTTCATTTGTTTGTATACATATGCATTTGTTGCATATATACCAAGTTTTTAAAAAACGGAGTTTAAACTTCAGTTTAACCGGTTTAACGGGAAAAAATTGTCATGGCGTTAAGTTTTCAGGAAAAAATGTTTTTAACTAGTTTTCTGTAGTTTAACGGTTTTAACTCCGTTTAAACCGTGTAAATCCGTTAAAATCAGGCCGTTTTAAAGCCATTTTTATTTTTTATTTTTTATTTTTTTTATTTTTTTCTTTGTGTTTTTGTTGGATGCTTACTGTAATGTACTTGGTGATTAGTCAACTTGTTGAATTAATTTAGTTTTTCAATTTTTGTTTACTATTTTATTAACTTGGGATTAGTTATTGTGAGCTTAGTCGGATAGTTACTAGTGTTATGATGATGTGTTGATTGTTTGGGTACACTAGTCTTGTGTGTTATATTGATGCTGGCATGAGATATTATTATGTTGGTACAACTTACGCAATTAGATAATGGAGGTTATAAAAAATACACATTTCAAAATAAAATACATTCTAAATTCTAATTATTAAACATATCATATAACATCATTTGTATTTTTAAACAATGAAAAAGATAGCAATGCTAATAATAATGTTAAATATATTATATAATATATAGTTACATAGAGTCATACATATGACAAAAGTGTGTATGTTTGCACCATAATTTGGTCTAAAATAAATAAATAATAGACAAAAAATGGTTGGCCGTTTTTTAATTTAACTTTCGTATAATTCTGTTTTAACGTTAAACCGTTAAGCGACCACCTCATCGTTAAGGGCCGTTAAACGTTTTTTAAAAGCTTGATATATACTTTTTTCATGCTTAATAGTTATTTTTATTACTTTAATGGATTTATTAAAATCAAAACACATTGGGTAAATTTAGTTTCGTCATCTTAATTTTTATACTTTGATAAATAAATCATAAATTTTTATTTTACCTCGTGTCATATTCTTTACGATCCTAGTTAATATTTCAAGCTTGATATTTTATTTAAAAAAGCTTTAACTCATATGTAATTTCTATAAGTTGTTAAATAAGAATGTTTTAAATTTTACTCATTTTCATATGCAAAATTTGAGATAATATCCTATTTAACCATTAATTTTATCATCAACTTGACAATTATTTATTAAAATAATTATCAAAATTAGTGGGTTTTACAGAAGGTAACAGTAGGTCCATATTCTTGGGTTGTAGACTCTATTTGTGGGTACACAGGACCATACAACTTGGTTCTAGGCATGGATTGGCTAGAAAGGCATCATGCAATCGTACACTGCAATCAAAAGGCTATCAACCTATTACTGCCAAATGGAAAAATGTGACAGTTAAATTCGTCGGTGATCCATCCCGTCTCACATTATCCATGTTAGATTATAATAACATTTGCAACGAAACTATATTTGTGGGCAGTAATGAAATAGAAGATGCCGAGGATCCAGAATGTCAATCAATTAGAAAAGCTTTTGAGTATGATCCAATCGAAGAGGAACTCGAGGAAGAAACGATGGAGAATCCAATTGAGGAGGAAACAATAGAAGAACCAATTGAGGCAAGACCAATTGAAAAGCTAGATAAAAATAAGTTAAAATAAAATGTATGATATTTATTAGTAAAATGCAAGTTGAATAGCAAAATGAAGTGTCAGAGTGTCAGAAAAATTGGATACGCCAACACTTAGCAAGCTTTAATATAGTATTGATATCTATAATTTCAGTAAAATAATGTTATTTAACAAAAAGATTGAAGTTAATATAATCGTACAGTTTATTTTTATAATATAAAATGTTTATTCTTAAAACAATCAAGAAGCGGCGGTACGCTGTGATGCAATTTCTAGTTAATATAAAATAGCCGTATCTTTTACTTTGGCTATCTCTCTCTCTATCTACGTAAGAACTGAAAGGAGAAAGAAAATTCCAATTCAAATTGAATTTATATATCTCTTACGTGTTGAGATCAAAATGAGATTTGGAATTCTTGTTCTCTTGAAGATCTAGCAACTTTGCTTCGACTCGTCAATAAGTGCAGTGGTAGAGGCTTCACGCTTGGAGAATTTTCGTGAGACGAGACGAGAACTGCCGATCTTATTGTTTATTTGGAAAGACGCGAGTAAACGCTACGCACGGGAAGTTGCCGCGCTTGATTACGATAACAAGTAAGGTACAAAATTCACAAACTTCTGATAGATTCGAATTTTATACACATGATCATTGTGATTTAAATTGAATTGCATGAAAAAGTTTTAAAATGTTGCATCTCATGCATGTAATAAAACTCTATAGTTTAAGCACCACCATGAACAATTTAATATTTAAATTTGAATTTGTATGTATATGCATTAAATTTCGTGAATATCGATCAGAAATATGGAAATGTGGTTTTCATTCTATTAAAGACAAGTCATTATGAAAAAAAAATAAGAGCTCTTTTAAAGAAAAGAGAGAGAAAGCAAAATAATTTATTATTTTATTCATTTCCTTAATAGCTCGAAGAACGCTATTTTTGCACTAACTCTCTTTCAAAATTCAAACACACTCTTTTTTACAATTTCTTTACTATACATTAGTTTTTAGGGCAAGTCTGTTGTGGATTGGAAATTGAAGGATCCAGCGTGTATGAAGTGTGTTTTGTTAATTTTGTTGGAAGTTAATTTGAGAAAGCGCAACCTAAATTTAATCCAAACTAGTAATCTTACCCGTGCCAAGCAACGGGAGACATTATGAACGAAAAAAAATCATTTAAATTGCGTGTTGATCAAATACTATTTTTGCGTGTATCACATTTTTGTGAATTATTCGACGCATATTCAAAATTATGTGTTTTTGTCAATTAATTGTATTAAAAATAGATGCTTGGAGAAGTGATTTTACAATTTTTCGCGTGTATTTATCTTTCAACTACATAACAATATAATATATACATGCACTGCACAACAATTTCATTTAGACAGTGATTCTCTAGGTATCACTGTTGTATTATCTAGCTAGGATTTTTGCACATTAACTCCACGCGACCACGCCCATTGTCCCTTCTTCGATATACTGGATATGAGTCGTCTCCTTGAAGTGTTGACTCATTAAATTGTTTCGGAAAATGAAATCTACATCATTTGAGATCACCTTGCATGCAAGGACAATTAGGATTTAGACTTCCACACGGTCCATGAAACATGTGAGTAGCAACCAGCTTGTGCAACATAGGGTATTTTTTTGGGTCGGGGATTTCAGCTGACACAAGTTGGTCGTATTGATCTGAATTTGTTTGCATGGAACAGAGAATAACATAGGATAATTTCTATAGTATAGTATAGTGTATAGTATAGTATGATGTCCGTGTCATGCAACGGATAATATTTTCATTTTATTAAATTTATTTTTTAATATTTTGTGAATGCATTTCAATTATATTCTCATGACAAGTTTTATAAAGTTATAACAATCACATTCTCGATAAATGTTAATATTTCCTAATATGTTAATGCATTATTCTCTGATCCAAATCTTTTTTTCGGTGGACTACAATCTGATTTGGGGAATACAATAACGAGCAAATATATATAATGTAATGACAAGTCATCAAAATTGGTAAGTTTATGAGCACATTCAATTGCTTTTGTTTTCTTTTATTTTGGATTAAGGAGGATGAAAGATGAAATTAGAAGAATACAAAATTAACGGTTGTGATTTATTCAAACAACCGATCTAACTCATAAAACTCCAAGCTCTTTTATTATTTATATAGTATATATAGTACAATTATGAGTATCATAACGCCAATAGATTGATACTCATTAGCTGGAAATGAAATCCTCTCCTATATTTTTGGGGCGGCGCTATTATAAGCGCAATATTTCTAATTTTCAGTGCAGAAACAAACTTTTTCTCTATTTTTCCGATTTTGCCTCTAACTAAAACATGTAGATAGATATGCATTGCCAAGATAATCAATGCGTTGTTACTTTGAAAAAGCAAGCGCTATTTTATGATCTGAAATTCTGCTTGTACAAAGAAACTATCAAATACATATAAATGATTTGGCTTGATACATTCTCTTATTTCTCGTCAGAATTATAATTTCGATAATGATCAACGCCAACTATAAAATGTCATTATCACTTAATGATATGAAATTTATGTTTGAAATTATATTGAAAGAGTTACATATTAGTAAATATAAAACAATTACGTCCGAAAGCTGGTATTAAATTATTACTAAACTATAAAGTATATTGATAATAGAAATGAGTTTGTTTTCCATGTCAAATATGTTGACATTAGATGTAAGTTATAATTTATATGTGTTAAAAATATCTAATATGCCAAGTATTATTGTATGTATCTGAATCTATACGATATTGAAAGTAAATTGTGTTGCATTTTTTTTTAATGTAACACAGACTCAAAAAGTTTATATTGTATGGAAAATTTAAAAAATTATGTAATCAAATATTATAAGAGTAAAATGTTCAGCACCAATTAGCACAATATTTTCTAGAAAGGAAAAAAAATCATGTTTTCAAAAAATGTTTCACGTATGTTAACCTTGAGTCGATCATTTAATCGTTAAACTTTAAAATGAAATTAAAATATAGTTAAATTGTAATATAAATAAATTTTTAGATCTATTTTTTGAATATGTAAACTACCAATTTATAAAATTTTATGCTTAATAGTAATGGAATTATGAAAGAAATGCAAAAATAATAAAAGTAAAGTACTTAAAAAATTTACATATACAACAATTACACTATTATATTGCTATATCCAAAATATTTTAAAAAGTGAGAAATTTATAGAGTTGAAACAAGACTTATGGAGTAAGTTCAAATTTTTATTTTTTCGATAACTCAAATTTGTTTCTATTCATCGCTGGTCTTTCTAAATTACTCACATAGTATAATAAAATGCACCAATAAAACTTCCGTTGAGTTCAATTTCTTAAACAAAATGGACTTAGACCATTTTATTTGCTTGAATAACATTTAGTTGTTAAAAACAATTAAACCCATTTTATTCTAAAAATTACAGTCTAACTTTTTAAATGAAAGTTAAAATTCGTTTTTTTTTGTTTTAAAAAATTACATTTGAATTATGTATTATATTCAATTAGAACCATTTTATACTCATGCCGAGTATATCACAGTTGAAAACGACATGATTGATGTACATTGATAGTCAAATGACAATATGTAAATAATCATTCTTATAATACTTACCATATATAATTTGTACAAATGACATTATTGTCCTTATAGAATCAAGCATTGTATATTATTATCCTCTAGTTTGAAGGATATTTTAATCCATAAAAAAGTAAGACTATGATCAAATGGAGAACTACATTTCTTAGATGCTTTATAAGATAGTATAGATAATTGAATTCTTTTTAAATGAACGGCTTATATTGACTGCGATCCATTAAAGAATTTGCCTAGTTTTTAATGTTATGTATCAAATTTGTATGCAGAAAATTTTCTTTTATGTAAGCCGCGATTTCGAATATTTTTCTTAATTTGTTATGCTATTGTAGCCAAGTTGGAATGTAATCATATTCTGAACTTATATTGTATCTTGAAGATTAACTTGTTATTTCCTCTCTATCCTATTCATTTTATATTATTTTATACATGAAATTATATCTTTGTCAATGAAAACCACATATAGGTGGTATTGCAACTATATGAGCATATTCCAAACATACAAGATATATTACCTACAAAAGTTCAATACCAGCAAAAAAAAACCATCCTTATAAATCATATGATATTATATATTTATATAACCAACATAAATAAATAAAATGAACTGTTTTACATACTTGCACTAGAAAATGCTAAGATAACATACTAGTCAGTAGTCAAGCTTGATACAAAGATGTACTTATCAGTATAAAAAAAAACAAAATAAATATAAGAAGCTTCAGTACGTGTACGTGAAATTGAACACAAATGTCAAAAGTATTTGTTCCTGGCTATTCATTGTATTTGAAATATAAAGTTTCAAAATGAATTTCCTATCTTTTTCTTGTTCTATATAGGGTGCTAATGAACAGAACGGTTAATGGACAAAATGTACTGAATACTATTGAATATTTATGGAATGAACTATTTCTTGATCTTTGTTAAAGTTCAGTTCAAGTTCAATTGATAAAACTGAATTGAACTAATTGTGGATAATCATAGACAAATTATGAACAGATTGTGGACTAATTGCAAGATCAGTGTGAATTAAATGAAAATATGTTCAAACATTCCAATAGATCAACCAAGTTCTAACTCTCTGTTTCACAGAGAGAGAACTAAGTTATTCGCACAAAGAAACCTAAGTTTATTCAATACAGTGATGAAAGAACTTTCATTTAAAGAGGATAGTGCACTGTGGTGTCCATAATCATGTTCATATGGTTAGCTTATGGACAAATAGTAGACATTATTCGGTTATAAAATAAACTGGACATGAACTGAATATTAGTAGATAATTATGAACTTGATTTGATCATGAACTTCAACTCCTCATTAATGAACTGAAACTCGTCCATTAGCAGTCCTAGTTCCATAGTAACAAATAAGTTTGAGAATTATGGCCCACTTTCTTGTTACAGTAGCTATAAGTCCGTCTTTTTGGAAGCAATGAAGATGTCAACCTTAATATTATGAAGTAATAAAGGTGTGATTTAAGTTTAGGCGTATCATGATATCATCACATACAAAAAGTACATATATTGCTACTGTTGTCAACAACAAAACAATTAGAATTCAATTGAACAATAATTTCTTATTCATTTTTTGTTTGTTGTCTTCGTACCAGCAACATTAATCGCACATGAATTTTGGCATCTCTTGCATAATAAGGTTGTTCAATATATATCAAAGTTCCAAGAAGAACGACATTAGATTTCAAAGTTCTTCTTTTTAGCTAAAATAAATTCACAAGTGAATAACAATTAAACAAAGGGAAAAAATTCTATTTTTTTATTTGAAATATGGAGTCTCAATAATAAGATAAAGTCATCTAAAATATTGGATGTAGATTGTACTGACTATGACATGCTAATTTCTGACTTTATTGAAAATAGATCAGTAACAATTGATGAGAGCATTAAGTTAGTTTGCCTCTTTCTTTTATCATATCCGAGGTAGTCAATCTCTTCTAATCAAATATAATTTTTTGCAAAATCACGTGTTAGTTATGGTTTAAGCAATTACAAGGAAAAAATTAACTACCAAACTATATAAAAAAATTATTGCTCTGAAAAAGAGAGATAAATTTACTAAAATTTTTAGTAATTCTGAAAATTACGGCAACAAAGAGATTACCTTGAGGATTATTGCTCGAACGAGAGAAAGAGCAGCGGAAGAAGAGATCAGCAGAGCATCAGAGAGAGATCAATATTCGATAGGTATTCATAAACTGAAATAACAATCAAATAATTCATATAATTTTACATTCGCACGCATAAATTTTAAAATTATGTGAATTAATTGACTGCTATTTTTTCACACCGAATACTCACACGGAATATTCAATTTTGGGACCTTTCGCCTTCTATTTTTTTTGTTTCCGTCCTTTTCCATTTACTAAACTCAGCGCTTAGCGCCTAATGGAAGATCACTAGATAAGGAATGTTTAGAGGTGACAGAACCCGATTCAATTCGAGGAACTCATTCGATTCGACTTGATTCAAATTCGACCTGATCCGATTTATTAGAAAGTCAAACTAATTCGAACTCGACCCGATCCGATCCGACCCGACCCAACACGACCTGTAACCCGATATTACGCGACAACGGTTGACCCGTAACCCGTCCTGACCCGACCTGACCCGACCTGACACAACCCGTAACCTGATCTTACGCAACAAAAGTTGACCCATAACCCGATCCGACCCGACCTGAGATGACCCTTAACTCGATCTGAATTGACACATAGAGACCCGACCCGACCTCACACGACCTGCAACTCGATCTGAAGCGACACCTATGGATCCGAGACCCGACCCGACCTGCTTCGACCCGTGACCCGATTAGAAGCTACACCCGTGGGCCTAATACCCGACCCGACCAAACCTGCTTCGACCCGTGACCCGATCCGAAGCAACACATGTGGATCCGAAACCGACCCGACCCGACCTGAGATGACCCGTAACCCAATCTGAATTAATATATGATGTCACTTTGACTAAAATTCTTGTATTAAAAGTTGTCGACCTGATGTCACTCGATTCCACCCGTGACCCCAAGGGTGTTGGCACTCGTCGACCTGAGGCCCGAACCGATGTCGCCCGACCTGACCTGTGAATCAAAAATTGTCGACACTCGTCGACCCGAGGCCCGACCCGACTCGAGACTTGAAAGTTGTCGGCACTCGTCGACCCGAGGCCCGACCCGTGACCCAAAAGTTGTCGGCACTCGTCAACCCGAGGCCCAACCAGATCTCGCCCAACCCGACTCGTGACCCGAAAATTGTCGGCACTCGTCGATCTGAGACCCGACCCGATTTGCCTGATCCGACCTGTGACTCGAAACTTGTCGGCACTCGTAGACCCGAGGCCCGACTCGACCCGTGACCCGAAAGTTGTCGGTATTGGACGACCCGTGGCCCGACTTGATCTCGCCCGACCCGACCCGTGACCTGAAAATTATCGACACTCGACGACCCGAGACCCGACCTGACATCGCCCGTTCCGATCCAAATCCGCCCGACCCGTCTAATTGCCACCTCTAGAAATGTTGAAGCAAATCGGAAGACAGATAGTATTGTAGCAATTTTGAGCGTTAACTACAGTTAACACGTAGGACTACAGCCAAATCCTACGTATATAACTTCAACTATAAGTTTTTGAGAATCTCCACACCTGTAATACAGATTCGGATGGCCAATAAATAACACTAACAAAGTAAAAAAAAAATCCAACTGCACAAAAATAACCTTTTTTTATTAAAAAAAAAACATTACACTCCAAACATATTCCCACACCTTATCATTGGGTATCCAACAACCAGATCTGTATCTGCTGCCATTAACACACTATAACAGGGCCCTGCTATTAATTTTTGATGGTTCAATTCATTTTAAACGGTTCAGATTTTAAAATAGAGAGTATTCTTTTCCAACTATGGCAGCGGCTCTGAGTTACATAACAAGCCACTCGGGGAAACTGAAATTACGATACTGTCCATGCAACCCAAAACAGCAACAGTTGTATCCAGGCGAAAAGTTGCAATTTACAGGAGGTTGTGTCTGTAACGGCTCTGTCGCGTGATCGCCGCTTAATATTTTAAATGGTGAATACAGTCTGTAACGAGGGGTATTTTTGTCCAAGAGGTGAGTGCACGACGAGGTTTTGCGTCCCTTTATTCTAACGATAGGAGATGACTAAAATACCCTTTCCGATTTGGCGGCCATTTCGAGTCTACATTGAAATTTTTTGGAAAATATGTTGATGATAAATAGTTCGCGGTTAGTTATACTTGCATCAATAGATAGAACATAGGTCGGATCAGTAATATATTTTTTTATTTTTAAGATAATGTTTCGTAGATACACATTTGATACCAACTATCGATATCGATTTTATTATGCAAATTTATTTGAGTTATCGTGCATATTATTTGAGTTATAATGTATGTTATATCATAACTATTTTAGTACAAAAAATAACATGTATAACTATTTCATTACAAAAAAAACATGCATAATAATTTAAATAATGTGCACGATAACTTAACTAAAGGTGCATAATAAAATCGATAATATGTATAACTATTTCATTAAAAAAATAACATGCATAATAACTCAAATAATGTGCACGATAACTCAACTAAAGATGCATAATAAAATCGATATCAATAGTTGGTATCAAATATGGTATCTATGTATCAGCTCCCTTATTTTTATTCTTATTATTTGAAAAGACAAATTTTGAGTTGAGAATCTGATTTTCCAAAGAAGAGCAAATACACATGGTGTTAGTATAGGATATCAGCCATACAGTATAAAATCTAATTTCTCGTCATAATGATATAACTTTTAGTCCAAATGTCAAAAGTATAAAATTGTTTCTTCAAAAAAGAAAAAGAATATTTTCTATAAAGAAATAAATTGCTAATAACTACTATAATAATTAATGTCAAAATTAGAAATCAGTTAGCATAATTAGTGCTACCCATTTAACATAAATTCTATTAAGATTTATACAGTCAATTTTATGTAAAGAAAATGATTTATAAGGAACGGTACATTTTTTAATAAATCTCCCTATGAAGTTGTTAAAAATTATCTTAAATAGAAACTAGTTTGTACCATGTTTTCAAATGTAAATTAAATTGGATGTTTTCAGTTATAAGATTTAGAAAAATGTTAGATATTTTTTTTTTTCAAGTAGCATTTTCTAGCAACTTGAAAATTTTATTGAAATATATATTTTAACAAATATGTACAATAATTGTGACGGTTGAAATAAAGATTACCTAAGATGTATTATTTCTCCAATTCAAAATCTAAATATATGGAAAATTAAAGTTTGATAACCACAATGCATATTCGCTTCTAATTTCTACAACATGTGTTGCATATTTGATTCTGAAGGAGAATATAATGTGATTTCTATATATTTCATAAAATGATCATACACATTGCATTCAATGTAGTATGTTCCTTAGTAGAAAGATGCAATATGTTATGAAACCGCATGTCTTGTTCTTTCTCGAAGTAATTGCTTTTCAAACAGGAGCGAATTCAGAATTTTCATCAGGGAATGGCAAGATTTATAATTTTTTTCAGGAAAGGCAAAATAACACATATTTTCAAATATACATGATTATTTAATAAAAAAATTTGACAAATCGCACAAATACATTAAATTATTTTGTAATTTTTTTTTCAGGATGGAACACTTGCCCCACCCTAAGACTTACTGCATCCGCCCCTGTCTTCAAATAGCTCGTTTAACTCTATGTGATCCCTAAAAACGAGCATGACAAAAATATCCTTTAGAATGTCCGAATGTATACTTTTTTTAGAACATCTTAGAAATTTTATTCTTCTTGAGTATCATGTAGATGTTCAATATTTTTTAAAATATATGTTATAAACCATATTAAGAAAGTTAGATAAAAGAACATGCTTACAATTCTGTTTCTTCTACTTCTGAACTTTTTTGTCATCTCATATTGAACTTGATCTCTGTACATAAGAAATTATGTAAAAACTAAAGATTCATATCAGACCTTCGTTGTACATGAGTTTTCTGTTCACTCTTTGTTATGGTGTTCCCACAAGTACATCACAAACTTGAAGGCTGAAAATCATATAGGGGTATTTTCGTCTACAGAAACCAATAAGAAAAAGCAGACCACAACTCATCCAGGGCGGCCGTGATCTTTATCCGGTGGAAAAATATAACATTTATATGCACATGGAACAGGTCGGACAAAGAAAACTATAACACAGACAAAACAGTTCCAAAACCTCAACTCTGTCAGAATTTTTTGTGGTTTACAGAACCAGGACCGTTATAAGTTATATGGTAAAATCCCTCGAGAGCAAACTTGTCCAGGTACATTCGGCATAAACCGTACATGAAAGAAGAAATATGACAGGTGGTTCCCACAATTTTAATAGATCCATTCCGTTGATCTACTTTTTGATCCGAGTGTACCTGGAAATTTTATGCAAGAAAAGCCCCCAATTTTTTTTTATAAACAACTTTAATTCTTATCCAGCCCCTCGGTTCGATTTTTGTACTTTCCCTTTACCCTCGATTTCTAGGGTTTTCAAACCTTTGTGCCAAATCAACCGAAATTTCATACAGATCCGCGATTTTAATGGTATGATCTATCAGTTTCGTGTCATAATTTTCTTCTAAGACCAGAATTCAAGCCAGCGCTTCGTTTCGAATTTGCTTGGTTCCTTCATCCGCTTCTTCTAGCATTTTCGGTGCAATTGGGTTGCCTGTTGCACCGCGCGAGTTTTACGAAGCAATTCCAGTGCAATTGGTTGAATTGAGATGTTTTTGTTTCACGGTGGTTAATATCTTTCTCTCGGTGCTAAGTTAGGGTTAGGGTTCTGAATCTTTCTTCTACTTTGCATTTGGTGACCATGTTTACGCCACAGAGAAAGGGTTGGGTCGGTTTCCTCTCCCCGAATGGAAACCCTAACCCTAGCTCGAAAGGGAAGGCCGTGGCTGGAACCCCAGAGTCTCTTCCTCCACCCCCGAGGGATTCCATTGATGAAAATGGTGCTATTGTTGCATCTGGAGTAAGCGGGGGAGTAAAAGGGGGAAACAGTGGAGGAATGAGTGGGGAGATGGAGTCATGGAGGCTGTTTAGAGACGCTGGTTTCATGGACGAATCAGTGCTCGCAAGGAAGGATAGAGAGGCTCTTGCACAGAGAATAACTGAGCTAGAGAAAGAGGTTTGTTTAACTACTCCACTATAACCAACTTCCTATTATTTTAAATTGTTTGTCATTGCAAGTTCTGGAAGGACGGTGCCCGTTTTTTTTTAATTTACATTCAATTTGATTTGCTTAGAAGATTAGAACTTTAGTGAGAACTGAGAAGTATGGGGGACAAAATTTCCTGAACACTAGGCCTTCGGAAATATTGTTTATTTTGTTCATAACTTCTTAAGTTGTATGGTCATAGAATCCAGAATACCATTTCAATTCTATATTACAACTTTTTATTGCAAAAATAATGGAAACAAATTGTTAGATAAAAGAGTTAGCATCTTTGCAAATTTTAAAATATTTTTGTTGAAAAATATGTTTCTGGAACTTGTTCATTTCTGTAGTTGCATGAGTACCAGTACAACATGGGCCTGCTATTGATAGAGAAGAAAGAATGGACCAATAAGTACGAAGATATTAGACAAGCACTTGTTGAGTTGCAAGAAACTCTGAAGCGGGAAAAGGAGTCGCATCTGCTCAATTTGTCTGAATTTCAGAAGCAAGAGGAGAGTTTGCGGAGAGTACTTGGAGTGGAGAAACAATGCGTGGCTGATGTACATTGACTTTTATTTCACTTTTTCATACACTTCTATAGAAGAAATATCCTTCGTAATAAACTATATTATTTTCTATAAGAAATTCGTTGCATTTACAGTTGGAGAAAGCGCTGAGAGAGATGAGATCAGAGATGGCAGAAGTGAAATTTATGGCAGAGAAGAAGCTTTCTGATGCGCGTGCACTGGAGGCAAGCCTTGAGGAGAAATCATTGGAGATAGAGGCGAAGTTACACTCTGCTGATGCCCGGCTGGCAGAAGCTAGCCGAAAGAACTCCCAGGCTGATCACAAGCTTGAAGAAATTCAAGAGCGTGAACGCAAGTTTGACAAGGACAAACTCTCCTATGATACCAAGTATGTTCCAATATTTCACTTTTTTTAATTTGTTTTCATTAATCAACTCTTTTGCTTGATGCACTGGCTGTGTGGTCTTGCATTTATATACCATTGTTGCTGCACCCTTCCCCCTTCTTCAAGCATTTGGGAAAAATAAATATTTGACATTTATGTGTTGAAATCAAAATGGTGATTGTCCTTTGCTGGTAAACATGAATTAATTAACCCTATATTCAAATGGTTGGGTGTTCGTGCTGTTTCAAATGCTCAGGAAGGTTGCAGTAATTGATAATTATTCTTGGCTGATAATTATTCCATCTATATTTGGTTAAGTTTTTCAATGCCTGTTATGGTGCAGCCGAAAAGCACGGGAAAAGCAGCTGGCGGAACAAGGGGAGCACTTGCGAGAATGGGAGTCTAAGCTTCAAGAGAGCCAGAATCGGCTAATCGTGGCACAGAGATCTTTAAATGAGAGGGATGAGAGGTCTAATGAGAAAGAGCGGCTCCTAAAGATAAAGCAAGAAGAGCTTGATGAGGCCAAAAGGAGCATTGAGGCAACCAGGAATTCCCTTAAGAGCAAAGAGGATGATGTCAATCTTCGCCTTGTTTCCTTGACAAATAGAGAAAAGGTGTAATTTTTGTTCCTCAGGCATTCCTGTGGCGCTTCTAATGTGCTGCATTAGAACAATTTTGACTTCAAAATTTGATGCAGGATGTGGAACCAAGGATTGCTAGCTTAGAGCGCAAGGAGAAGGAATTAGATGAGAGGGAGGAGAAGCTTAGTGCTAGAGAGAAGGTACGGTCACTCATTTTAATTTCCAAGCGTTTGCTCTATGGTTGGAAGTTTCTGGTGGATTTACATAAATCTTGGAAAAGCATACGTGCAACTTCAGATTAGTAGTGTTTTTTAGACAAATGAAGTTTGACAAGTAATTTTAGAATTGTTCTTGATCAAATTTTATTTTGACACTTGACTAGTCTATTTCTGGTGGCTTTCTGTCACCAAACATGGTCTTTCCTTGTTCTGTGCATACAAAGATGTGATTTGACCCTCTACAATTTTTCCAGGAGGGTCTCCAGAAGCTTCTAGAAGAACATAATGCGAAATTAGAAGTAAAGCGCCAAGAATTTGAATTAGAATTGGAGAAAAGAAGGGAATCTTTTGACCTCGATCTCAAAGACAAGCTAAAATCCGTTGAGAAGAGGGAAAAGGAGATTGCACGTCGGGAAGATCAAATCTCAAAAAAAGAACAAACCCTAGAAACTAAAGCACAAAAATTGAGGGAGAAAGAGGCAGAACTCCAATCTCACTCAAAATCACTGAAGAAACAAGAACAAGATATAAAAAGTGAAGAAGCCAAATTGTCAGAGGAGAAAACTGCACTTGAGGAAGAAAAGATTGAAATAAACAATTCCAAGGTTGAACTAGAGAGACTGAAGGCTGCAATAGAAGCGGAGAAGCAAGATGTTGTTAAAGAGAGAGAAGAACTGAAGCTGACAGAGAAGGATAGAGAACAGCATGACGAACTGCTAGCTCGGTTGAAGCAAGAGATTGAGGAATACCGGGCCCGTACTGACTCCGTTGAGAAAGAAACAGATGATTTGGCTCAACAGAAGCAAAGGTTTGAAACTGAGTGGGAGATATTAGATGAGAAAAGAGCTGTAGCAGAAGCAGAGTTCAAAAGAGTCACTGAGGAGAGAGAAAGGTTCGAGAGGTGGCGTGAGGCTGAGGAGAGAAGGATAAAGGGTATTGAAATTGAAGTACAGGAAAGATGCAAGAAGGAAATGGACGAAGTCGATTTGAAAAAAGCAGCTCTGGCTAGTGAGATTGAACATGAGAGAGAGGAGACGAAGGAACTCCTTAAAAGGGAGCGGGCTGACAGTGAGAGAAACCTCCAGTTGCACAGGCACGACTTGAAGATGGAAATGGAGAGGACGATTTCTCAGAGAGAAAGAGAGTTGCAGGAAGTAGAGGAAGAATTACGCCGGAAGGTTGAGTTCCAAGATAAGCAGATGAAGTATGCAATTGAAACAAACGAATCAAAAATTCAGAAGATAATCACAGAGCGAGAGCAAGTTGGAAGGGAGAGGGAGTCTCTTTTAGAGGAAAAGGAGAGGCTAGAGAGAGAAAAAACAGAGATCAAGAGAGATATAGAGAGCCTCAGTGACCTCAGCAAGGGGTTGAAGGCAAGGAGAGAGGAGTACAGCAAAGAAAGAGCCCGCTTCCTCTCTCTAGTCGATAAATGCAAGGCATGCCATAGTTGTGGTGCCACAATTGTTGAGGAGGCTGAGATTCTTGGGATTCAAGGAGTTGATGCTGACATGCCAAGTTTGGAATATCTGAAGCCTCATAATCTGGAAATTTCTCCTGCCGGCATTTCAAACAATGAAAACCCTGATGCCTCAGCTGGGCGCATGTCGTCCTGGGTACAAAAATGTAGCCGCATATTTTCTTTCTCGCCTACTGAGAAAGTAGATCCGCTTGCACAAACTTCAGTAGAGAAGCCTGACTCTTTTAGTGCTAGACTAGAGAGAGAAGAGTATGAGCCCACACCAGTGTATCAAGGGTTAGGGTTTGTTAACAATTTGGCGGGTGATGGACTTGAACCATCATTTGGTGTCGCTGATAATTCTACTGATGTTGTCCTTTCTCAGGCTGATAATGCACCAGATCAAAATGGCCAAGAAGTGATTTCTCTGTCAGCTGAGCCAAAGAAAAGGGTTCGTGGCCGAGGGAGGCCCAAGCGAAACCAGACCATTAAGGCTGTGGTTGAGGAAGCAAAGACAATTATTGGTGATGTCCCAAAAGAGGGGAATGGTCTTAATGTGGATTTGAATGAGATTGGAGATAGTGTTGCTAGTCAAGGTGATTCTATACATACTGGTCGAAAGAGGGGTTTTGCACAGTTGTCCAGTGAACTGGAAGGTGAAGGAAGTGAGACAGTTTCTGAGAGTATATCTGTCGGAGGTGGAGGGGGCAGGCGCAAGCGACGTCAGACTGATACTGCCGATGTGTCCACGCCAGGAGCGAAACGTTACAACTTAAGACGCAAAGCGTAAGTTTTCTTATCCACCAGCTGGAGTATTTGGTGCTGTTTGGGCTAGCCAGCTATTTCTTTTCACTTGTGATAAGATCATTTCCAAGAATTTTTTTGGCTTCTAATTTACTTTTTCTTTCCTTTCAAAGTAAGGATGGTAAAGCACCAGTGCCCCTAAGCAAAGCAGAGAAAGCACAAATTGAGCAAGAAGGAGAACAGGGAACTTCTAGACCAGTTACTGAGCAAGCGATGGAGAATTTCGCTGCTGGTGGCGGTGTAGTTGAAGTTCACAAATTCTCTCAATCTGTAGTTCGGGTTAGCCTCCTAGTATTTCTATCTTCTATTGTAGTATGAGTAATGGCACCCATGCATATGCATATTAATGCAGCACTGCAAGACAAGAAAGTTGAATTTCTTTTGTTATCATTTGTGGTAACTAGGGCTGTATGAGGGGTTTCTCTAATAAATTTGTTTACACTATGTATGTTTGAGCAAATGGTACAAGGAGTTTATCAGTTGTGAATCCCAAGTACTGCCTTTGAAATCATTACTATGTGTTTGTCAACATGTCTATTTTATTGTACCATTTCGGAGATTTAATTCAGTAGAGTTCATGAGAGGTGCAAACAAGAGATTAATGGAAGAACAAGAACAACAACAACAAAGCCTTTAGCCCCAAACAAGTTGGGGTAGGCTAGAGATGAAACCCAATCGAGTAAGAGAGATTAATCCATTTATTTTATTAATTGGCACCAGGTTGACACAGCAATGAGAGCCCCATTAGAAAGCAACAACAATAATGAGATAGATCCAGAAGACGACATGATGGAGGAGGCCATGGGTGGGGGCCCAGCTGACTATCCTGATGGAGTTGAGCCTTCTACTCCAGTTAGTGCGGCTGACGAGGACGATGGAGAAGAAGAGGATGAGGAGCGGCAGAATGTGTCTATTGGGAAGAAGCTTTGGAATTTCCTTACTACATAGGAGTAGTGTAACATCAACAGCTGTAGCTTTTTGTGTCTATTTTAGGCCGTGTTTTCTGGGCCCATTTGTGGATCTATCCAGGATTTTCTGTCACCAGTGCTTTCATGTGTAGCTACTGTGCATCTCCTTCGATTCTTTTGCTTGTAGGTTTGATGTAATATTGTTTGGATTGCTAGTACCAGTACCACTTATCCTGCTTTTTCTGTGGTTTTTTTTTTCATTTAAACTGTAGATGGAATTGTAGTAGGGAAAGTATAGTTGGTGCTGAAAAGCATCTGCTGGCCCCTAGTTAGTGATGACTTGACTTCCATGGGTGTATAATTGAGTCGTCTGACTCGTTGCATATTGTTTGTTGCTATGATTGTTTTTTCATTCTGATTTTAGTAAAACATCACTGAGACATTGAAACTGAGAATGATAGACTTTGTATGATGTTTGCTAATCTAGAACAATTATTCTAAGCAAATTTATTGTAGATTGTCTGTTTTGTTTAAATTGAGGTTGGAATATCATTTTAACTACGTTAATTTTTTTAACATATGATTGATTGCGAATTCTATTGATACGCACGAGTCTCACACTTCTCGAAAGGAGTTTGAATTACCCTGTTTATCTTTTGACTGACATAAATAAAATAGTGAATAAAAAACTGTGTCATACAAAATGCTTCCACACGCGTCCTGTGGATGCCAAATAAAACGACAATACACGGTGCCAAAAAATATGGATAGTAGTATTGCATATTTATATTATCCCAACATTTTACCAGCGACTGTAATGTCATCATTGTTTAACAGCTTCAAAATGTTAAAGGATAAAACAAGTTAGATTTTTGTTCTTCTTTTGCTTCTGGTGGTACTGCGCGCGCTGTTTTGATTCTAGGCTTGTATCAGTTACGAAGTAAAATAAAAGAGGGCCATAATGGCATGATTTGGAATTGGTCTTAAATTTATATTTCAACGAACCAACAACATTTTTACCGATACCAATGGTCTTACAGAATGACACACACACACACACACAAACGGCATATCACAACATATCGACGACGACGACGACAAACCCTTTTTTCCCAAACAAGTTGGGGTAGGATATCATATTAACAGCTTGGCTGAGGCGTTATAACGGATGGCATCTCGTTGTGACGTCTTGCTGAAACGTTACAGTAACGTTTGTCTCGGGAAAATCCAGTATCTGCTCCTTCTCTTTCCTCCTGAGACATTATGATGCCTTGGGCACTCATTATAATAACGCCTTTGCAATTCGTTATAACGAGTTGGCAAACGTTATGATAACGTTCTGCTCTGTCTTGATCCCTGAAGCATTTCCTTGATGTTTTAACCATGTCTTGACTTGTCCAGGGCATGTTTGAGCATGCTTGACATTGGTTTGTACCTGCTTTAACTTGCATCTTCATCAAAACTTAAAATGCAAGATTAATACTTTATATGTTTTACAAATTGTCAGACAAGAAATGAGTTGATGAATTTATTCCAACAGAAACTCACCACCTCTGACACCATCACCCCCTTCGCCACCATCGATTCCTAATCACCAAAATCATCAAGGGCATACCTCAGTACAACCCTAGGTAATCACCAACTCGGTTACCGTGCAGGTGGCGCCTGAAACACTTTTAGGGTTCGCTAACCCACATGCGTACTACTGGTATCAGTACCCTCAGGTATAGATATCTGATGCAGATTGGGATCCATATGGACAATACGATGGATGCATGTGGAACGAGTACTGCAGCACCCCCAGTACAGACAATACTCGAGATGGTATCTGTGGACGAATCCTTATTGGAGCAACTACATGCACACTGCAACACCTCATCCTCGCCCGCAACTTCCTAACCCGAGAGCTACGTACGTAACAAACCTTCATATTCGACCCCGCGGTCATTCCACCATCACTTGACAAGAGATTTTGTGGATATGCTCTGCTTCGTTGAACCACCCATGCAACAAGGACGAACAACTACGACGTATACCTTGATAGATGAACGACTCTCGAAGGGAGAATTACCGCACCACAACTCACCGGGCAACTACCCGGATCAGAAGAATAAAAACCATGCTTCAAGCTTACAAAAAACTCTTATTAATGTCCACGAAAACACCATCCACATATCAGGAGCGGATCCAGGATTCTCGCTAGGAGGGTTCAAGATTTACGGTATTTTCCAGGGGGGTTCGAAATGATGGTTATTCTTAGAAAAAAAATTATTTTACATGATCATTTATGCAAAAAAATTTCAAATATATGGTCATTTTTGAATTTTTTTTAAATATATGGTCATTTTTGAATTTCTTTTTTCCAGGGGGTTCAGCTCCACCACTGCACATATGGAAAAAAATTGCGTCAGATTACGTTATCACATATTGTTCTTTAAAATGCTAGAATCAAATTATTGTTAATATATTTATTAAAATTTGCATTAACCACTGCTTATTAAGGTAATACATTTCTTATTTTCTTTATATTAAAGAACTAAGACAAATTATAATATCTTATCTTTTACTTTTATATATCTACCTGGAGAGTTAGCTGGAGACTGATAACAAGGCTTCTCCCAACTTTATTTCTTTCATGATCTCTTTTCTTTTTTAGAAAAAAGGTTTGTTCGTTTTTATTCCCTTTATTCCCTATGGCCCAACAAAATTTGAATTTATTAAACATGGTGGGCCTAATGCAACACTTTTTTTTTGTAATTATGAAAATAGTAGTAATAAAAGTAGTAAAGGGTATCAGTTTTTCGATCGAATAGTCAGAACGGTAAATTTTTTACTGTACGGTCAATTTTTTTGCCGCACGATAGATTTTCTACCGTGTCATATTTTTTTAAAAACTCAAGCATGGATACTGATCTATCGTGTGGAAGGAGATTTAGAATCTTTTTCATGTCTGACCATTTCTAAAAATATTTACGGTAGCGACCATAAGTAGCAAAAATTGTTGACCATTTAATTATAATTGTCTTTTTGTTTTCAGTATGCACTAGCTGCAGTATATATTCATTTCTATTTTCGTATTCGGAGTTACTCTAATTTAAAGAATTTTGATCAAAATCATAATTATTTGTCCAGAAACTTTTGCTATTTATGGTCATTATCGTAAATATTTTCTATACGAGATCATATTTGTAGTACATTTACAGAAAAGACATCCCACACGGAAAAAAATCTTCCGTGCAAATATTTTCAAAAAAAATGTCACAGTAGAAAAACCGTGCGGCAAAAAAAAACTGCCGCACAGTAGAAAATCTACCGCTCTGACCATTCGATCGAAGAACTCATACCCTTTGACTAGTTTTATCATTATCATTTTAATAATTACCAAAAAAAAACATCTGCTAATGGAACGTGTCCATTTCGCTGTCTGCTTGTAGTTGTAGGCCATTTTCGTACTTAATTTGCCCCAACAAACAGCTGCAAAATGTAGCATTTGATGGCGACTGATCAATACTAATTCCTAACAATAAATTCTGTAAACGAATTTTCTTTTGGAGTTTGAAAATAATTCATTTTCTAATTTGAATAGTGGTCTAACAGAGCTTAGATGGAATGTTGTGCAAGGTATTGAGCATCTTGTTGGAATTTACAAGGCTAAAACCTGGTTGGAGTTCTTCGTCAGATAAGCTAACAGTGCAACTAGCTTGAGAGGAGTTGTTTCTGATTCTTTACGGAAGAAAATTTGTGTGAACAAGAATTCTATGTAAAATATATAACAAAAACGCACAGAATTGTTTCTATTTATTCGAGTATCATCGATCTAGGGTTCCTAAAATAGAAGATAACAGTACAAAAAATAGAAGGTCAGGGGTAGTCTACTAGTCTAAACATGATCGTTATACGGTATATGCACATAAAAGACATGAAGTTGAAGCAATGAATGGATCTTTTTTCTTTATTTTTTCTTCTAGTCATCTTAATTTGTTTGAAATGTAGGATTTGAAAGAGCCTTGGAGGGTTTTAACAATACAAATATGTGGCACTACAAATAAAAAAAAAGATAAAAAAGAAAATAAATATTTTTTCTTAACTTGTATGACAAGGTAATTGATACTTGATTGGTAGGCTGAAATGAAGGCAGGATTAAGTTGGAGTCATAATTAATATTCAAAGGAGATCATTTAGAATCGTTTCTTTTGACCACGATATGATTGAAAGCAAAGAAGAAAAGAGAAAGAAAAAAAAAACAAACGCTAAAAAAAGGACGACCTGATTCTCACTATCTTTTTTATTTTTCTTTAAATTAAAAAGCAAGGATAGTTTAATAAGAGCAATAAACTTCACAATTTTATTAAGAATTATACCCCCAACGAACTTATGTTACAATTTATAAAAGCAAATATTTGATCTCTGATATCACCACAGAAACCCAAAAAAAAAGTAAAAAGACTTCTGAAACAATCCAATTCAGTAATTGTTAAACCACACTCCCAACAAAGCATTCAACAATAAAACCACAAGTTAATTTGCATGACCAACTAATTATCAGACCTTAATTTTCTTTTTATTTTTTATTTCTGGAATAACAAAACTTCAAAGAGAGTAACCAACAAAGCCAAATCACACTAGACTCTGAGAAGATATATGCTGAGTTCAGGTCCTCCATTTCCATCAGGGTTCAGCATGTAAAATGCCTCACTGTCTTTGGACCCCACAACTCTCTCAAACCTTGCTCTCATGTACATCACATCCCCTTCATTTTCTGCTCCAATGCTGATTTTACCACTGGTCTCTACACCATCTCCTTTTTCTACCGGCAAAACACCTGCCCCGACAGACATTGGCTCCACTGTTCTCAGCAGACGCCAATCCGCGGGACCACACTCTCTACGTGTCGCATAACCACACTTCTTGCCATTGCAATATGCTCGCCATATCAACTCCTCTAATAGTTTCTTTCCTGAGCCGGAGGTGGATTTTCTTTTGTCCTGGCTCGGTGTCTTGTGGCACTCCAGGGCAATCCTTACCAGACCTGATGACATCTCCCGTACGAGTGTATTTGTCGGCATGTCAAGCTCGACAAGCAGTGCGGGTGCTGACTTGGGGCCCACCTGGAATGCCAGATGGACATGGCCCTTGCGTCGACCAAATATTGTCCCTGTCACGCAGGGGCCAAGGCTTCCATGTCGATTCTTCCGACGGTTATTCATAACCATCAGAACAGCTGACCGGAGCCTAGACACCGCATTGCTTGCCACCAACAAAGCAGATTTTTTCTTCGCGGATGAATGATTTGCAGATTCATAGGCTGGGGTTGCAATGGACAAATCATCCTCGAATATTGATGAGGCAGAGAAAGCGAGGATTTCGGCATCTTCCTTTTCATCATCATTGCCGTGGAGGTTTGAGTTCTTTTGGTAATCTTTTTTGGGTTTGTTGGGGTCTCCTTTCTTCAGCACCATCCATTGGAAATGGCTTCTCATGTCTCTACAGTTTTGAGCTTTGTATGGGCTAATAAGAGTATGGAAAGAAGTGGTTGTTTGATGAACGCTAATGATGAGAGAGAGAAGGGGTGTCTGAGGCGTAACTAATAAGAGAGAGAAAAGCAGGTGGCCAAAGATAAAGATGTGTGGGATCATGAAATGCATACTTTAGGCAGAGAAGTGTTGCTTTTGTCAGCCCACTGTTGAGCGTTGTAGACAAATATTCGCTAAAATTGAGAGAGAAATTTTGTTTTGTCTAATAAATAAAGAGATATTGGTGACCGACCATAAAACTGTTTCCGATGTTATACTGAGAGAGGCCTGTTGCAAAGCGACTTGCATGTAAATAATTACAACACATAAAAAAGTTGCTGAAACAACTAGAGAACCTTATCTTCGATCTAGGCTTGGCTTGCTGTTAAATAAATAGGATTTTTAAAGAAATTACAAAAGATTTTCTGATGGAAGTTGATCAGGTGATGCTTCGAACAATGATTAACTATGATATATATGACGACCGTCTTTCCAACAATGGTTATTTAATTACATGAAATTTTCTGATGAAATCAGAAGCCTTGTAATTTGAAACAATCAGCTGAAAAGTTCAAATCAGGATACAAACCAACATTGCCAAACAGTTAGAAAGTAGAAACAGTTGTTTCTTTTTACAAACAAAGAGTGCTATAAAGTCTCTTACAATATGACATGGTGCAACAACTTGCATATGAGACCACGGAAATTAATAGTGAGGATCTAAATTGACTTGTCAACGAGCAACTAAACCATTAAATTTTGAAACTGTTTGCGATTGGTTATTACTTATTAGTTGCATCCTTCTCAGGTATCTCTTACAAGAACAGTATGACTATATGAGGTATTCTAAAATTATTTCCAGTGGGGAAAGAGATTTCAATTTTACTAGTGGGAGTTTAAATTTGGAAAAACAGTGGAATAGGTGTGGCAATATACCTATCAAACCTGTCCCAACAAGACTCATTGAAACCAAGTAAACGTTATGTGCATTTTCTAATATACGTTTTTGAAATTTATTTAGTATAAATTATAATGATACTTGATTCTACCCTACAAATGTACACTTTTAATATTCTATCATGTATCGTGTCATGACTCACAAAGCATCATTGAAGGATGCATATGCTCTCCGGCTTTTAGTATTTTATGCAAAGTTTTGTTAAATAAAATGCTCAAACCAGCCAAATGATAAGGAACGGCTGCCTACTATTGTGGCTTTGGTTAGTGCTTTTTAGGGGGAAAGACACAAGAAACACTGATGACATTGAAAGGATTTGTTTTCAAATATAATAATACAAAAATAAAAGTTTGAAGAATGAAACTCTTAATTGTATGCTTCTAAATAAGATCTACTTCATGCTCATTTTTCACAAAACTTGATTTGTAAATTTGCTACATACAATATGACACCGGCAAACAAGTTCGCAGACAATGTGCAAACCAAGAAAGAAGTTCGCAAACATTGTCTGCGAACTTCTAATTTTCATAAAATTTTAATAAATCCACTATTTTAGGACAAAATATGAAAATATAAAACAAATGTTTCTTTTTTAAGTACCATAGTATGCTCTAATTCCCAATAATTGCTGTGCAGCTTTGCAATAATTTATGGTTTCATCGTGAGCTGATTAGCAGCCTCAAAACAAAAAGAACGATGAACTTAAAACAATATTGAACCATGGCACATGAATATAACAATTTTCGCATTTGACTTCAAAAGTAATCATTTCAATGATCGTTTGGTGAGAAAAATCCAGTTCATGCACGTACAATCGATCTCTTTGGGCCATGAGCCCCTCAGATTGTTTCAAATGGCAGAATTATGATCATTGAACAAATTCATTTCATGTGCAAACAATACAAAACCCAATTCTCTCGACCCATTATGTCTTATAATTCTGAACATTTTTTAAGGTGATGTTCCCAAAGTCATCTGTCGTTTAACTAAAAATTTCCAGGTCAAGTGTTCAACAGGAGGCCTAAAATTCTATTGCAACAACACAAGCTACCATATCAGAGATGGTTAAAAGTATCTAAAAAACTGACTAAAATTCTTAACCACTTCTGGTTAAGCTCTACGAGCTAAACCAATAAACTATATGACATATTACTCCCAAAAGATCCTAAAACTTACCACTGCATCTAGCAGCCTTTATAATACTGCCAACAATATCAAAAGAATCACCCCCTCACCAGCTGCTTTTCCTTTTTCATCTAAAAACAAAGTTTGCATTCTGTTTAAAAATTTCACCTTCCATGATGGCGGTGATGACGACTATGATCATGGACCTCCCTGCCCCTATCCCTTTCACTGTCTCTGTCATATAAATTTACCAAATCGGCACTACGATCATGGAACTCTCTACCCCTACCCCCTTCACTGTCTCTGCCATATAAATTTACCAAATCAGCACTACTGTGGGGATAAGAGGACAAGCTATGCTGGCTATGACTTAGAGACCCATCATACCTTCCCCTGTCGGATAAAGACCTATTTAGAGCTGGACTCTGATAACTTGACCTGTTATATTGATCATAAGGGTTATACCTTGGGGGATAACTTGGGGAAGGAGCTGGGAGTGGGTTGACTGACCAGAGAAATGGGTCTGCTTTTTCAGGTATTGGGGCATTAAAACCTGGAAACTCCACTGTCATTATTTTATCAGCTGAACTCTGTTCGCTCTGATGTGGGAGCTCTCCCTCTTCATAGTTGTTCTTTTTGTGACCGTTATCTTTTACCTCTTCATCATCGAAGATCATGATCCCAGAAGGTTTATTTTTGTCTTCAACAGTTTCTGGAGAGAGGCAAAAGAGAGACAAGAGTAAACTAAATTATTATATAATGAGACTGGATTAGTATCAGACTTTTGGTCTTAATGGCATTATCCTTGAAAAATGAGAGCAATGAATAGAGACATATATATTATAGAAATTTTAGAAAATACCAAGGTATCCAGGAGGGTAACCCAGTTCACGCATTCGATGCAACCAAGGAGGTGGGTCAAATTCCTACATGGAAATGCCGTGTACATCAGAAACAATAAATTACAGAAAACAAAAAAGACAGAAAATAATAGATATATGCATGATGTCCTCCAAGGGTACTGCCATGCATGTTTTAATCATCAATAACACTAATCTCTGCAGAGTAATTAACAATAGCATCACCTGCAGAAATGATATATTTGCAAAAAGAATAGCTTAAAGCACCTGATACATGCAGAAAGAGTATCTTTGATGATCAAGTATGCAAATGGAGATAGTTACTAGCCATATGTGAAATTTACAATAATAAAGAAGATAAAAGTTTATTGCTTACCCCAATTCCTAGGCATTCCCTAGTCTCAGACCCAAGGAAACCAGGTTTTAAATCATCAAACTTCCCAGGCTTTGTTTGGTAATACCTGCTTTGCCCGTGATTAGTATTCGAGTGATTCTTTTTTGCACTGTGCTCCTTCCGTGCATTATTTATTGCGGCCATATTACGGGGTTTAGGGCATTCCTTCAACGCATGACCATATGATCCACAATTAAAACAGCGAGCATCATCCTTTGTGGACCTGTCAAAAAATTATTAGAAGAAAAATTCAAGGATTACTTTTGTTATCATAAGAAATACATTTAAAGGGAAAGAACAATTGAAGGATTACATTTCTTATCATAAGAAATACATTGAAAGGGAAATAATAGCTGAAGGGAACTTAGAGGATTACTTTTGTTATCATAAAAAATACATTTAAAGGTAAAGAATAATTGAAGGTTTACATTTTTTATCATAGGAAATACATTGAAAGGTAAATAATAGCAGAAAAGTGTCTCTAACAGTATTCACCCATCACATAAAATAGATGAATAAAACTATTCTCATTAATAGTATGTGGTAAGGAAATGTATTTGGTCCGTTAAAAAAGGGGACCGATTGTATAGTAACTTTCGGATACGGATGGATAATTGTCTTACTGTATCTTTATCCGTTAAAAACTTTCGGATACGGATACGAATTCAGACAGTCTCGGATACGGATACGGATCGGATATTAACCGGATATGATACATAAACACACATTATAAAAAATCTTGATTTGCTATATGTTTATCCAAATGCATCAATGAATTATAAAAAAAAATATGATACATAAACACAAATTACATCTAAGATTAATTAAATTTGTAATATGCATACAATATCCAATAATATATATATAATAAGATTTTTTTTGTTATGAATTCGAATACAATCGGATAATATCGAATACGGATATCTTGGATAATTTCGGATACTATTAGATAATAGCTAAACGATTGGATACGGATAGATGATAGCCAAATCGTATCCTTATCCGTTGAAATTTTTCGGACACGGATACAAATCGGATAATTTTTGTTATTTTTCGGATACGAATCCGGAAAAAATAATATATTATCTGATCCGTTTACACCCCTACTGTGGAGGAACTTTTAAGTATATCTACAAATAGAGAGGTATTACAGGAAGCTGAGAAAAAAAGTGTTAAACCTTTCAAAGGTAGCAGAACCATCGAGAGAAGATAAGCCGAGCGAAAATTCACGATCGTATAGGGGAACTGAGCTTTCATCTTTCACGCTATCGGCTCTCACTTGATTATCTATCCAAAATGACTTCATCGTCCACGAAATAAATAAACCAAAGTCAATGAATCAACATCAGACAGAAAACACAACAAAGGAAATATATACAAAAAAATCATATGGCAAGTTGTGGGGATATGGAGTATCTCCCATCTAGCAATGTTATTTGGCTTTGTCTTTCAGGATTTACTGCTTAAATAAAAGCAAGCTATGCTGTGAAGTTGGAGAATCTTAAAATAGAGGGATGTTTGCAATTTCAGGGTTTCAACAAACTTATATTACAGAGAAATAACGAAGCTATACCATATATTGCAAGGGAAAGAAGCATGAATTTGTCAATGTGTGATTGAGGAGATCAATTACTTAAACCAAGTTATCAACTTTCCTAAATGTGTGATTGAGGAGATGAATTACTTAAACCAAGCTATCAACTTTCCAGTTCGGTTTTTTAACTGAGCTATCAAATTTCTAGATCAGCTTTTTATTTAATTTTTACCATTCTCTACACAAGCTAACACTAAATTAAAGTTGCAAATTATATGGTTTGTAGACCTCGTTACAAAAAGCCTAATAACATGGAATCAATGATCTATCAATTTATTGTACATATATAGCAAGTACCAGATGTGCAAACTTCTTTTTTAGAAAGAGGGTGACAAGGGTAATAATTGGAGACTAATATTGTCAAAATCACTTAATGGCAGGGTGTGACATAAACAAAAGGTCAAAAAGAATACCATGGTAGAAATATTAGATGTGCTTGAGCCAACATGTAATGCTGGATAGTAAATCTCTTCCCCACTTTCCAATGCTTCCTCGTTTGTCTCCTGTTGCATTCAAATAATAATTTGCATATTACAAGAGTAGGAGGATTGAAACTGCAAACTGAACATGGGTAAACATTACATAAGGGTTCCTTGTACATGCGAATAACTACAGCATGTAGGTCCTCTAAAAAGAAAATGCTTCCAGCAAGGGGTAAACATTACATAAGGGTTTGAGATCTACGATTTTTTTCCAGGGGGGCTCCAAACGATGCATATCATAAAAAAAAATCATATTTTAAGCCTATATTTTTTTTTAAAAATTACAAATATATGGTCAATTTTGAAATTTTTTTTTCCAGGGAGTGCAACTGACCCCCTCTGGACACACGTGGCTCTGCCACTGCTTCCAGCAGTGCTGACAGCATCACTAAATAATTACTAAATAAATGCACGAAATAGAATCTACAACTCCAGGTTATCTCTCTTTACTGCACCTGAGTTTTGAAATCTAAATGAAATTTGTAGCTGTATTTCACATTGCTGTATCCATAATTTTTTTTTGTGATTACCAGAATGGATCTACTATAAGATTGTTTATCTAGAAACAACAGAATACTATACAAAGTCAATTGAGCTTGACAAATCATTTTAATAGAACAGAACTTATGTCCACATGAACTGTTGAAAATACTTTTAGATCAGGGCATAGATGAACTGCTGTAGGAGAATTGTTGAAACCAGAATGCAAATGGAAATATGTAGAAAATGGAAATTTAATTGTACCATCAAGGATGAACTAGAAGGGTGCCTAGCTTGCCACTCAGACCACTTTCGCATTAATTCCATTAGCTTCCTCTTGCTTTCCCTGGAATAAAAAAAATCAGGAAACAAACCCCATTATATTTAATCAACGAGTAACTCATCATGAGAAAGAAATAAATATACACAAGAAAGGGAACTTAAATAGGTCCTTTGTAACGGCTCGCATTAACTATATCTAACCGAAATACACATAAACACACTCACTCACTTCCTTGCTCAAAATTCACACGGTACACAGACATACCTAGTCAAGGAGCTGAACACAACCCGAACTGAGGGTTCATTTTCAGTGGTGTATTCAACATGAGCCCTCTTAACACCTCTAGGAGCTATCATTCAATAATTAGGGAAAAATCAAACCATGCCAGAGAAACAAATATAACATAAAAATTACTATATTCCAAACGTTTCTAATTATATCAAACTAAAGCATGTAAGCAAATTGAAACTCCAAAAAAAAAAAAAAAAAGGATACGGGTTTGATAAACGATTTCAGTAGAAGACTTGATTAAAGTGGAATAAGATGTTGCTCCACTAACAGCTAAACCCTCAGCACTCGTATGCAGTACAGATTGCTTCGAGACAACCACGTCGTCTCCTAAATCCATGTCTTCCACATTCGGGTCGTCTCCTTGTTCGATCTTGATCACATCTTCTTGAATCTCACCCTCCTCCTCTGCGTTGCTATTTTCCTTCTTATTTTCGAGCTGAGGTGCCCCCTTGGAGCTCATTCCTTCCACATTCGGGTCCTCTCGTTGTTCGATCTCGTTCACACCTTCTTCCTGAATTTCACCCTCCTCCTCTTCGTCGTTCTTATTTTCGAGCTGAGGTGTCTCCTCGGAGCTCAAATCTAGGTTTATGAATTCTTCATCCGACATTTTGAATACTTCATGTATCCGCTCGGAAACGGAGAAGAGCTACGAGTGAGGTGGCGCGAGTTTTGGTAGAGAAATAGAGATTGAATTTGAGGAGGAGGGTTTGGGATAGGAACCGTTGGCGTTGTCGACTCTTGCTTCTGGTAAATTGATTTTCTGGTGAACTGGGACTGAATACTGAGAACTAAATCCTACTGAATCTTGAGAGAGATTTGATGGGTGTAATTCATTGATTGCTATTCGGAAGAGAGAAGATAGATTTAGATTTGATTTTGTCCGGTTCGCGTCGTTTCGTTGGGTTCGCAAGGATAGTCCCACAAGGGTAAAAGTAGAGAACTTGACTCATAGCGAGGTCTATAAGTAATGAGCCTGGTGCAACTTAGGAACTTGCCTTAAACTAATGAGTAAGGAAAACAATGCGGGAGGTGAGAGCCGACCGCTAAGCGCTTGAGAGGTAGCTACGGTTACTGCGCTATAAAATTTTTTGGAGGGGTAAAAGGCAGGCCAGGAGCTGACGCTGCTTACTTTGCAGAACTCGCCTGTGCTAGCCTCCCACCAACCGATTCCGAAATCATTTTCCAACATTCCGCTGTGGGACAATGTTTTTGAAGTGTGCTGAGGTGGAAAAAGCATTTTAGGCCGGATTTGGGCTGTAAAAAAATGGTCCTGTTGAAAGCAGTTGTGGATAAGAGAACTCAGCAGAGGGCAGTAAAATATTTTGGATAATGTTTCAAAAGTAAAATATTTTGGATAATGTTTCGTGATATCACATTTTGATATTGATATCGATTTTATTATGCATTTTTATTTGAGTTATCATTATATCATAATAATTATTTTAGTACATAAATTAATATGTATAATTATTTCATTATAAAAAATAACATGCATGATAACTCAAATAAAGATGCATAATAAAATTAACATGTATAATTATTTCATTATAAAAATAATATGCATACTATTCAAATAATGTGTAGTATAATTCAATTAAAGATGCATAATAAAATCGGTATCAAATATCTATGTATCAGCTTCCATAGAATAATGGCTTAACTTTTTCTAGAATTGTTTGTCTGATTCTGAAAAAATTAAAAATAACATCAATGACTCTGATTTTAAATCTTTGACAATTATGATCTTATTTTTTGTCCTTTACGTTCACATGTATTATAAATTAAAATTCTCAATCAAAAAAGTTCCTAAGTAAAGTATAATTTGTGAATTCAGAGTCTAAACTATGCATCTGAACTTGTTTCTTTGAAATAAGCATCTTGTATAATATTCTTGAGCCTCTCTTTTAACTAGGTTAAGGTTTGATGAGATTTTAGCAATTTTGCACATAAGATTTTGTTTCTTCCAAACTTGAACAAGTCTTTGCTTGATGCATTTTGTTTGCTTGATGCATTTTGTTTTTTCCAAACTTGAACAAGTCTTTATTTTTTTCTTATTTTTGTAGGCTAAAGAATCAATCAAAGAGTGAGAGTAGCATTGTTGTGCGTTAACTTTTTCCTCCCATTTTTCAATCGTTTCCACCATTTTTTTCTTCGAAGTTCATCGTGAGTTGATACAAAAACATTAAGAAAAGTTGTTGAGAAAATAGAAATAAAATAGGAAAATAGACTAACAAGGATTTGGACCTCAGAACCGTTAGACTTTATTAGTACAGAGAAGAGCCACACAAGTCAAACCATTTCCTCGTTTTTTTTTCTTAAAAAAGATGGTCAAACCATTTTCTTCCTTCACGCAGTTAATGTTTTTCAAGAATAAGATCTATATTTTTTTAAATAAGACATATTTTTAAATATACATTATTATTTTACAAAAAAATTAAAATCATACAATATACATAATTATTTTACAAAAATAATTTTAGAAAAGGTGGGCGGTTGCGCCCCTGACCCCACTTAAATCCGCCACTGTATCCATACCTCAAGTTTTCGTAGATACTTAATTGCCGATATTCAAATATCTGTTATTTTTAAAACTTGAACTAAAAAGTAGACACTTCAACACTATAGGCTTGTCATATATCTTGATTGCCTATATCGCTTGTGTGTATACGTGTTTCATGGCAGTTCATCTCATCCTTCTCATTTAGAATTCATATACGTTGACGGATGACACTTCTTTACCTTCTTTTAGAAAAAAAATAATACTTAACACATAGATCTTTTAATTATAATACCTTCAACTTGCTAGCAGGCCCAGATATAAATCTTAGCAACAAGCAAAATTACTCCAGTAGGGCCTTCAAAAAAAATGCATTCGCATTCAAATTCTATATATGAACACAAATCAAAGCCATGTCAGCACAGTACATGGGGCAAGTCGTAAGGATATTTAGCTTTAGCAGTATAATCAAAACAAGCAAAGCAATAAAATGACATCATTTGTTGTCCTAAAAAAAATTAAAAAAAATAAAAAGACTTCATTTGACTGTGTTGTGCAAGTCTTCGTTCCATGCTTGTCTCTTAGAGACACGTTTTTCAGAGGCACGATTCTTACTCATCAACTTCATGAATTCCTTTCTGTTCTCCGATAGATGCAGATTTTTGAAATAGGCATAGCGGTAATTACAGTCTGCATTACGCGGCAGCTTTGATTTCCAATCTTTTCTTTTCCTCTTCCTTGCTCCACCAGTAAACTTGGGTAACTAAAGGAATAAAAGAAGAAGATTAAAAAATAAAAAAAATGTATGTACATATACATGGTTAAGTACTTAGTAGCATTATATACTAGAGAATTTGGAAAGTCTAACAAAATAAAAGATGCAAACACGCAACAAGCCTCTCTTTAGTACAAATTTTACTATATACCCTGCAATTGTCAACATTAGTAAAGCACCTCAAGAGTAATTATTAAAAGAATTTGACCAACAGTGCAGCTGACACTACTGAAGATCAACTCCAATGTATTCTACAACTTAGGAGGATTTATGGCCACATGACCACAGTAACTCAACCAGTGAACTGGAATGTATAGTGATGAACTATGCTTGAGTGATGAAATGATGGTACGAGTGCAATTAAGTTTTTAAAAGAAATAAAATATATATAACACCTAGGACTTGCATTCTCAGATAAAACATTGCAAAAGCTTTCTCAAAACCGCTAATTTAATACAAATCGGTATCCGCTGTTATTCCGACCCAGATAACACGACCCTGTTATTTCCATTTGAGCCATCGGATCCCAAATAAACCATCGGATCGAAGAGAGAGAAGCCGAGGAGAGAGAGGCCGATCCCAACCGTTCCGTGCGAATCAGACGCTCCATAGTGGAATAACAGGATCCTGTTATTCCCTCGGAATAACAGTAGATTCGGACTCATTTAATACACGCCACGGACACACACACAAATTACAATGTCAAAGACTGGCATATGCCAACAAAGAATTGCAGAATTTTTCTAAACTTCAATTTAATTTTGTAAGGCCGCATCTTCACCTGAAACTTCATAAGCCACGAGTAACAATGACACAAAGGGGCTCAATTAGAACAAAAAAGAAACTGTGACTTACAGGTATTCTGGTTGTTCTGTTTAGTTGTCTATTGGTTCAACATGTCAAAATAAAAAATTACAAACAACAACAAAGCCTTTTGTCCCAAACAAGTTGGGGTAGGATAGAAATGAAGTCCATATTAGATTTCATTTTCATAAGATTGGTTGAATTTTTACGTTGGCTCGCCAAACCTATCACAACCCTCCTCCTTTTCGGACTTGGGACAAAAGAAATAAAAAATTACATTTTGTATTAAAAAGCTAATCAATTGATGCTTTGCTTCGAGCTTTGAGATAGGAAATTAGTTTTAACTTAACCTATTATGTTTCTATTCTAGTACCCATCGTGCCACAAAGCAACACATTTACACTGGTGCAGTACCAGTAGTTAATGACTGACAAAAGGGATTCAAATAAACAAGTCAACACTTGAAAAGTCATTTCAACAAAGAAAAGAAATCAGGAAAGGCTGAAGTACCGGGTTCCTTTCCCCACTCTCTCAAACAAAAGTAAATGACGAAATATAAAGTAGTAAATAATACAAATAAGATAATTCATGGAAATACAGGATCGTTTCACCCAAATTATATGATCGAACGAATAAGACTAACTTTTGTCATCCTTCTCCCAATTAAATTCTAGTTTCTTTAACCAAAATCAAAAGTTCAAACCCCGTCTACAGCACCATTGCAACACAAATACATATTATGAAAAAAAAATGGTTTGTCCATAATCTTTCTAGAAGACACCATTATCTCAATATAGACTTATATCTGGTTGGGTCTGATCAAGGTAATACCATGAGTCATGCAACAGAAGTAACATTCCATCACAAAAAGCTCCAATTGATTTGGTACATGTCTAATAAAGTTCTACAAACATACCAAGTGGGAAAAAAAGAAGCTAAAAGTTGCAAACTATGCACCTCATGATCCAGCCTCACTGATTCCAGAGCAGGGACATGTTGGAGCATTGAGACGATGGCTTGAAAATTGTCCTCATGAAAGCACATGGTCACATTCAAGTGCTTCAATTTAGGAAAGTTTGGCGGGTCTTCTTGTTCCAACAAGACAGGAAATGGATGCATCTCAAACTGTAGTAATCACACATAAAACTGTCAAGAAATTCCTATTACAGCATAAATATACAAAACTACCTCTATCACTCTTTTGATGTGTAACTTTTTCGTACTTAAATCAGGAGCATATCAGATGGTTAAATTGTCAAATCGTGCAATTACTTAATCTTGAAAAGAAACAACCAGCTTATAGGTTCAGACAAAAAAAAAACCAGGCACAATAAATCAGCATGTGCTAGACCTTACATTTAGCTGCTTAGTTGTGTTAGGCTCCTATGTTTTTTATCAAACCAGTGGTTGAAATATTCCCTCCCCCCTTCCCAATTTTATGGATCTCAGTGTACTAAAACTCCAGGCAATTCAACTGCAGATTTGCAGAGCCAATTGCCAATAGGAAATTAGTTTTTGTGCAGATTTGCAGAGCCAATTGGCAAAACTACCAATTCAATCTCACTGTCGGAAGTCTATTTTAATACCCAAGGTCAATATATGTGCAACCCAACCAGAGTTGCATTCATTTTTCTTTTCAGTCAATAACAAAATTGCACAAAAATAAAGGAGGGGTGGAGGACATTACCTTACTCTCCTTCATATGCAGGATTAGCTCTTCAGCATGTGAGACATACTGCAGCAGACCATTTACGGCACGAACATCTTTCTCACGAAGGAACTCAAAGTTGAGAACAGCTTTTCTGAGCAATGGAATCTCTCCATGGATGGTAGGAAATTGAACATGGGGTCCATCATTTTCTAAATGAAGCGACTCCAACAAAGGAAGGGACAACCTCAAAATATCAAAACTAACACTACCATTAAGCATTATCAGTTTGAGTTTCCTGATTGTGTGAGAAGAAATGTTAATCTCTTTTACGTTCCACAACCCGAGTTGTAAATCTTGCAAGAAAGGCAATTGGGATAAAAGTTGGTTTAATTTGGTGGCGTGACTCGGGTTAACAGAATAAGTTCGGATGGTGAGGGTCGTGAGGCGGGTTAAACTGGTTGCAGAGGGTAATACATAGTCGTCTCCATAGAATGGGTGCAAAGGTGCAATGGTAGGAAGTGAGAGGGATTCAAGAGATTTGATGGAGAAGATGACAGGGAGAACAGGTTTGATATCTGTAAACATGCAACTATCAATGGTGAGGTGGCACAGGCTGAAGGAACAGGCCTTGACGAGCGCGGAACAAAGAACCGAGTGGCAAGAAAAATAGTCTATGCTAAAGTTGAGAAGGGGGCAAGAAGGGTCGCGGCGGAAAAGAGCACGATCGGCCATGGCAAAGAGTTTGTCGTAAAGCGGAAGAGGAAAGTCTTTGATCGTGATGTCGAGGGAAGGAGACTCTTCCCAGAGGCGGCGATAGCAGCTAGAGAGAATGGAGGTGCGAGCGGCCATGCGAGTCGGGAGAAACGAGAGTATGGAGATGAGAAGATGTTTTGGGAGACTGGAGAGACGGTCGATTTGGCCGGGACGGGGAAAGTTCGCGTCGATTGGAGAGATCGCCATGACAACCGCTTGGCGGGAAGATGAGCAAGAAATGAGGAAATATCAGAGTTTAGATTTCACTTTTTGCCTCAAATCTCCGATTCTCCATATATTGCCTCAAATCTCCAATTCTCCATGCACGTGTGTTTTTTTTTCTTCTTTCGAGTTTGGAGGAAAAGGAGAAAGAAGAACATTTTTATACTAAAAAATGGGAGGGACGAATTTGACAAAAATATGCTGATCGCTTGTTACGCTGTTCTCCCACTTATCTCCGCTAATCTCACACTAGGCTGCTACTACTAGCAGAGACCAGTCTGATGCACATTTTTGCATCGTAAGGTTGCACCTTTTTTCCTGGCCGTCTGATCTATTTTCGATGTTCGTGATATAACTATACGCAAATCTTTTCTGAAACATAATATCGACTGACAAACGTCCGATCTTAATCCGACGGTCAAAATTAAAGAGCAACCCTTTATTGCAAAAAAGGTACACTATTTTCCTCTACGTACTAGGTACACTATTTTCCTCTTGTTCAATTTCTACGAATTTGGGCCTACTAAAACTGAGGTGGCCCGTTAGACGACCCCAAAATATGATGCGTGGGTTCGAACTTTTAAAAAAAAAATAGTCAAAAAATAAAAAAAATGTAAAATTCAATCTTCAAAATATATTCAGAACGATTAGTTTTTTTAAGATACATTCTAATATAAATTTTTACGCGATTTTAATCTATTCAAAGACAATTAGAAATACATGCTTCATCTTGTTAAACAATATTGCTTGTTTTCGAACACTATTGCTAAAGTTATGAATAAGATGATCCATGAACGATTAAAATGACGTGTGTTAACAACAAATTGTTAATGTCTCCATTCAAAGAATTAATATATTAAGAAGTTGTTGACATGCATAAAGTAATGTGCATAAAGAAAATCAATGAGAAACTATGTGCTAATGATGTTTAGAAAAATATTTGAAGCTTGATACTTAAGTAGTCCGCTTGTGACTCACCTTCCTCATTTGACTAGTTTGGTTATTAGTACGTAGGTATGTCAATCTGACCCTTCGGTAAAACGACAAAATGACTAATTTGATACTTGTGCATAACACCATAATACTTAAGAGTATTGACCGCTTCTTCCGAAGCCTCAAGCTCAACACCAAAATGGTTTTCGAAAGCCAAATCAAGCTCAACACTACATTTATGTGGGAGATGGCATAAAAGTTGAAGTTGAAGGCATATAAAAATTTAGATTGTTGTGTAGAACTGATTTTTATTTGTATTTTGATGCTTTAGTAGTTCCATTCATTAGAAGGAACCTAATTTACATTTCTTATTTGGACAAAAATGGCAATGTATGTCATTTTTCAAAGGCCACAAGAAATGGTCACTAGTATTTTGTCACGTTCATAGATGATCATTCAAGATATGGACGCATCTACTTAATTAAAGAAAAGACTGAAGCATTAGACGTGTTCAAAAGTTTTAAAGCGAAAGTTTGAGTTCCAACTTAACAAACGCATAAAATTTATCAGTCTGATTGTGGTGGTAAATACTACGACAAATATGATGGCTCAGGAGAAAAATGTCCAAGATCTTTTGCAAAATATTTAGAAGAGTACTGAATTGTGTCACATTATACATTGTCAGGCTCCCCTACAATGAATGGTGTTGCTGAAAAGCACAATTAGAGGTGCAAACGGATCGGATACGAACGAATAATAACATTACTGTATCTATATCCACCATTATTTTTCAAATACAGATACGAATTCAAATAATTTTCAATACGATTACGAATCGAATGATAAACGGATACAGATACGAATAAGATAATAAACGAATATGAATGCAAATATGAATATAATTCGAATAATTAAATGAAATGAATACATTATAAAAAAATCATTAATATATCATTTTTCAATAATAAAATTATTTTAAATTATATAATAAAATAAATTTAATGAAATAATTAAAATATTTCAATAAGTAGTGTCTTTATAATTTATTTTTTTAATATTATAAATAAATAAAAATATAAAAAATAATCGGTGCTACATTAATGTCATTCGAAATTATTGTCATCCGATCCCATTCTCTATAAAAATATAAAAACAGAAGTATCTATACTTCTATTCTTTCTGTATAAAAACTTCACACACTAGATCAACATCTTCTATTTGGACTTTTAAATAAAACTTTGGCTCGCCCAAAACAAAAACAAAAAAATCTTACTTTTCAGAAGCAGAAAATTTAGAAATTACAGACATTTATATCCTTTTTCTGCCAATATCAATAACTTTAATTACAATAACATGCAACTTTGTCCAACAAATCCTTCAACCTTTTAAAGAAAAATACAAATGGATAAATAACATGCACAAATGTCATTTAAATATGATGGTCCATTATTTTTCTAACGTTCAATCACCAAAACCAGCAGAGAAAACTTAAACATGTCATGTTGCCATAACAACAGGAAAAAGAAGCAAAATAAAGGTTAGGTGTTCTAGTACATTTCTGCCAGATAGTACAGAAGTAACACATATATACACAAAACCTGGCACGGCGAAAAAGAACACTGCAATGATATGGTTACATGCTTTGTATACTTTCCCACTACACTTTCCTTCTATCCTACGCTCTTACCTCTTATAACTGAAAAAATTACGATATACCCACAGTTACCTTGACAGACTTTTACATATTACCCTCAGCACTCAGTCCGGCAGGAGCACAGACCCTGTAAAAAGAGAAGAAAAAAATTTAACTTTCTTGTTTTCCAAGGTTATGCTGGGTACCCACTTCCCAGTTTCCAATTGGGTATGGTTTGTTTCTGGTGAATGTTACTGAAACTAGGTACTTACATGGCCACAGTAACATGCTAAAATACCAGTCAAATTTCTTGTACTCAAGAGGTTAATGGCCTCATGCATGGTAGAAATATATTGTTGTTTTGTAAAAGAAGAAAGTTACCAGTAATCAAAGGGACGTCCTAGGATGACCTGCAGAGGAAGCGATGGAATTTGTCCACTTTAGCTGCATTGTGCCTTGAGATCCGTGCCTGATCAACCGTTTGACCTGTAGTGGGCACACCTGCAGATATTCTCCTTCTCTTTCTTACCTTTCGAATAAGAAAGTCTTCAGTGTCAAGCACATAGGAAACCTGTCTCATTCCCATAAAAATAATAAAAAAAAAAGGCTCAAATTAATTATACTCAGAGATAATATAAGCAATTTGGAGAGATCTTAAGGGCATAGAAGGAAAACTACTCAAAGGCATACAAGAGACCTAATAGCATTATTAAACGGAGTGAGATACCTTGGAGGTAGCACACATTAACTTGTACTCCAACCCATTGGTAACCTTGACCCCCTCGACAGCCTTAATTGAAGCCGGAGTTTCATCATTATCCCTAAGTTTTCTTTTATTCCTGTCAAGTAAATACTTTATTTTTAGTCAAAGAATAGTCTTTAAAAACAATAGAGCAATTCTTTGGGAGGACTTGACCCAACTTTTATCTCAAAGAGAAAAAGAAATAGAGCAATTAATAAGAGGATTATGAAGCATGATACAGAAATGAAAAAAGGAAAAAAAAAAACACCACAGCAATACCTAGACAGAAAGACGGTTTCAATTCCCTTGTGGTTGAATTCACCGTGAAGGAAATCCTTGAATAAATAGGATGAAAAATTCGGGTCAATTGTTACAGCTGTTGCTTCTGGCTTTTCAACCACATCCATTAGCTGGATGAATAGCTCTGATGAATTTGAACACTACAAAATAAACAAAATGAATTATACAAGATGTTCAATATTTCATAAGCTTTTAATAACTTATGTAGGCACTCTCATAAAACATATCAGCATGTACTAAAATAAGACTGGTGAATGTTAAAATAAGAAATGTGTGCATAGACAGTACGTCAGCATGTCCTAATATACGAAGGTCATCATCACAACCAATGATAATACAATACATATCCTTACTGAATCCAAATAATTTCAAAATTATATGAAGGGTTTAAGGGAGGTAAAAGAGAACTTACACATTCAATACGGTAAATGCTTTCATCATGCATAAGCAAACATGCATTTTCGTAATAAACAGTATCAGAAAATTTCCCTGGACCTCTAGATTTCTCATACATGTACAACTGCAGCAGCTTGTTGTCCATCTCATCAGATACCATTGCTTGAAGCTGGTCAGATCATATCGAAAATGAATTTCATTTTCTAACAGAGAAAGTAACATTAGAACACAGAAAAGATAAAACAATTACCTGCTTCACAACTTTATATATCAATTTGTCCAATGTAAAAAGAACATAGGACTGAGTTCCAATAATGAATCTGCAGTCATCTTCAAACTTAGCATTATCTGATGAACCATCCAGCAAGCTAAACAAAGCACTCATAAACCTATACTCAAGAGGAAGAGAAAAAACGAATATACAAACATTGTTAATAATTGGAACTCCAAACTCGAAACCTAGGGGTCTGCTCCAGGACTCAAATTTAGGGAGGGGAGAGAAGGTTAGGTGAAAAATTGAGTGCTGCTCCAAAAATTTTAATGAAAGGAAGAAAGAGGTCTCCAAGGTTTTATCTTTCCATCGAAACCATTTTGTTACCCTCCAGAGGTGTAAATATTTCCTTCCCTTCTCTTCCTTTCCTTCCTTTTCCTTCCTTTCTCTTTTTGTGCCTGGAGCAGACCCAGGGGAAAAACTAAATTTTGTTTGAAGTAGAAAAACTAGTAATTCAACTGTAGCTACTGAAATGACAAAGGTACAGACCTAAAATACGGTATCCGGGGGAAAAACAAAAATAAAACACTCAGAGATTGGTGCATTACTTTGCGTACAAATCTGGGGGATTAGTATCCTTTGATGTCCTCCATCTCTTCTCTGAGTCCCTTGAGTTCTTCTTGGCCGAAAGAATTCTTTCATACAGTATCTGCAACAGCAATTAAACAATTAAATACGCATATAACATTTGATGCAAAGAAAGCACACGATTCCAAAACTAGCCTTATGCCCTAAAATATGAAGGAAAGAAAAATTCCAACCTGATGGAGCCTGAATAGTATGTAAAAGGAGTCGTTCCCATAAAATACCCTTGATGCCTTCTCTTCCATTGGGACATGCTTGGCGACTGGGCGCACAAAGCGATCTGTACATGGGAGTGCAGCTGTGTCTTTCTCATCCACAACCCCAATTGCAGCACCTTCTGCCTCGCCCTCGCTCTCTGGCCCGCCTTCCTCATCCTCTTCCTCCTCTTGGTCCTCCTCCCTCGAGCAATCCTCCCCTTCCCCAGACTCACTTCCTGAGCCTTCCTCCCCATTATCTGACCCATTCTCGTTTTCATTGTCAGAGTCCTCAGCAGATCTATGTGCACTTTCCTCGTCAATCTCTGCATCATTTTCAGTGCCAGTAGGCTTAGATTTTGGAGCGTTGGATGGAGTGGCAGCTGCAGCAGAAGCAGGGTTTGAGGAAGAGTCGAAGCCAAAGTTGTCTTCCTCAAAATCAGCATTAGGTGAGAGTTCACCTTCTTCTCTCTCCACTTTTGAAGTGGTTGTGCCAAGAGAGGGAGAGGGCTTAGTGGTGTCTGTAGCTGATGGGCCGTTCATAAAAGTCTTTGAGCCGGCCCCTTTCTGCAAAAAAGGTAAGAAGTCAATCTTTTAAAAAACATTTAACTGCTTTTGGCGATGAGGTGATTACTTAACGGTTTTACACTTACACAGATTAAACAGCTGTCATATATGGAAAAAAAATTGAGATCTATTTTCTCCAGTTATAAAACCAAGTAATGCATTTTTATACTTAGTAATTATCAATCAAATGATTGATAATAATAATAAAAGATCAAGTAATAATCATTAAGTGCTTAATGATCTTAAATACAACTACACGACACTATTACATCAAAAGATTAAAAAGAAACATTTTTTAGAGTATGAAACAAATCTTATGTATGAATTTTATTTTTAATTATAAATTTTCAATCATATTTATTTATAGCATTTTTAAATTGCCAGGAATACATAAAACACACCAATCAAATTTATACGGAATTTAATAGGCCCATAAATAAAACAGATTTTAGTTGTTTTATTGACGTTAAACCGTTTAATTGTCAACAAATCGTTAAATCTATTTCCCCCCAAAACATAGCATCAAAGGGCATGGTAAAAGTAGATAAAATAGATTACAGAATTTCATATGAAAAAAAGGCATGCTATTATAGATTATGTCTCTGTTATGAACAATTGATAGTTATGTTCTATGATGCATGATTCGCATAATAGCACACAAAAACTTGGAAAATTATATAACCCATTGGACAACTTCTCCCATTGCAATATCTGGGATACATGTCTACATGCACAAAGCACTCAAATAAACAACATCAAGTAACTGTAGAGTGGTTCTTACTTCTACTGGCAAGATGTCACTTGTTGCTTGAGGCAGCTCTGCTACAACCTCTGCCCCACCATGTGATGCACTCTTAGATGGCATACTAATAGCACCTAAATTTCCAAACAAATTAACAAGATGATATTAGTGGAAACTTAATACTTGCACAATTTAAAGATATAATCAAATCCAATAAGAGTTCTCATGAATATATTACCTGAAGCAGTGTCAGCACTGCCCCTACCATGACCATGACTCCCGTTACCAACAGTATCATGGGACATGTTCTCCGTCATATATCTTCCTATAACCTCAGCATTAATCTCAGCCAAACGCGCTATATCTGATTTGCCTCGGCTCTTTGTTCCACTAGGTTTAACAGTATCCTCCTTACTGTCTCCACCCTGACCACAAGGCTGGACCCCCAGCATTGGTTCAAGGAAGGTGGTCCAGATCCTCATGACCTTTTCTGCTTGATCAGCTGAGGTACACACCTCCCCGCAAGAATATTTTATTATTTTATACAGATCGCTATGGATCTCCTGATCAGTATATGCAGAACTCATATCAGGTTGGAGCGATCGGTTTCTCCAGGCAGAGATTGACTGTAGAATTTCAGCATCCTTCCTCTGCTTATCGCTGTTTTCCTTGATCTCAGCCAGCAAGGCTAGAAAGGAACAAAAAAAGAAAATTAGTAAATTCTAAAAAGAAAAACAAGAATTTGTTTTTTAATACTAAAAAGATGAACAAGATTTCTATAAGAAAAAAAAAGAACTTTCCTTGTGGGAGATCATCAGATCAAACCCACAGGTTTTTAGATTTAACCACAATCAATTTACACAGCCTCTCTGCACATTAGGTTATATCGGTACCAAGTTATATATTGGGCAGAGACCAAAATCAACAACAACAAAGCCTTTCGTCCCAAACAAGTTGGGGTAGGCTAGAAAAGTAGAAATGAAGCCCATATCGGGTTTCATCTCCATAAGATTGGCTGAATTTTTACGTTGGCTCGCCAAGCCTATCACAATCCTCCTCCTTTCCGGGCATGGAACCGGCTACGTAAAACATAGGCGGAGTTGGCAGAGACCAAAATCTAGTTCGAAAAAATATATATCAATTTGAGTTCTACAGAAAGAAAATCAATTTGTATTTTACCAAATGTATCTTCATGAAACCGCTGTTCCAAGAAATTATCAAAGACAAATTCTTGATCGTTCAGATCTGGAGCAGATTCAGATTCAGATACATGTGTCAGATCCAAATAGTTTACATCCTCAATATTGGAAGGGTTCCCAAAAATCTCATTCAGTACAGTTGGTTTGACGGGATCCATCCTCCTTTTTCTTTTTTGGGAAGTCTGTAGCAACAAGGAGAAGGAAGGTGCAGAGGAAGTATTTTTTTTGGGGTGTATGCAGCACAACGGGGTCGGAGAGATTTATTTCTGGGACAAGGAAAAATAAAAACTGAAGAGAAGGGGAAGAGAGGCAGGTCAAGCAAGAGTATAACACGGAGGTGCGTGACACTAACTGACGATAGTGAGTGTCAGATGTTCAATCCTCTCCAGCTTATACTAAAATGGAAATTTCCAGTCATGACTAGACCACAGACAAAAGAACCAAGTGATGCTAGCCAAAATGGATGAACCAGATTCGTAATTATCGAAACAACAAAACTATTGTTAATTACCTTTGGTGCTGAGATTCTTTGTATCCTGTTGCTTAAAATAGAAGCTCCTGTGGTCAAGGGACTTGTGGTAATTTTTTGCGTAAATTTCAGCCCAAACCTTGTTGAAATCAGAGCGGCACCTTGACCATTCCTCTTCCTTCTGTTTCAGGCGGGTCAGTATAACAGGTAATGCAAGGCTAGCATTCTTCCGCAGGACATCCATCACATCAAGGCCATGGTCCCCGTATAGCCTCTCAATGCATCTGAAATTCAATGCTATAGAAAAAGACATAACAAAGTTATGGAAAGACTTTGTTGCTTTAGTTTGTCTGAACTCAATGCTATACAAGAAAACAGATGATAAAAAGTACAAAAATAAATTGGTCCTCTCGAGTCCCATTTTGTTGGTTCAGGATTGAGCCAGAATTATCAGCGGGTTTTCAGGTAGATATAACAAGAAAAGTTCTTAATTAAACACAATTGAATAAAAGAGATCCATCCACTTCAAAAAGAGAATAAAAGAGATCCAAACTCATTTTCATTGATATGAAGTTTGATGTTCTGTTACGCAAGAGTATAGATAGTTGAGAAAGATTGACCAGCAGGTTCTCATGTAGGTATAATCACAAAAATAGAACTTTGAATTAAGTACAATTGTATAAGAGAGTACAAACTCATTCTACTTAATAACAGTAAGAGGCTATCTGTCATGCAGAGGGTAGAAAGCATAGAGGAAGTTACTCACGAGTCAGGTGCTCCTCAATTCGAATAGGATTCTCGGGCTTAACAGAGTTGTCATGCATCTTTTCTAAAAGTTCCTCCACACGCTTGGTTGTTGCATTCACAGACTCCAACAACATGTCTAGCTCAAACCTGAAAAACCACAATAAATGTCAATAAAATTCAGTGCATGACTTCTGCATGTATTTTTTTATCTGGTCATGCTGGAGAAAGTTCATCATATTTTCTTCCTTTCTTTTATAGTTTATATTTGGGCAGGTACACATGGAGGGTGTATTCTACCTGTCATCTTCGCATCTGAACAAGCTTTCCTCATATTGGTTCTTGCGCATGTGCTTGAAAGAGTAATCTTCACTTCCAGAAGTTACAGATACCCACAAATCGTTTAGCACTGACGCCCCAAGAGGGGTCCTATAGCTTGCTGGAGGCATTGGATACTGAAGCCAAAAAAATACATCATTCATCACCAGAAAAGGTACATTCTATTCCATAAAATTACTTCTAGAAATCTTTCTAATAAATGATTCATGGTAGTTTACCAATTGATGAATCAACTATAGCATAATTCCCCTCTACTCTGCAGCTATGCTCTTTACTTTACAATCAGAAATCGGTGAATAACATGGTTAAAATCAGATGATAGAAGGATACTGCCATTAGCATCAAGCTTGCTTTTTAAAGGTTGTTAATGCTTGTGTTCCATTATAACACAGGGACATTCAACCACATTTCTTTGTACAATTATTCACTCTTCATTGAGTTTCAAAGTGCTAACAGAAACCTAATAAAGATATTTTTAAACAAAAACCAGACGAAAAGTACAGCACTAACATTTTTAGGTAGAAGACGATAGCTGGGGGTACACTTGGGAGAATTTGAGAGATCGAGTTCAGAGATTGGCTTGCACAAATTGTACTTCTCTTTGCTGGAAGGGGCAGTCTTGTGCGACGGACCATCCTTGGAAACTCCAGAAGTGCCTTTGTCATGCTTCTCCACTTCCTTGTCCCGCTCTCGATCACGATCTCTTTCTCTTTCCTCCCTCTCTTTCTCCTCCGTCTTAGCAGGCCTTGGAATTTGCCCTTCATTTATTGCAACAATATCATAAGCACAAGTAAATACCTATGTCTTTGTAAAATATAAAACTGCAGACTGTCAGGACTGCTGAAGGGCATTTTTGCTTTCATCCGAAGAAAAGGTACCAATTTCAAAATCAAACTTGTTCCAGCAAAAGAAGATAACCCCAGCTAAGCATGTTTCAAGCAATGAAACCAGAACAAGAAACATCACTTACTTTTATTAATGCCAGCAATGAACTCATCTGCACAGAGCATAAATAACCTCTCAGAAATCAACAATAAAATTAACAGAAGTTACCAGAACATAAGATGGATATTCTCATACCTAAGTTTTCACAATGAGTTAAGAATTCATTAAAGCCCTCCATTAGGTCCGGATACTTGCCAAGAAGGTCCCCAACCTGATTAAGAACATTACAGAAATAAATGAATATTTACTTTTGAGAATGGCTACGGTGCTTTACAAAGCACCAAGCAAACAGTACTTCGCCTCCGTATCTCAAATTTCAAAGTCCAAACGACCGATCCAAACCATAGAACTTGATCTTCATATTAAGGTCTCATTAGCGACCAAATTTTATATCTTTTAGAATTTGTTTACTATTTTTTAAGAGGTGAAAAATCATTCATATCGAATGGTCCAAAAATTATTAGATCAACCGACTTTTCACAAAAATTACTAAATAAATTCTGAAATAAGTAAAATTCTGTCTTCAAGGAGATTTTAATATGAAGATCTAGTTCTATGGTTTGAATCGATCGTCTGAATTTTGAATTGGAGATACGAAGGTGAAGTACCACTTGCTTGGTGCTTTGTGAAAAACCGTAGCCATGCTCTTTAGTTTTTCTAAGAATCCTTTAACATAAAGTGGAAATGCCTTCCTTTCACAAAAGGATACTGAGATTAAAAAACTTCACCCAAACTCACCAGGTTTTTCAGTTCGCCACGGTTAATTATCTCCTGGCTATAGATGTGAAGGCACTTCAAGAACTCCTGGTATGTACTTGGGTGCAATTTCTCCTTCACCTTCTCACAATATTCAAACTCTCGAGGGTAAGCACCTGACAAGAGGACAGACGTTTATATCACATTAAAAGATCAGGTTTGGGGAGGTAAATCAGTTTGATAAGGATACAACCATAAAACAAGTAGCCCGGTCACTTACATAAGGAAAAAAAACAAATATATCTACTTACTCTTTAGTGCATTCTTCTCGTTTAAAGATGAGGATGCAACGTACAAATTACTGTTGGCATCCATGCATTCCCCAGGCACATGAGCCTGCTCATCAGAGGCGTCATCTGCTCTTCTGGAGCGCTTGCGAACCCCGCTATCAGCCACATCATGTTCATTATCTCTCTCTTCCCGTTCACGCTCTCTCCGGACTCTACTCTCCTCCTTGCGGCTCTCTCTCTCCTTCTCCTGCCATCTCTTTCTGTCGTGCTCCATATCTGGGCGATCAACACTGTGGTCCCGATCCATGGGAAGAGGAGTATAACTCCTCTCCTTCTAAACATAGAAGCAAACAACAAAGAGCAAACCTCATAAAATTGTAAGCCATACAATATACAAAATGAAATCGTGAAATACAGATTTTATCTTTTATATGATTGTTGCTAAATTATATAACCAATCCAAATAAAAAAAACTTTGTTACACATCACAAAAATGCAAGAAATTTTATACAATTGTACTGTCGCACCTTCCAAAGTAAGAATATCACAATAGAAGCAAAATAGCCGATCACGCACCTTAGGCATAATAGAGATGTGATCATCTCGGCGTACAACCCTAGCAGGAGATGTGTGCGGGTGAGGTGCCACTGGTGAGTTGTCCGGAAGGAAATGCGTGAACTCATCCAATAAATCAGGATGGTTCTCAAATAATACTGCAACCTGCCAAAAGGAAAATCAAATTAATCAATACCCAGAACACCATATGTTTGCAAAAATGGAACTTATGATGTCAAGATACTCTGACCTCTCTATAGACATCTTGAATGGTCTTGTTTTCTTTGCGGTACATGTTAAGGATGTCAAGAAAAGACTTGTATACATGCTCCTCCTGCTGGAAACGGTTCTGCACACCAAAAAAAAGGACCCTTGGATTAAAAACATGTGATCCGAAATATTACAATATTTGATTTTATTTTTCTATACTAAGGAGTTCCAGAGAGTGATTATTATTTACTTTAATTTTGTTAACAAAATTAATAGCCTCATCAAACTCCACAGGTTTCTTCTCATCAAACTTGATTTCATATCCCTTTGGCAAGAAATTGTTGAAACCAAGAATTAGGTCGCGGTTCCCTTTGAATAGCTCTTTGACTCTCCTAATCACCCCATTTGTATCAGTCCTACAGAAAAAAAAGAACAATGAATAAATAATTACTTACCAGCATAAGTACCAAAGTTGGTTGTTTAAGATATTTGATTTCAAGTAAAATGGTCAACAAGTGATGTGACATTAAGTCATATATACATGAGAACACTCAGCACTATTCCCTCCAATCAGCATTGATTCTGAAAAAAACAAAGGCTCTAACTTCTTAGTAAATATATGTATGAAAGAAAAAACACGATAATGGTTTCTAACATTGCATTACAATTTCCAGATTTTGAAGTGAATTCAAAGGTCCTTTTCCCAATAAAAACCTCTATAAACGTTACCTGATCATGACAGCTAGTAAAGTTCTTGTCAGCATTTACGTAAAGCGCGACCTCTAATACATGTCTAAAATTAATGCTCTTCTAAATACATGAAACTCGCCTCAAAGTAACTAATAACAAATTTTAGAACTTATGCATGCTGAAGATAAAGAGTAAGCTACATGTGTGCCATTATTATAAGGCAAGTTAAGATACCTTTGGCTCTTAAAATCCTTCATGACCTCTAAAAACTCATCATATTTCCCCTTCTGGTCTTGAAATATCTCTTTGACCCTTTTCAAATAATCCAAAGCATCATGGGTTGTCAATTTCGCCCCGCTTGCAGAAGCCGTCACTGAACCCGGTGGTGGGGCCTGCACAACAGTTGGCTGTGATTGCACCGACCTGAAGGAGAACAAACACATAATATAATTTAGATCCTTAATGACAGACCAAAGGAAGAAAAAAAATCTTTCTCAAACCCAGCACTCCTTCCTTCTGATAGTTAGTACGGATATATTACTATCAAATTTGGCGTATGTTTCAACTCTAATAAGCTTTCATATTTCCCATACTATCAAGTATATATTTCCTTCTTATCTCAATGTGATAACATACTCTCTTATGGTAACTCTTCAAGGAGTAAATAAATACATAGGACACAACGTATTTGAACAAGTATAATTAATTGGACCATAAATTATGACAATAATTTGCTAATTGTATGTCTGTTACATCTTTTAGACGAACAGAGTTTACAAACCTAATTCTCCTGCTTTAGGACGTAGTTTACAAATCTAACTCTACTGCTTTATTTACATATTGAGTAATAATAATGACATGAAAAAAATAGGCAATAAAATTTGTATGGGTTCCAATAGATTATATTAAAAAAGGAAGGCCCTGGAAACATTCAACCGTGTAAACACAAAAAAAAGGGAAAAATTAAGTTAACAATTAACCTAAAAAGGTGAAAAAAATATTTTTTTCTCAATTAATCTAAGTTGATCCTAAATTCCAATTTCTGAAAGACAGATATAATTCATAATAAAGAGAATAATTTATTAAGTAACAGAAATTCTGACCAATCAAGCTACAGAAGAAGCAACAGATTAAGTATATTAACAAAATATAAACAGCTATTTAAAGGAAGAGAAAGCTCACAGATCCGGCCGAACAAGACCAGGCCGCCGAAGTGGCTGGGGCGCACCACCCATCAACTCCCCTTTCATCTATCTCTAAATCACTGCCCTCTCTCTGCAATCCAACGGTTCAGATTCGATCTGTCTTTAACTTTACTTCTACAGAGGAAGAGGCAAAGAAGATGAACAGACGAGGAAGATGAATAGACAAGGTGAGAAGGCGCCTATGATCACCGGTCGAGGAATAGTTCACCTCCCCGGTTTAACCACGGCCGTGTGGTTCCAATCCAAACGCCTAACTGCGGATCTGTTTCGCTCAGTACCCTCGCATCAGAAACAAATAGGACAAAGAGAGACAGAGATAGAGGCTGGTTCTCTCTCTAATGAAATACAGAGAAGGGAAGAGAGACAGAAAGGGAGGAGAGAGACAGGAGAAAAAAGTAAAGAAGAGAAGAGAGAGAGAGAGGCGTTTGTAAAATCGGGAGGAGGGGAAAAACAGAAAGGAGAAGAGATTATAAGGGACCGAGCGAAGAGAAAGAAGGTAACGGGTTGCTTATGCTCACCGAATCGGGAAACTGCTTCTCTTCTCTTCGTCTCGGAACCGGTTTTCATTTTAATTTATTTTTCTCAACATTGATTCTAGGGTTCAAAACTAGGCGTCAAGGCTGCTTTTACAAAACACTTTATTTTCTTTTTCTTTTCTTTCTAATTTCTACACAGCGCTGCTTTTGTATATTTTTTACACGGATATATGAAATTTTATGAATCAAAAAGAGCTTTGAGTAATTGATTAATTGCCCCCAATGAGTAATTTTTAGGATTAATTCTTTTGTAATTGGATAGTGAAGTTTTCGAAAAGTAATGACAGCAGATTTTTCTACTCGAAATTTAGCTTTTTTCAGGAAAAAAAAACTTTTGTTTGAAAAAAAAAAAATCTATATTGAGTAGTCTACTTTCATAGACTTTATTCATTCATTCTTTATTAATATGTATATATACCAGAAATATATTTCGTGGAAAGAAAAGGTGATAAGATTAACTATAATATTATTATGTGGTTCTAAAAATAGGTGCTATCATTTGTCGGGTTTTTAAATTGACAATATTATTACCGTATTTTCTTAATTCCTGTCGTGACCTCACGAGATTTTATATTTGGTTTTTCCACCAAGACTCGCAGCTTTCCACTTATTGAAAATTTCAGGGGCCTTGAGTTAAAACTTTAAACGATATTTAAATAAGCGACTTTGGATCGTTGAGGAGATTGAATTCACATCTCCTGAAATGATCAACAGCAGTGGATTTTTCTGCATTTTCACCGCTGCTACTTTGACGAGACTGTCTGCACTGATTTTGCTACAATACTAATAAATTTACAGTGCAACAGTATCGTCCACTGATCATTTCGAACCCCGCATTATTCCGGAGATACGAATACGAGGAGATTAGCGAATATCATCGCCGCAACCTGAAACTTCTGTTGATAATTTTTGGGATTAGAGGAATTCATCAGCCTCTACAAGTTTCTGTATCAATAATTTTGTTACTTCTTGAAGGACAAACCGACAAAGACTGTAATAAGCTTTTTAGAGCGTTCGTTAAATATATTTTTCTTTCTTCAAAAGAAAATTCATAAATTTGAAAAATATACTACTTGGAGTTGGAGTTGGAGAGGCTATTGGCCTATTGTAATTTGAGATATGTATATAAAAGCGAAACTATTTTATTATTTTATAAAGCATGACTTTAATTATATGTTGTTTTATATTTTCAATTTTAAAATTTAAACGATCCATCCAAATTGTTGGACTCGATTTTATGTTGAAATTTTGTGGGCCTATATTGTTTAAATTTTTCTATTTTGCAAGAAAAGAATAAAAATATAAAATACAAAAACTTGAGTACTTCAAAAAATAGATACACTTGATACAGTTTATCTTGATCCTTCAATTCATCAAAACTGGTGAAAAATGATTCTTTGAATTATGATGCATTTCTCAAGGCATCCTTTTTTTATCAATCTCAATGTATTAAACAGTTTAGATAAGTCAGAGTATCTAGTGTATCAATCTTTTGAAGTACTCAAGTTTTTGTCTAGTTAAAAGTATAAAGAGCAAAAACTTAGGTACACTTAAATAGATGCTCTCTAGTTACTTTATTAAATCTGGACCATTTGATTGCATTGAAATTAACATTATATATTTCAATCAAACGATACAGATTGAGTAGAGTACCTACAGAGAAATATCTAAGTGTACTTAATCTTTGTCAAATATAAAATTCTGTTTGCAAAAAATGTTAATATGAAAATCGTACTCAACAATTTGAATCAATTATTTGAAAATTGTGAAAGAAAATGAAATACTAATGCAAAATACGGAGTGAGAGTTAGGGCTGTTATTCGAGCGAGTTCGAGCGAGTCAGGGCTAGCTCGAACTCGGCTCGTGAATTATACGAGTCAACTCGACTCGAATCACCAGTGCTGTTTCGAGCTGAAAATCCAGCTCGTATTCGACTCGTGAAAAACTCGAGCCAGCTCGTAACTCGTTAATTAGCTCGAATTAACAATTCAGTTTGCTTACTAGTTTATAAAATTCAATCGTTTATGCATTGAAACATTGACTAGAACCAACTATGCAAAAATAAAATCGACTACTATTTATATCAATATAAAGCAAAAGAAAAAGTTATGAATTTTTTTCAAATTGAAGGTACCAACATATTACATTTCATGTTTGGAGAAAAAAATGCATGCAATTCAATAATCTGAGCGAGTTAACGAGCGAGCTGGCATTAGCTCGAACTCGGCTCGTAAATTATACGAGCTACACAACTCGAGTTGAATCTGAGCGAGCTGATAACGAACTAATATCCGAGCGAGTTACGAGCGAGTCACGAGTTGTGAGCTTTTTGCCCAGCCCTAGTGAGAGTACTTCATAAAATAGTACTTACACAGTAAACGATTTTATCACCGTGAACCCTAGTATTTTCTTAATTGTAATATCAGGATTCAAGAACTATCTTGGAGAATAAGTTTTGAAGACAAGTCCAAAAAAGAAAAGAAAAAAAGAAGAAAAAAGCTAATCAAACAACAAACAGGGTGCAACTAAAAAAGGCTTAAATTTCTTTTAACTCCAGGTCTAGATAACTGGCAAACTGAATGCGGTGCCAGTATCTTTGGTTTCTCTCATTAACCTGAGAAAGCCCTAGGGCTTAATTGGGTTCGTGTCTAGTTAACCAGCACACAGTTTACAAAATTTCATATTTTCTCAGGGGTTAATTTGTAAAAGAATCTAGTCTCATCTCTCATGAGACCCGTCAACCCGCTCCAGGTCTATTGTCGGTCTATTGCAATTAAACAAACTCAAACACTTTTCAATTTAACCTGAACCAAAATTAAGTCGGCTGCGACTATCAATGATTAACCCTCTCCTTCAATTACGATCCAAACGGTCGAGAATACCCATACATACAAGCTCAAATGAAACAAATCCGAGAAATGATGAACTCTCAGAGCGAGAAAGAACCAACAAAAAGTTGCAAAGATGTAGAAGTAGAAGGGGAGGATACTGGAAAAGGGTGATATTTTCGCAAATACACCGATAAATTGGTTTAATTCGATTCAGTCAAAGATCCAGGGACCTAATGACGTGGATGAGAAAAGGTAAAGGTGATTTTCAGAACTCGTGCTAATCTCACGATTAACCACGCGTAGATTACACGGCATCCTCTTGTTTTTTTACACGGCGATAAATAGATAATAGACAGAGAAAAATAAATTGGGCTGCACTCACTTTGATCTCAGTCGTTTATTTGGATTTGACGGGCTTGATTGTATTTGCGCTCGTAAATCTCTGAATTGTTGAATGAACCAATTGGGTCCTTATCAAAAAAAAAAGAAGAAGAGTAGAGCACAGCTCCTATCATAAAATAACAAATGTCAATAATTTCTTTTTGCGGCGGCGCAAGTGAACAAAATTACAAAATCAAGCTTTCTTCGAATAAAATTTAGCGATCACTGCTCATCGGAGCCGTCCATATCCGACAAATCAACGGTCCGATTTTGATCAATTTGTGTGCAAGGGGAGAAATAAGAGAAGTATGAATCTGAGTCCAGGTTAATTGAGCATTTGAGCTAATTCGAACTTTATTTACAGTGCGCAATTCAGAAATTTGAAGAGAAGCATTGGAGAAGGTTTTATATTTATCTTGGGATTTGCCATAGTTGGGTAAATTGGTCGAAAATCAGAGCCTTGTTGATCCCTGATTTACTGGTACACGCACTGGTAACGCATCATTGATCCCTGACATACTGGTATCGAACAGGTTTATAACTTCTTTCTTCCTATTTCATCAAAATTCTATTTTACTTGTCAGAGGCATGCAACAACGAATTGTGTATGTGTTTGTCTCCGGAGAATCCCAGTTCCTTATATATGTGGCTACACTTCTTTTAAAAGCTGGAGTGGAGGGTATCACTTTTAATTAAAAGATATGAACTTCTTCGTTTGTAATCTTAGATGTACAAAAAATGGAAAATTTACTATTTTTTTCTATATGGCGTATATACAACATTTCCGTGTTGTGCTGGTTTTCAAACCTTCTTTCAGTAATGAATCCGGGAACAACCGAAATAGGTGAAATTACCCTTTTTTACTGTAAACAGTGGGCAATTTATTTCCATGAGATAAATTAGATTCTGAGAGTTTGTTGTTAGGGGTGTCTAACGTGGAGAACGACCACGAAATAGTTCAATTTCGTTTTAGTTTCATTCACGAAATAAAATTTATTTCGTTTGTCACGAAAGAAACGAATTACGAAATGTCTTGATATTTTACACTATAATTTTAGAAGAAATGATTTTTTTTCGTTAACTGTTTATTTCTTGTTCATACCATTTTGTTTGCGATTTGTGACGAAAGAGAAAAATTCATTACGTTTTCGTTTGTTTACCACGAAACAAAACGAAAAACGATGAAACGGTGTTTCTTTGATAGCCCTAGTCGTTGTCCAATTGGATAGTTTGGAAGGTTGATTGTCAAATTTATATGTTTGAGATTAATTTGTCACAAACAAAATATTTTATAGTCTTGAGAACGACTCTTAGTCTAGTGGCAAATGAGCAACGGACTTCAAATATAGCTTTCGAGTTCGAAATTCAGTGAATGTTAAAGATCACTAGAGAATTTTAGATCACTTTAATAATATTTAAGAACAATAGAATTATTCCAAAAGAATTTCGAACCCAGTATTTGTCCCTCCCTGATCAGTGATCACACATTGTTGCACCAAAATTATCCTTCTGGCGTGTAATTGACAATTCTGAATATTTTGTGACGTCACTACACTAAATAGCAATGAATCTAATTCATCCGCAAAACAACCAAAATTGACCTCAATTTACAATTCTTTATTTACTGCAAAAATGCACAAGTAAGAAATTACCATGACCACATTCCATCTAACAATGATTTATCTTAACAATTTTGACAATGAGATTTCAAATGATTTGATAGAAAATTTTAAAAACAGAAAATGGTTTACAAAAGCATTCTTAAAATTATAAATTAGTTGTGATTTAAATGATGCTAGTAGAAAAACTTTAGAGGAAAGAGTATTCTATGCACTCGTTTTTAAAGATGTTATCTGCGCTCATAAAATCTAGATCGTCGGATTAGATTTTGACGGTTGATCATCAATTATATGATTCATAGAACTTTTATATTATAAAATCAGATTCGTTTAAATCTAATTGGACGGTCGATATTTTAGAAATGTTCTCTGCACCTCTAAAAAGAGTCCATAGGATTATTTTTTTCAAAAATTTAATTGACCTGTAAACTTTTTTTCCATGATTTTAGTTCTTAAACTTTTACAGAAAAACCAAAGCAGTTTTTTTACTTAAGAAAAATGAAGTGAATATCTAAGTGTTAATGAAATAAAAAAAAACAAAACAAGTTAGTGTATATAAAAGTTTAATAGTGATTTGATTTTTCTAAAATAAATTTGAAGACCACATTTTTTTTTTTTATCGAAATCAGTAGACAGTCAGAAATCCAAATCTGAGTTACTTATAGCGACCACCTATGAACTATGAATGCAGTGACGGAACCACATGCAACGAGTAGTCAACTGCATTCTCTTGAAATTTTTTTAAATAAATGAACATTATTTATATTTTTTTAAGATATGCATCATTTCGAACCTTCTGAAATAAATCGTAAATCTTGAATTACTCAGATGAAAATTCTAAATATGCTCCGGTATGAATGAACTATGGTTAATTAATTACTGGCCTTCTAAACTCCAAAATATGACTAGTAGAATAGCGTTGATAGTTGATGATCAGACGGCTGAGGAGTATATGCTGTTGCATGACGAATTCATATATATGAACATGTGAACTTATTATGTTGCAAATCATGTAGCGAGTTGAAAACAAAGAGGATGGGAAAGGCGGACAGACGGCTATGCAAGAGCTGTGAACAAGAGTGGACCCCAGATGTCAGTGAAATCACTTATTGCCAGCTGTCGCATTGACCGTTCATCTATTAATTAGTTTAAAATATCATAATATTATTTATTAAAAATTATAATTCTTAAGACATATGTATAAGTAAAATGAATACAATTATTATATAATTATAATTATTAAATAAAATATTTTATTTACTAAAATATTATTATTTATCTGTTAAACGAAACAGAGGCAGAATGGCAAATATACTCGTAAGGGATACGTACTAAACTCGTGGTCTAAGAATCCTTAACGTAATTTTATTCTGGAAAAATAAAACTAAATTTTCGTAAAATATAATGCGTTCTCGAATCAATATTTTTATTTATACTTGACCTACCACTGACAAAAAGAATTTCTTGAGAATTTTTTATAAAATAACTTTTTAGCGAAAAGTTACATTTTAGGAAAAAAAAAATAGTTTACTCTAGAGTAGTGTATTGATCAAGGGTCGGGTCGGGTCGGGTAAGGGTAAGGGTCCACGGGTTCAAGGGTAAGACGGGTCGGGGGTCCACGGGTCGGAGGGGTCTCACGGGTCGGGTTTGCACGGGTCTAAAATCCGAGGGGGCAACCCGCCCCGTGTTAGACCCCCACGGGTCTCAAGGGTAAGGGTCGGGTCGGGTCGGGTCTAGGGGCGGGGCGGTCACGGGTTTGTGGGGGGCGGGTCCGACCCTTGAATTTTTTTTTTTGAATTTTCAAACTTTCAAAATGACAAATGCCTCAAAAAAATTCGAAAAAAACCAAAAAATTAACAAAAATACAGAAATTCAGAAATATTTTTTAATATTTAAAAAAATTGAAATTAAAAAATCAGATAAAATAAAAAATTCGAAATTAAAAAATTTAAAATATTTTTACAAGTAAAATAAGTTTTTAACTTAGACAATCGGTAAAATAGCATTAAAAGTAAAACAATATTAAAAAATTCGAAATTAAAAAATCAGTAAAATAAAAAATTTCGAAATTAAAAATTTTGAAATATTTTTAGAAGTGTTTGAAAATTTTAAAAGTTACCCTCCTCCTTTATTCCGGGCTTGGGACCGGCTATGTTAATAAGACAACATAGGCGGAGTTCTAACTTTTTTTTTTGTTAGTATCGTTTGGAAAAAATGTTGTAAAAAATAAAAATATAATTACAATTAAAAACTTACTACATAGCACGCATGAATTCATTGCTCAGATACCACAACTCGTCGTCCTCAATGCACAACGGCTCATCATCGTCGCCGACAATAGGGCTTCTAGGCATAGTACTACTTTCTTGAGTTTCGACTTCTTGAGGTGTAGGATCATATTGATTACGCACTTCGGCATCAATCCAATCTTTTAAGCATACAAGTTGCTCGAATCGTGTTGCACCTAATTTGGTGCGTTTGTCGGTCAAAATTCTACCAGCGGAACTGAAACATGACTCGGATGGTACAGTTGACACGGGCACTGCAAAAACATCGCGAGCCATCGCTGCCAAAACTGGATACGCGCCAGAATGTCGCTTCCACCAGTCTAGGATGTCGATCTCATCATCTTCAAGGCTTCCCAAACAGTAACTCAACAGTTCGTTAGTGTTTACCATTTGAGGTTCTTCATCCCGTAGCTCGCTGAGCAATCCAAAAGAACTGGTCCTTCTATTTTTGTAATTAACAAAATATTGAGTGCTCAAAATTACTAAACATATTTAGTGTTCAAAACTACTAAATTTATTGCATTCATACCTTGATGGTTGAGTTGGCGCAGAAGTCATCCTTGAGATATGTCGTGTATTGTAAATGTCGAACATCCCGTCCAATAAAGCAGTCACTTCGGCTTCCACCATATGATATGGTAACTGCAGATTCTGGTTGTACCTCTGAATCAATCGTACTGTGTACTTCTTCTTGAAGGCCGGATGCAAACAGTTTGCTATAATAGTGATAGGAGGTATTTCTTCCCAATACTTGAGAAACTTCTCTCTCATTGCCTCGACGATTGGAGTTAAATTGTGGTCTAGCCCTTCTATATCTTCAAGCTGACGATAGACCTTAGCGAGTTGGAAAAAAAAACTAAGAGAATAAGATATGGATAGAGCTGATGATTGTTAGATGGTGAAGCAATATAGATTGTTACAGATTACGTACCTTGCTAATGCAATATAGATGATGAAGCAACTCGTGCGCGGATGGTGTATACGAGCATGAAAGTTTGACGGTTGCTTTGAAAAAAACTTGTAGAAAGTTTGTCAATTTTTCCAGTTGGTCCCATTCTCTCTCGGTGAATATTAGTTGTATCCCCTCAGTTGAGTTGCGCAACATTTCATTTATTGCGTTTTTATATGGTAAACAATGTTTGAACAATCTATACGTGGAGTTCCAACGGGTATCCACGTCCCATGGAACTATCAAATTACTCAAACCCAGACGTTGACATAATGCATGAAAATTTTGTATTCTGACATTATTTGAAAAAATATGATGAAGACCATCTTTGAATCTAAAAATTAATTTTTTAATACCTTCAGTTTTCAAACCCGCTTTAACGGTGAGATTTAAAATATGACATGCACATTTTTGATGAAAAATTTTTCCATTCATTATGGGATTTAATGCACCTATAAAGTAATCAATAGATTTAATATTGTTGCTAGCATTGTCAAAAGAAATTGAAAAAATCTTGTTTTGTAAATCTCTTTTTAAATTAAATTCATGAAAAACGTTAATTATGGTTTGGTAAAGAATTTGTGCAGTGTGCGGAAAATCAAGGTTACGAAAACATAAAACTCGTTTCTGCAAAATCCAATTGTCATCAATATAATGTGCAGTAACACAAAAATATCCTAAACCACCCTTACCCGCGGACCAACAATCAGATGTGATAGATACATTATAGTTGGCATAAGCAAAAGTGGCTAACAATTCATTTTTTCGTTCTAAATATTGTTTCTTTACTTCTGCCACTATTTTTCGGTGGTGAAATTTCTTGTATAATACTTGACCAGCGCCCTTTACTATTAATCTTGCAAAACTAGGACAACAACCCATCCTAATTGGTTGCTCTTTATGAGCAATATACCTAGCAATTTCACTTAACATTCGTTTCTCATCATACTTTGCCAAGGTCCTTGTACCGTCATTGTTAATGGTAGTTTGGACTAACCGTTGATCAGGTTGTTCTTGTGGTTCATCTCCTTTTAGTTCGTGCCTTTCAACATGTTTTTTAAATGAATTCATACCACTAGATTTTTTGTAAACGAAAAAACCTTTACAATTTTTTACCTTGCACCTAAGAGTCTGAACAGTACCGTCGGCATCATGAGTTGTTTCATAGAAACGCCACCACGGTGCATCATATTTAGGCGTGGTGGTTTTCCTTTTTTTCTGCTTCGGATCCACTTGTACTTCTTGGATTTCTGGTGATGGATTTGATGATGGCTGCGATGATGGGGGAAGACTTTCATCGACGGAGGATGGTGGAGGGACATTTTCTGTTTCAATAGGAGTTGTTGATGGTATGAACGAAGGGGCTTGAGTCGCTAGGTAAGGGTGTTGAGGGTATAATGGGAGGTTTGCATGTCGTGGAGGTGGATAGAATTGTGGTTGTGGTTGATAAAATTGTGGATGTGTTAGAGGGTTCATGTTTGCATATTGTGTTGGAGCAATGTCCTCACCGAATAGCTCAACACTCATCCTTCGTATCGTTTCATCAACCGAATTGTTAGTATTTGATGGAGATGCCATATCTAAAATTGAAAAAAAACCATCTAATAAATATTTGCAAAAAATAGAGTGAAAAATTGAAAAAAAATTTGCGAATAAAAAATTGGAGAATGAAAATTTAATCATAAATTTAATATTTTGTAATAAATTCGAATTTTTAAAATGTAAAAGTTGATTCATTTGAAATTTAACATAAAGTAATTTGAAATTGAAAATAAGGAATGTAACTTAGATGTTATTAAAAAATAATAATGTGAATTAAAAATTGTATGTGAAGTAAAGTGTGAGTTAGAATTTAAAAATAAAAAAATTAGGAGTGAATTAAATGTGAATTAAAAAGAATAAAATTGTAACATAAATATACCATAAAGATATAAATTGGAGAATTAAATATAAATTGTAACTTAGAATTTAAACGCACCTTTGCACGGAAGATGGATGATGAAATATTGAAATTGCGTTCCTTTTTTACACCGTCCCGAATAAATATAAATTAATAATTTCAATATTTAAACCTAAATAATAAATCTAAATGTATTATTATAAACTTAGAAGTTATAACTTATATATTAAAATTATGAAAGTAAATTGAGAATTGAGTAGTGAGTATTGAGAATTTGAAAGAGAGAATGAGAGATGAATGTGTGAAATAAGTGAGAGTGGAGGGTGGTATTTATAGAGAAGTATGGTGAATTTGAAAATTTTAAATTTTAAATTTGAATTTTTTGAAATTTTCTGAAAATTTTAATATTTTTTAATATGAAATGACATAAATCTATTTTTTGTCAAATCATGTCTATGCTTTAATTCAATTTTTTTTTTTAGCTTATATAAAAATTATCGAATTTATAACTGGAGTACCGGACCCCCCTCCCCCCTGTTTAATCAAATAGCCAATTAGCCATATAGGTGCACGGGTTCAACTCTCAAATAGGCATATAGCCTATATAGGTGCACAATGCAACTTTAATTCAAATTAGAACCGGCCCCCCCTTTTTTTTTCCAAAACAGGCTCCCTCCCTTAAAACCGGGGGTTTTGCACGGGTCGGGTCCCACGGTTTTAGGGGGTCGGGTCGGGCACGGGTCGGGTCACGGGTTCAAAGGGTCGGGTTTGTTACGGGTCCGAAGGTTAAAGGGGCATCCCGTCCCGCCTCAAACCCGTGGGTCCGTTAACCACGGGTCGGGCACGGGTATGCCACGGGTACGGATCGGGTGGGGGTCGGGCACGGGTTTTACAGGGGTCGGGTATACCCCTGGGGGTTTTATCAATACTCTACTCTAGAGTCATATTCTTCATTCATGTCATATCTACCAGACTACCACTGATAAAAAAAATCTTTTAAAAAAGATCATTCCCGCACCCCATATTCGCATTCTTTATTTGCACTATGAAAGTGTTTATACTTAATCTATATGTTATTTAGATACGAATTCTAAAGTATTTATATTTCATAAATGAAATATTTAAACAGGTTTTTTTAATTAATTAGAATAAAATTTAAGTTAAACAAGTATAAATATATCTTTCAAAAAATTTAATTACAATAAAGATATGTAGAAACACTTTATAGATTAGTCGAGAGCAAAACTTCCGAATACTAGAGTAGGCAATTGAAAAAATATATATATAAACGTTTGAGATACAATTAAGAAATGCGAATAAATAATGTAGACATTCTAATATCATGCGAATACCATTCCTCTTAATATTAAATTCAAAATATTTCGTAAGATAAATAGTAATTCAATAATGGTATTGAATTACTATTTCATCTTACGAAATATTTTGAATTTAATATTAAGAGGAATGGTATTCGCATGATATTAGAATGTCTACATTATTTATTCGCATTCATTACTGTACCAAGGATATTTAACCACACAGGACGTCACAATATGGATGCCGCATTGGATCGACGCATTAAAAGTGCACGCAATGATGACTTGATTTTGAAGGCTGCGGTGCGGATGCACATCAGCACATGACATTAGCTGTTAGGCCATATTTAAACACTGACAATTTTAATTACAAATCTACCCCTAATAAATATCAAAATTACAGAGTCCTTTCAAGTTTCAACGTTGGCCTTTAAGCAACAAAAACTGAAAAATGTAAAGGAAAACTGAAAATAAATTATATATTATTTTTTAAAGAAAGTGAAAAGTCGATTAATTTATAATATTTTAACTATTCGAAATGAATAATTTTTCACCTCTTTAAAAAATAAAAAAATGTAAATTTTGATCTCTAATGAAATTTTATTGTGAAGATCAAGTTATATGATTTGGATCGATCACTTGGACTTTGAAATTAAAGGTACGAATGCAAAATACTACTTGTTTGATATTTTGTGAAGTACCGTAGCCGTGCTTTCATTATATATATATACATATATACATATACATATATATACATGAGGGGAGATTCGTAGCCTCTTGCACTATTTTCCACCAAAATCAATGAATATGGCTGATCCGAACCGTTCAAAACATTACTCATATTAATATAGACTTGGAGACTAAATTTGACATTTTTTATTTTTTTTTACTATTTTATCGGACATGTTGAAAATTGGATGTCTATAAGTTGTTGGATAAATTCAATTTTCAACCTGTCCGATAAAATAGTAAAAAAAAATCAAAAAAATCAAAAATTTGGTCTCTAAGTCTATATTAGTATGAAGAATGTTTTCAACGGTCCGGATCGACCATTTTCATTGACTTTGATGAAGAAGCTACAGGAGGCTAGAAAAATAGAAGCTAATGGATCCCCCTCTATATACATATACATATATATACATATATATATACCTATATATACATGTATATACATACATATATATATAGGGATAAGTTATTGTGAAAATGTTTGCAATTCGGCCGAAGTGCAAAAGTTACACAATTTATAACCTTTTTTAGATCAAAATTTAAATTTAAGTTGCTCAATAAATTATTCTTCCCAAAATCTTGCAGGGAATCAAATTTCATAATTTTTGGAGCTTTCTAGCTATTTTTTAATATTTTTTAAAAACAATCAGGTTTAATATTAAAAAACATGGCTTTTTAGTGTTGTTTTTAAAAATATTTAAAACATAGCTAGAAAGCTCCAAAAATTATGATATTTGATTTCCTATAAGATTTTGAGATGAAGAATTTATTAAGCAACTCATATTTTAATTTTTGAACTCAAAAATTGTAAAATGTGTAACTTTTACACTTCAATCGATTGCAAACGTTTTCACAATAGTCTAATTATATATATAGTATGCAGCTGTAAGTGAATGCCCATGGATTGATCTAATTCGGTCCGAAGGCTTAATAAGGCCCGTGACGATGTTAAAAGTGAAGATCAGAGCCCATTTCATGATATTGCACTGCTTCAATTTATCAATATTTTACAACATATAATACTTTTCAGTTCAACTTTCATTTGGTTTTTCCTGTCTCTCTGTGTGTGTGTGTCTTTTGTGTGTGGGGGGAAACACATTCTTGAAACCTAGCAAATGTATTAAAATCTACAAAAATGGTGAATCAGTGCCAACATCAATAGGTCTAGACCAAAATCAAATCTATTAACGAAGTGAGATATGTAGATTAATCATATATTTCTGTTTAGACATATCTCTTGCCTGGCCTGCTGACTCAGGTCCCTAACATGCCAGAAAAACAGAATCAGAGAGGACACCAAGTCCATCCATTGATGGTGGATTAGAATTGCGGCGGAAGGTTAATCGAGCAGATACTGGGAAGAAACAAGCTTGACATAAAATAAAAAATTATATATTGTCAAATACTGAAACTGATCACTCTATAATTTCTTGCAGGACAGTCGAAATCTTAATTGAGTGATGCATAGTGAAAACTGTACCACCAGATTCTTTTATATGAGTTAAACCAAATAATCACACCTATTACAACATTTCATATTCGGGTTAATGCAACTGCTAAATCATCAAAATAGTTGAACACCAAATCATCAAATTGACCCTTATTACATAAACCTTCATACTGGTAACAATGTTATTATTTATGCCACATCCACTATCATAATACAAAGAAAAAGCTAGAAAATAATCACATACAAGTATACAACCCGGGTAATGTAGGACCCGAATTTGCTGTAGTGCGGTGCGCGCTACACGCAAAGGACGGTCCGGATTGACTGCCAATTTCAGAAGGACCGCAAGCGATGAAAATCAGGGCTTTTTTTAATATGAGTACAAATCTTGATGCATAATAACTCAAATAACGTGCATGATAACTCAACTAAAGGTGCATAATAAAATCGATATCAATAGTTGGTATCAAATGTGGTATTTACGAAACATTATCCATAGTACATATCATGTTGTATTTGTTTGTACGCAGTTTATTAAAGGCAATTGCTTAATACTATATTTGCATCTTTTACCTAGTTAAACAATTCTATATGTTATGGCGCAATGACTGTCAAGCTCTGTTTCTGATACAAGAATACAATTCCAAAAAAAAAAAAAAAAACTAGCACCAAGTTTTGGCCACTTTGATCAATCACAAATCAACAAAAAAACAGTCACATAAATTGATAATGATAATTACGAATAGCCTCATATCTCAAATGATGGGTGGTAGAAACTTCCAGTATTCCATTAAAAGATCACGATGGCCCTCAAATAGCTTGCTAATCTAGAAAATGAAAACATAAATTAAAAGTGAACATATGAATTATCACTTCAGTCCTTATGAAAAGAAGAAATGAATGCTGGTTCTTATCAGTATACTATGAAATACCCAAAATAAATAAATAAATAAATTTGCCTTTAAAGTTCAGTACCATGAAGGAGTACTTATTAGTTCCCATGAAAAAAAATAAAACAATGGTCAGAATATGAGTTTCCTTTCATGGTTAGATTCATATATACATACCATTTATGTAAGAAAAAAGGGTATAAAAAAATGTAAAAGAACAAGAACAGAATAGGACCTCCACGAAGGTATCGGCACGATCATAAGTTCCTGTCGTGTAATTGTTAAGAATTTCGAGAAAGGAATTGGACACATTTGGTTCCTGTGAGAACCGGCTCTAGACAAATAATGTGATACTTTTGTTAGTGCATTTTGTTGGTAGGTTTCCAATAGAAGGATTATTCTATATGAAAATTAATACAGCAGTGTAATATTTGAAAACAAAGGTGATCTAATTATATTAGCACCTGAACTTTTTGTACAAATGCACGGACATCCCCAAAATCAAGACCTCTCAAACCAAAACAGCCTTTGTACTTCTCTGGTACGAATTTATCATTAAACCTCTTGAGAAGTTCTTTGTGCTCCTTGAACAGTAGGTGAACTCCAAAGATAAGACAATCAGGAGATATCCTGTATTTTAATCACTGTCAGATCGAGATCGAAAATAACAGACCGAGATTGAATAATAGCTGAACTCCAAAGATTAGAAGTCTTTATTGTATATTTGGTATGCGATATTATTTCAATTTTGTTTTCTCCTGTAAAATAACAGATCAGAATTAATTAAATATATACAAATACTGTTATTTTTAATATGTTTGTTGACTTCAATTAGTTCAAAAGAATCATTTCTGTCTAGCAGACATCCATGAATGTGAGGTGAGTATTTCTGAGAAATTCAATTGTTGCCGACAGAGAAGATCAGAGACAGTAATTTAAGGGCTTTATTGAAGTAATATTTACAGTTAATCATCAATGTTAATTACAAATGAAGAATTTCTGAGAAGTTTTGTACACCCCAACCTGCCCCTCTTGAAGTGATAAAGTCTAGGTTCTCTATTTGATCATAAAGGTACACAACATGAACCAACTGTAAAATTAAACCAACAAAAAAAATACAGAAAATGACCTTGAAATAGTACTGACAAAAGACGACTAAGCCAGCCTACGGTCGTGAACAAACATTTATCTATAAATTATGGAGACAACTAACTAATTTCCTGTTAATATAAATAAGGAACCATGTGGCATTTCCCTTAGAAAACCTTATATATTACCTTCGAACTTTAAAAACTAATTCTATCACGCATTGAATTAATTGCTCAACGAACAAGAATCTGTTTTATCCCTAGGTAGTACAGAAAAAATGTTGTTTGCATTACGATCTTTTGCCAACAGAAGTAAAAAAAAAAGTGTACAAGTCCATAACAAACCTGTAGTTCTTGAAATCTCTCATCAATTCGACAAACTTACTGCGAGTCTCTGGTTGATGTTCAAACATCCTATTTACCAAGTTTACAAAATTCACCGCATAATATTCTACCGTGCTGCACAAAAATCATATTATAACGAGTCAAGTAGAGAAATTAAACAGATTTAATTTGTTTTCGAGTTTAACAGCTTTTTAAGTTCTTGCAAATGTACATCTTTTTTTCTACCACAAAAAAAAAATAATGCAATTCACTTGAAGTTTCTATATGAGTCAAGCTAGTGGTTCATATCGAGGTCCTTAGGAAATACATTAAAGGGAATTTCTTATTAAAAATTCTTAGTTTGGAGTTGATCCGATCTGAACTGTCTGATACACATTATACTGCTTTAATTAAATTCATATTAGGTCCAATTTGTAAGATCCTTTGTCGACAAATTTATACGTAAGGTGGGATATATATAGTCTATATATACATTTTCAAGAGATCTTTATGGTAAAAAATAGTTTAGTTTTTAGTTACACTACACTTAATGACCCATCCCCGCCATCTTTTTCATGATCAAGAAAGACAAGAAAAAGAAATTAAAAGGCTACATGGTTGATTAATCTAATTAAATATTTGCATCTCTGTACTTCCTGTTTGGTTCAGCAATGAAGACAGATTGGTTCGCATTATACTTCAACTTAAATCATTCCCTATGCTAAAAATTACTAGTTAGACCATGCTCAAAATCTAAGGAAAAAAAAATCTCAACTTTATCATGCAAGAGAAAGAACCTCTGGTGACCTCAAAAAGGGAAATCTTTAAATCTTTTAAAAAAGATGTATGATTTCATAGATACAGGCATGGCCGGACAAAATCGAACAAAATAAAAAAATACTATCAGAAAATATGAAATGCACCTTCGTTGATTAACAGAAGAACTTTCAGCATCACTAACAACGTTCTCCTCTGGTTCTTGATTCTCCATGGTTTATGCGAAAGAGATAGAGAGAGATTTTGAAGAGAGGAGAGGGTGATCAAGAGAGACGCATGCGAGAGCTAGACAAAGATAGAAATGGAGCGTGCGAAGAGCGAGAGAACAAAAAAGAGGATTTATAAGTGAAACAGTGACGCCAAGTGAGTTTTGGAAGGAGCGGAATTGGTGCAAAGCCCATTGTACCAACTTAGTGCAATGGGCTTGTAGAACCGTTCGATGTAACAATAAACGATTAATTGAACGGCAATCAATTAAACACGGAACACATTAAAAAGACTGATACTGGTCGTTTTACTGTTTTTACAAGATTGATGAATCACGTTCAAATTTGAAGAACAAAAAGATATTATTAAGACTTGAGAGAACATGTATTAAGATATCAAAACGTGCTTAAAAGTAATAGTAATAGTACACAATCACAACTATAATATTAATATCGACAGGAAAATAGATTCCATAAACTGAATATTGAGCTTCTGGTGGTTTATATATATATATGAGTTGTGCTAGTATGTTTTGCAAGCCACGATAAAACGCACGTTTTGCGATTGTGAAATCATTGGTTCTTTGATCATCATGTTGACACAAATTACAAAGTGCGATCTAATGATCCATAATCGCAAAACACGCATTTTGCTGCGATGCAAAGCATAGTACCACAATTATATATATATATATATATAGAGCATGGCTAAAATAATATGCATAGTACACTACATAACGTACTATGAGCCCATTTGTATTTAATTTGGTCATTAAATTGATATTTAAGTTGCTCAATAAATTCTTCATATCAAAATATTGTAGGAAATAAAATTTCGTGATTTTTAGAGCTTTCTTGCTATTTTTTAAAAACAGCTCAGAAATGACACTTTTGTAGTATTAAATCTGGACTGTTTTTAAAAAATATTTAAAAAATAACTAGAAAGCTCTAAAAATCACGAAATTTAATTTCCTACAATATTTTCATATGAAGAATTTATTGAGAAACTTAAATCTCAATTTAATAGCCTATATCTATATGCATAGTACAAAATGGGGTATACTATGCATATTATTTTAGCCATGCTCATATATATATATATATTAAGAATTTGATCTAATGAAAAATTCGACTTAGTACATGTCCGACAGATCTTATTTAGTTACCCAATCTAACTTCTTTTCCCAACAAACAGGAAACGGTATCTTCTGCGCGCAGTATTTTGTGCTCACTCTGCATGCAGTTAATTTGGACCGTCGGATTAAAAATCAGCGCTCAACTATCACTGACATGATTCAAAAGAGACGTTGATGATCCAAATTAACGTGCACAAAGTGAGCACAAAAAACTGCAGACGAACTTCGTTTCCAACAAACAGTGCTAATGGCTCCATTTTTGTTTTTCCAAACCCATTTCCTCTTATGGTCTTATACCCAACAGATACAACTTTGCCGAACAGGCCCTTAGTTGTTCATCTAGTATGAAATGCACACAGGCACACAGCACACTGCACACCCCCAAATACGGAGTCGGAGTGAAGGTATTGGGTTTAACAATGATGGATTTATTCATTTGATTTGATTGGTTAAACAGTCATCCAGATTGGGCTTAGTTCCTTTATGGGCCTTGTTTGAATTTTAATTGGTACAGCAAAGTATTACATATCGAAGAATATTTCATTTCACCATTAGGGATTGAATATTGATTGGTAAATTGAATTGATTAGGAGAGTAATATTGATTGGTACAGCAAAGTATTACATATTAAAGTATTACATATCGAAGAATATTGATTGGTAAATTGAATTGATTATATTATTTGATTAGAAATTTGCGTTAGGGTTAGAAATTAAATTGTGTAAATTTGCAAAAAAAAAAAAAAAACTCTAGTGTTTAAATTAAACCTCAATCACTCCCCTAAAATTCTACAACATGCAACTTCTATATTTATTTATTTATTTTCACACCACAAAAGAAACCAGAAATTTGAAAAATCCTCTAAAATAACACTTTTTCCATTGAGATCTTGTGTCTTAGTGTACCACTACACTAGATACGACTTGACTGCAGCTTCTATATTTAACGACATCTACAATAGTATTATATGACACTAAATCAATGAAACTTATAAACTACTAATATACAAGTCCAACAACTAATTATTTTTCCATTTTTAAAACTAATTCCAACATATATTGTGAAGATTATCAAAATGTTCATTGTCAAAGATATTTAATTAAAACTTGGCAACAACTCAGAAACTCCTACAATCGCCTTAAAACAAAATATAAATTGGAAAAATAAAAACTAGAAATCAAAACATGTTTCCTTTCCAGATCTTATGTGGGAAAATTTTCCTACAATCTCGAAGCAAATCCAGATGGTCTTGAAAAAGCCCAGTGATCTACAAAAGCAGATTTAGAATTCGTTAGAAAGCTCAAACAATGTTCAGACATTAAACAACACAGGATTCATAATCATAAGAAGTACGCGAAAACATGTACCGCACAGTAGACCTCTGCTGCATTAGCGTTATTATCAGTGTATGATTTCACGAGAATACCTATGAAGGTACTGTACTTGTTTGGCTCACCCCTGAAACGTTCCTGAAAAGAATATGTAAAAATATATAGTGTTTACCAAAATTATACTCTACAATACAAACATTATTTTTTATGGATTTCAACCCAAGAAGAAAACCAGCAATAATGGTACTTATATTGTGTATAAATAAATAATTGAATATGCAGAAATGCTCATATTTCAAGGTTTTCAACAAGCGTACCTTTACTTTCATTAAAACTTTCCTAGCATCCAGATTATTAAAGGGATGGACACGCTTTGCACCAGTTA
>CAXKVX010000131.1:0-15953 GCA_964058865.1 Eleocharis quinqueflora | reverse complement strand
TGTTTTGGATTTTTGAAAATGACTAAAAAATAGTAATAAAAATAATCAAGGCTTATACATAAAATTGGTCACTTTCAAAAATCCAAAACAAATACTTACAAGATTCAAAAAATAGAAAATTTTGGTATCCCACAAGATTTTGATATAAAGAAATTATTGAGCATGATAAATCGAAATTTTAACGGTCCGTTTGTGAGATTTGATGATCAAGCACCGACCCCTTGGTGCTTGATCAAGCACCATAGCCCAGTTCTATATATATATATATATATATATATACACATCTATCTAATAATTTACACTCCAAACATCACCAGAATGAGACTAAGTATAATTATTTATATAATAGTATATATTGATCAATTTCTCTATCACACAGAATATATTGTACACTTAAATTTCATATGAAAAACAATCGAATACGACTAAGTAACTAATTAATCTATATAGTAATAGAATTAATTAATTTTGAGACTAATTAAGTATAATGCATAGGATACAATATATACGATACACATAAACATACAAGTGACATTAATATAAGGCATAAAAACACACCCAATTATGACTAAGTAAACATCTAAATACAAAGATATATATATTGATCAATTCTTCTATAAATACATCATTAATATAATTTCGCACATATAGTTTAATATATAATTAACTATTTTTGTTTCTTCTTTTGAATAGTTAATAATAAAAGTCCAATTAAAAGTGGTTGAATTCTATAACATGTTTTCTTCGTGATGTGTTTTATTTTTATTCTGCACATTATCGTCCTGACGTCATCATAAATAATGGGATTAGTAACACATGCAGAATAACACATAAAGAACAGAAATAGGTGATTGTACCCACACTAATGTGCAACACGGACACTGCACGCAAGACTTGACTAAGTAAAAATAATTGATAGAATAAATTAGGAGCATCAAGGACGTCTCAAACATCGTTACCTTGTCATTTGATTTCACTTAGTTTCTTAAGTTCCTCGACTAATTTAACAAACACGAAATAAATAAATAAATAGGTGACCTAGTCGACTCGGACCCACACACAGGGGACGAGACTGACGCAGCTACATATGACGCTGAGGTCAGCGTGGACGCGGCAAACCTTCCGTTAGAGTAGCTCACGCTTCATTCCAGGTGTGGATTCCTGGGGCTTATATTCCTTTCAATTTTATTAGGACCTACCAGACTTACCTAAGTTGAATTGCGGTACCAAACTACCAACAATAATTAATCAGGCCCGTAGAACCTAAACTGCCATACTTACATATTGGTAACTGAACCAACTATTTAGACCAACCTGCATTGCATGTCACCTGCATTCATATTGCACGTAAGATCCGATATACGGATCGTATAGGCTATTAGACTACTTATAGGTAGATGCGTATAAATATTATATATCTATACTCGTCGGGAGTGATGAGAGTCGGGCCGATGAGTTTTAGATTGGATGTATGTGTCATGGTGTCTGACATAGCCCATGGGATATTCTCAACGGGATGTCCTTAAGGACATTCGACTAATCCTCACCAACTATAATCATCACTTGATGGCTCGTAGTGCCAGTTTGAGAGTTCTCTTTTCAATATCCTTATTAATAAATAATATTATAATATCTCCTCAATTGAGTGATTAAGGTTCGGTTTCTCAGTTTAGAGTATGTGTGTCATATGTGAAGTATTGGAGCTATTGGAGCTATTTCGTTCTTTATATTTCTATTAGCCGATGTTTCGAGATCTCCTAATAGTCGAATGGCTTCCTCCTTTGGCCCCTAGTTGGTACAGAGGAAGTCTGGGGCTCCCCTTTGGCCCCTCGTTGGTACAGGGAGTTCCCTGTATTATTATTATTATTATTATTATTATTATTATTATTATTATTATTATTATTATTATTATTATTATTATTATTCAAACGGGTAGTCGGTTCCTTATTTCCGTATGATGGCTGAGACCGAAAGTTTAAGTTTATTATTTTATCTTTGTGAGGTAGGCTTCTCGGTTCGCTTTTGATTGAGTGTGTGCTTTTATAGCCGCTCTATTTTTACCAGGGCGTTTCGTTCTGGAAACTCAGAATTAAGTTAGATTGGCGGCTGATATACTAGACCCGTCTAACGATACCCTTAGATTTGGCGGCTGACATACTAGACCCGTCTAAGGGGGCGAATCCTGAAGTCCTACACCCGGGGTTCTAAAATTTGATTCTTTGAACATTTGTCTGGGAGTTTGATATCTTTTCATACTAGTATTGTATATTACTATTCCTCATAAATATTTTGGGTTTCTTACTCGTATCGTCTTTGTGGATAGATTTGGATATTTATTTGAATTGAATAATGGTTAACAAAACATAAGACAGGTGTAGCATATTGATATAGTTAATCTCAGTAAATGTGAATGGTCCAACCTTGAATCGGATATAATCCCAAAGGCTGGACCTAAATCCACACTGAGTAAATTTTTATAATTTACTAACGTTTCACGGTTGGTTGTGGGGTCCATGTAAAGTGCAGGAGTTACTTGATGAGTATAGGAGAGCGTTAGGATGGTGTATCCATGCGTCCTCCGTTTTGTTGATCAGATCCTTATTATATTTCACTTTCTTTTGATAGGAGTAGCTTGTAGTAGGTTAGTGAGTTCGATGCCACGTCCTTTGATGGGATCGTCCTCTCCTATATATATTTTATTTTCTGTTAAACTTCTGCTGTAAACTTTGTATCCAGACGCTGGATTATATATATATATATGTATTTGTTGGATGTTCATGTATTGTGTGTGAAATGTGTGCTTTTCCTTAAATTAAGTATGATGAACTATTCTTATTTATACTTTCGAGTGGTCAATTAAGCCTTTCGTGTACTTGTAAATTAAGTACACGTGGCGGGATTTACACCCTTAAACTGGTCATTATTTCTGGGGTGTGACAAAATATCTAATTCATGTAGGAATTAAGACGTCAATTCTGATAAATAAAATTTGGACTGCGTGTTGTATGATTACAACATGTCACATACTATCGCATAATATTACAAGGAGTAATTGTTGGGTTACGAATAGTTCAAAACCCGTCAATTGGCCTAAGCAGCGGAAAGACCGTAAAACAAAAATTTAACGTCTGACTTAAGCCGGGGATTAAACGGGGTATGTCAGATAAACCACAGAGGGTGTCCACCTCCCATTTATCTCTAACATCAAAACCCTACTTAATCCCTAAACAGATATACTCCTTAACTGAATTCTAAAACTTTAATCTACTTACAAATTAAATAGATTAATATAACATTAATACTTTGATCCAAATTCAAATTGGACCGCAGAAGACTCGGAAGGACGACCGGAGTATCAGACGTCTGATACCTCTATCAGATGTCCACCAGGACGACCAGAGATCGGCTTACTTCTTCTGCCAGAAATACCGAAAGCCGCGATATCCCGCAAAAACACTATTCATCGAGATACGGACTAAATAAAATATCTTCGTGAATCGCAGTTATCCAAAATATGGAATACCGCTTTAACACAAAAATACTATTTTTCGAATCCCGTAAACAACCATATACGAGAAAGAGAGAAAGTATATTTATCAAAACGAATTCGAGTTAACGAGTACGAATCGATTTTTGGTGCTTCTTTCTCTCTCCCCCTACCCCTCTATTTATAGCAAAATGAGGAGGTTACATTTTTACAAATAAACCCTTGGAAAAAGTAAATTTCCAAAAATACCCTTAAGGATAAGCATGATGACATGGAATTTTTTTATTAAAAAATTCCTTTATCCAACATGCTGACCTCAATTTATTATTATTTTATTTATTTATAATTAAGATTTTAATTAATTTTTAATTAAGGTTTTAATTTGATAATGACTTTTTTCCCTAATTCAAAACCATAATCTATAATTAAAATCAAAATTAAATATATATAAATATACATAAACATATAATTGTTCTCAACAATTATATTCCTCAGAGTTTGGTATTTGTTTGGTTGCGATATGATTTTATACAACGTATCGTATACATCTATAAATTCAACCGTTGTTTTTGCTTGTCATCTTATATGACATATATAATTAATTATAACCATCTTTATATGAATTATAACTATTTATAATTAATCATTAAGATTCTCTGATTTAGCTCATATGCGGTGTGACCCAATGGGATCTGTGTTATGTTGGTAAATAGAATTAAAACCATTTTAATTTCTATAATCATAAGAGGCATCTGACATCTGCGCTATGACCATCCAATTACATAGACGATGTTGTACTTATGCAATATCACGATCCACTAAACATTTTAGTCTTGTTAATTCTTTCGTCTCACAGTATCATATTAGTTTCAAGGTAGGTGTGTGTCATCCTTGCAAACTTAATCTTTTCTTGAACTTGAGCAGACTTATCAAATATAATTACTCTTGTAATTATACCGCATGCAGATAATCTTACTCCATCCAGGGGCCCAGTGATATTGTAACTCGTATCAAGATACGAGGGACAATAGTACTTTCAGTAAACCATCACTACCTCAACTAAGCTATGTATACCGAAAAGCTACCGTTATGACTTTGTTTTACCGACAACGTTAGATAATAATCACACATACACATCTCTTAGTAGGAAAGATGAATACTTCATACTTTAGAACTCAACACTGAATAAAACATTAATGACACGTACACAATTCCATTTAATGTTTCATTCGAGGTCTGTCAAATACCATGTTTCTCTAACATGTATTCATGTGATTAAAACGACATCTCATGTCTATGGTTTGTAAAACTTAACCATCCTTTAATCCACATTCTAACCTTGTAACGGTAAATTAGTGTTCCTGCTAATTTCCTTGGTTAGAGACTTTTAAGAATATATATCATCTATATTATGAAGTTTCACAAATCCAGTTATTGACTCAAGTTAGATAAATGAATGATTCATAAATTCAATAATACTTAAGGTAACAAAATGACAGTTTATTAATCACTCAATTCATGAACAAAGTTTTATGATAATTTATCGTATTATTGACTTCTAGATTATTACAAACTAATAGTAATATATGAATATGTCAGATAATGTGATTAACTAATGTACAATGGCTTCATTCTCAATGATAAGTATGTCATCTACATACAAGACTAGAAATATAATTTAGCTCACACTCACTTTCTTATATACACAAGGTTATTCATCGCACTTGACAAAATCAAACTCTTTGATCTCTTTGTCAAAGGGAATATTCCAACTCCTTGATGCTTGCTTTAATCCATATATGGATTGTTGAAGCTTGCATACCTTTTCAGCATTGTTTGGATTTACAAAACTCAAAGGTTGTGTCATATACACAAGCTCTTCTAGATCACCATTTAGAAAAGCAGTTTTGACATCCATTTGCCATATTTCATAATCATAAAATGTGGTCAATGCTAAAAGAATCCTAATAGACTTAAACATAGCAACATGTGAGAAAATCTCGTCATAATCAACTCCATGAATTTGACGATAATTTTTCGCAACCAGGCGTGCTTTGTATACAGTCAAGTTTCCATCCATGTCAGTCTTTCTCTTAAAGACTCACTTGTTCTCAATGGTTTTGACCCCTTGAGGTGGATCAACCAAGTCCCATACATGGTTGTCATACATGGATTTCATCTCAGTTTTCATGGCTTCAAGCCATTCATTGGTGTCGGGCCTATCCATCGCTTCATTATAGATCATGGGATCTTCGGTATCCAATACCGTCATCTCATGAAGACCCATGTACCTCACAAGTGCATGGACTATCCTTGAGGATCTTCATAGGACGAGCTTCGTAGCCTCTTTAACGAGGTTCTTCCATATGCTCTTGTGGAAAGATCTCTTTTATAGGCTGCACCTCTGAAGTTTGAGATAAAGGTTGAACTTCTTCCTTAACTAATTGAGGTATGAGTCCTACCCTGCTCCCACTAGCCTCAGTATCTACCACTAAAGGTTCATGGTCGCTCTCTTGAAATTCTTCAAGAGATATCTCATTCTCATTATTACTTCTTGAGAGAAACTCTTTCTCTAAGAATACCGCATGCCGAGCAACAACAACTTTGTTCTCGGTTGGATAATAGAAGTAATATCCCCAAGTTTCTTTAGGATAACCTATAAAGTAACACTTGTCTGATTTTGGTTCAAGCTTGTCAGATATCAACCTCTTGACATATGACTGACATCCTCAAATTTTAAGAAAAGACAAGTTTGGAATCTTTCCAACCCATATCTCATATGGTGTCTTCCCAATAGACTTTGATGGAACCTTGTTTATAATAAAAGCGGCGGTTTCAGGTGCATAACCTTAAAGGTTTAATGACATATTTGTTCGGTTCATCATGGAATGAACCATGTCTAGCAAAGTTTTGTTCCTTCTTTCGGATACACCATTCCATTGTGGCATTTCTGGCGGTGTGAGTTGTGAAACAATTTCACACTCTCTAAGATAAGCTTGGAAGTGCTGACTCAAGTACTCGCCTCCTCGATCAGATCGAAAGACTTTAATCTTTTAACTAAGTTGGTTGTCAACTTCATTTTTGAATTCTTTCAACTTTTCAAAGGACTCGGATTTGTGCTTCATTAAGTAGACATACCCGTATGTACTTAAATCATCAGTAAATGTGATGAAGTATTTAAAACCTTCTCTAGCACAAGTGCTCATAGGACCACATACATCACTATGTATAAGACCTAATAAGTCACTTGCCCTCTCACCTGTTAGTTTGTAATAATCTAGAAGTCAATAATACGATAAATTATCATAAAGCTTTGTTCATGAATTGAGTGATTAATTAAACTGTCATTTTGTTACCTTGAGTATTATTTAATTTATGAATCATTCATTTATCTGACTTGAATCAATAACTGGAATTGTGAAACTTCATAATACAGATGATATATACTCTCAAAAGTCTCTAACCAAGGTAATTAGCAGGAACACTAATTTACCGTTACAAGGTTAGAATGTGGATTAAAAGATGGTTAAGTTTTACAAACCATAGACATGAGATGTCATTTTAATCACATGAATACATGTTAGAGGAACATGGTATTTGACAGACCTCGAATGAAACATTAAATGGAATTGTGTACGTGACATTAATGTTTCCATTCAGTGTTAAGTTCTAAAGTATGAGATATTCATCTCTCCTACTAAGAGATGTGTATGTGTGATTGTTATCTAACGCTGTCGGTAAAACGCAGTCATAACGATAGCTTTTCAGTATACATAGCTTAGTTGAGGTAGTGATGGTTTACTGAAAGTACTATTGTCTCTCGTATCTTGATACGAGTTACAATATCACTGGGCCCCTTGATAGAGTAAGATTATCTGCATGCGGCATAATTACAAGAGTAATTATATTTGATAAGTCTGCTCAAGATCGAGAAAAGATTAAGTTTGCAAGGATGACACACACCTGCCTTGAAACTAATCTGATACTGTGAGACGAAAGAATTAACACGACTAAAATGTTTAGTGGATCGTGATATTGCATAAGTACTGTTGACTCAAACTTTTCTAAGTTTGTTTGATTTGCAAAACAAAATTGAATTTAACCATTTCTTGTGTATTAAGTTTAATTGTAGGGACTTAAATGCAAAAATCAAAGAAGAAAAGTTTGGAAAATTCAAGTGATAATTTGAGAACAAGTGTAGAGTTCATCAAGACCTTTTTAACGCTTCGAAAATGATCGAAATCGGAGCTACGGATCAAAACTTATGACTATTTCAAGACTGAAGATTGAAATGAACAGCCAAAACGTTATATAACGTTTTAGCAAGTTATATAACGTTTCGGAAATTTTTTTTCCATTCTGTAACGCTTGAAATAGGCACAAAATTGGCAGAACATGTGCCTTAAAGTTGCCAGAACGTTATGTAACGTTTTAGAACGTTACATAACGTTTCGGAAAATATCTGGACAATATAACGGTCGAATTCTGACAGATCCAACAGTCCAATTCTAGGGAAAAACGTTATGTAACGTTTTGGACAGTTATATAACGTTTTAATTGAATTTCAGCCAAGAATGCAAGTGTTTCAAGCTATATATAAAAGAGACCCTTCACCCCATTCTTCTCCAACTAATCCTACATTGCAAAACCCTTAGGGTGTGTTTGGCACCTCCACTATTCCGGAATAGAGCTCTATTCCGGAATTGGAGAGTGCCAAACGGATTTTCGAAATCATAGAATAGTGGTAAAATAGGCTATTCCGGTATACCACCATATAGATGGAATAGCGGAATACACTGTTCCGTATGACTAACTAATCAAATTTATGACTAACTAATCTTTATATATTTTAATATTTCATCATTACTATTATTATTATTATTAATAATAATATTATTATTATTTATTATTAGTATTATAATATTTCATCATTATTATTATTTTATTATTATTTATGATAATTATTATTATTATATTATTATTATATATTTTATTATTCTTGTTATTTATTATTATTATTATTATTATTTAGTATTAGAATATTTCATTATTATTATTATTTTATTCATTATTATTTATTATTATTGTTATTATTATTTATTATTAGTATTATAATATTTCATCATTATTATTATTTTATTCATTATTATTTATAATTTATTATTATTGTTATTTATTATTATTTTTAATATTATTTATTATTAGTATTATAATATTTCATCATTATTATTATTTATTATTATTTATGATAATAATAATTATTATATTATTATTATTATTATTCTTATTTATTATTATTTATTATCAGTATTATTATTAATATTATTATTTTATAATTATTTATGATAATTATTATTATATATTTTATTATTCTTCTTATTTATTATTATTATTATTATTATTTATTTAGTATTATAATATTTCATTATTATTATTATTTTATTCATTATTATTTATTATTATTTATTACTATTGTTATTATTATTTATTATTATTTATTACTATTGTTATTATTATTTATTATCAGTATTATAATATTTCATCATTATTATAATATTTCATCATCATTATTATTTTATTCATTATTATTTATTATTTATTATTATTTATTATTGTTATTTATTATTATTTTTATTATTATTTATTATTAGTATTATAATATTTCATCATTATTATTATTTTATTATTATTTATGATAATAATTATTATATATATTTTTTTATTATTCTTATTTATTATTATTTATTATTAGTATTATTATTATTTATTATTAGTATTATAATATTTCATCATTATTATTATTTTATTATTATTTATGATAATAATTATTATATTATTATTATTATTATTTATTTGTATTATTATTATTATTTATTATTATTTATTATTAGTAGTATTATTATTATTTTATTAGTATTATAATATTTCATCTTTATTATTATTATTTTACTATTATTTATTTTTATTATTTATTATTATTATTTATTATTTATTATTTATTATTATTTTATTAGTATTATAATATTTCATCTTTATTATTATTATTTTATTATTATTTATTATTTTTATTATTATTATTATTTATCATTATTTGTTATTTATTATTATTATTATTAGGATTATAATATTTCATCATTATCATTATTATTATTTTATTATTACTATTATTATTATTTTATTATTATAGTCAATTTTATTATTTTTATTTATTCTGATAAATAATGCATATTATTGTTAATTTATTATATTATTTAGTTTATTATTGTTATCATTACTATATTATATCATAATTATTAATATCTTACTATTCCAATTGACACTTGCCAAACGACAATTTTTCTCTTCAGAATAGTCAAGAATACCACTCTTCTACCACTCATCCAAAATCACACTATTCTATTTTTACTATTCTAATTCCACTATTCTGACGCTATTCTTTGATTTGCCAAACGGACCCTTAGTTCCACCATTGTTGAGCTTAAAACACATAGCCAAACCTTAGCTCAAAGATTCAATCTCATTGTTCTAAATTATTCTAAATTCTTAGAGAGATTGTGTTGAGTGTTTATTATCTTATTATCTATTCGATTGTATTTTTTTGTTACTTTGTTTTTCGTTGGCTCGGTTCTCCACCGGTGTGTGTAAGCGAGACCGAGTTCGACACCCCGTGTTAGGGTTGGTGCTCCACCAGTGTGTGTAAGAGAGCTCCAATTCCGAGTTGTAAATTCACTTGTGTTGTCTAGTGAATCGGCTCGACCTTGTTACCGTGTCGGGGGGTCGGGAGTCCCGGAGACTAGGATCGTCAATATCCGAACTCCGTTAAAATCCTTGTGTCTCTTGGATTGCTTTGTTTGCATTTTCTAAACTCTTCTCTTTAATTTCATTATTAATTTTGTTTAGAAATTGCTTGTGTTTGAATTGTTAAAACTTCATTGCAATTGCCAATTAGACCTCGGTATTTCTAGAATTGCTTAAAATTAAGCCCCTCCGGTTCCAACAAGTACAACATCGTCTGTGTAATTGGATGGTCATAGCGCAGATGTCAGATGCCTCATATGATTATAGAAATTAAAATGGTTTTAATTTTATTTACCAACATAACACAGATCCTATTGGGTCACACCGCATAGGAGCTAAATCAGAGAATCTTAATGATTAATTATAAATAGTTATAATTAATATTATGATGATTATAATTAATTATATATGATATGATTAAATTATATATGTCATATAACATGACAAGCAAAAACAACGGTTGAATTTATAAACGTATACGATACGTTGTATAAAATCATACCGCAACCAAACAAATACCAAACCCTGAGAAATATAATTGTTGAGAACAATTATATGTTTATGTATATTTATATATATTTAATTTAGATTTTAATTATTGATTATGGTTTTGAATTTGGGATGAAAGTCATTTATCAAATTAAAACCTTAATTAAAATTAATTAAAATCTTAATTAAAAATAAATAAATTAAAAAAAAAATGTGGTCGGCATGCCAACTTGTGGCATGAAAATATCAAAGTGTTGATATGTATGAAATGTCATCAAACTTATCCATAAGGGGTATTTTTGTCCTTTCACATTTTTAAGGGTAATTTTGGTAATTTGGCACCTCCTCATTTTACTATAAATAGAGGGGTAGGGGGAGAGAGAAAGAAGCACCAAAAATCAATTCATTCGTATCGATAAATATATTTTCTCTCTTTCTCGTATACGGTTGTTTACGGGATTCGGAAAATAGTATTTTTGTGTTAGAGCGGTATTCCATATTTTGGATAACTGCGATTCACGAAGATATTTTATTTAGTCCGTATCTCGGTGAATAGTGTTTTTGCAGTATATCGCGGCTTTCGATATTTCTGGCAGAAGAAGTAAGCCGCTCTCTGGTCGTCCTGGTGGACATCTGGTAGAGGTATCAGACGTCTGATACTCTGAGGAGAAGAGCGTCTGTGATTCGGCCGTCCGAGTCTTCTGCGGTCCAATTCGAATTTGGATCAAGGTATTAATGTTATATTAATCTATTTAATTTGTAAGTAGATTAAAGTTTTAGAATTCAGTTAAGGAGTAGATCTGTTTAGGGATTAAGTAGGGTTTTGATGTTAGGGATAAACGGGAGGTGGACACCCTCTGTGGTTTATCCGACATACCCCGCTTAATCCTCGGCTTAAGTCAGACGTAAAATTTTTGTTTTACGGTCTTTCCGCTGCTTAGGCCAATTGACGAGTTTTGAACTGTTTTCGTAAACCAACATCACCTTGACCGGTGAAAGGTGCTTTGGTTATCTTACCAACCAAACAAGATTTGCATGTGTCCATTGAATCCAAGTCAACGTCACCAAGAAGTCTTACTTCTTGTAATTTCTTAATACGCTCTCGTTTATATGACCTACGGGGTGATGCCACATTTGAGTTATACTCTCATGTGTAGACTTGAGTCGTTTGTTATTGATGTTATACACAGATTTTTCTAAATCAAGTGGTATAAACCATTTCTCAAAATGGAAGAACCATAAAACACACCATCTCTATAAATAGAACAACATTTGTCCTTTATTATAAAATTATAACCATCATTGTCTAAACAAGAAATAGAGATGATGTTTCTTGAAATATAAGGTATAAAATAAACTACATCTAGTTTAAGTACCAATCCATTGGGCAAAAACAACTCAACGCATCCAACTGCTATGGATGCAACACTTGCCTCATTGCATACACGTGGTTGTACTTCACCCTTATTCAGCGTCCTCCTCTCACTTAGTGCCTGCACATTTCCACAAATGTGAGCACACGTTATGGTATCCAATATCCAATCGATAAGAGAGGTTGCTAAATTAATTTCAATAACAAATATACCTGATGTGGTTGGAACATTTCCTCTTTCAATGGTCATTGCCATGACAACAAAAGCATTTCGCATCAGTGGCAACCTTTGCCTTCTTTGCCTGGGGTTGACTCTGAGTCACCACTCGAGTGTTTCCCTTGCCTTTTGCCTTATTGGCCTTGTGCTTTTTCTTGTTCTTTCCTCTAGCCTTCGCCTATCCTTGAGACACCTTTAATACTAATGAAGAACAATTCTTCATATCAGTCTCATTTTAGAAATAAGAAGGTCCAAAATGTATTCTCTACGCTCATGCTTGAGAACGATTCTCAAGTTGTGGTCCCAATCAATGAAATTGGTCCCATCATCGCAGAGATGTTCCTTTTCAAGGAGAGAACAGAGAAAAGAGTTTTGTGAATTTGAAGAAGTCATGTTCTACGATATTAAAGGTTTGAGTTTAGTTTATAAAATAGTTTTAATAAACATTTAATAAAACTCCCACTACAAAATAAATTAGTCCCTATTTGTAGTAAGATCGAAATCCATATTTTTGCCAAGTCTCAAGCCAGCGTCGGCATGAACTTAAGACTTAGTTATTTTAGGTAAGAAACTCCTTGCTAATTACATCCACATGTAACTTTCGGCTCACTAGTGTATCCTCATACGCTAGTAATCTTTTTCCCAAGATTCTAAACGGTTTAGGTCTCTTGTTAAGCCAACTGCACTTTATTTGGTTCGACATGACGGTCATGCCCCACAATTCCTAAAGATTGAAAATGACGCTCACTTGGGTGAAGCTCGCCACTTAACGATCAATAGTTTGTTGTGGATAAAGTCGGGAGGAAATATTGCTTAATATTCTTTTGAGACTTTAATGTGACTTTTATTTGGTGGTCATGTAAGCATATACCCAAACTTAACTTATGAATCAATTATCACAAATAAATATCACATAATGAAATTCACAATATTGGCTGTGAGTTTTGTATGGTCTTGCGAAAACTCCTTTCGCTTTAACTTGCTTCATCTTCCATCTCCATGGTTGATGTGCCTCCATTAAATGTAATTTAAATTATCCTGATTCCTAATTAGAACTTTTCTAAAAGAAATGAATATAAATTACATAAAATAATCTCACTATCTAATAGTTGGCATGCAAGCCACAAATGAATACATGATAGGCAAATTAACATTATTGCCTTTTATTATATTAATCAAATTAAATAATTATGGGGCACCAAAGGCCGCTTACAATCAATCACATTCATTCACAAATTACAACACACAAGGCATTGAATCATGACCATACAAAAGCCACATTCCTACAAAATAGAGTTAGCACAAATACATACAACTCTTGTATGCATAAAACACTTGTCAATTAATTCTAAATTACTTACTCATCACCTCTGGATCTTATGCTTCTCCAAAATTAATTATGACATTTAAAATTAAATTATCACATAATTCCAACATGACTACATATAGATTCATTAATCTCATGAAAAACACAATTTACGAATGTCATTAATTAATCTAGATTTTCATGGATCCCTTTTAAAATTATTTGACCCTCAAATATCTTCCATAAGGTCATCAATAAGAACCCTATGAAGAATATATATGAGGTATAAATATTTATCACATAAATAATTTTTCAAATAATTTTCTAAAGCATATCGAGAAATCTATTTTCTTGATGTCCCCATTTTGGATCATTAATTAAGTATATCTAAAATTATCCAAAAATTACGAAATTTTGTTTGTAGCTTCATAATACGGTATTATAACTCCAGAAAAAAATTTCTCCAGAAAAAAATTTCGTGACAAAAATCATAACATATTAGGAATAATAAAAAAAAACATTGCATAGAGGTCGTAGTTCCAGCAAACCGAAAACTGGAGACCCACGTTTTTGTTAATTTTTGTCCAACCAGATCTATTTATTTTACCCCTTAAAATAAATTTTTCTGATTATTAGACATACTAAAGTAATATCTAAAAATATTTTTCACCATAATTTCTTCAAAAGAATTCATAAAAAAAATATTTTGTCCGAAAGCTCCAGCACAGAAAATTTCAGAGAAGCATTAACAAGAGATTATGACTTAAGTAATTAATTTATCAACTAATTAGACAAAATTATTGTTCACTTATAACAGCACTAGCTCTGATACCAATTGAAAGTTTTCATGCTTCGAAAGCAAAGAATAAAACAAAATTTTATTAATCTCAAAACAAATGATCTAGCTATTATAAGTGTGAAGACAATGTTTATTTGCCTAAATAATTAGGTAATAATATTATACCTTATGATTTGATCTCCAAATCAAATCGAGTAGGATTGTCTAGCTTAGTAACTTCTTATTCCCTATGCCTTGTTTCAATTGTTGGGCTTAGCTCGTCAACCATCGAACCTCCTTAGGTATCCACCGAAAGATTAAAGAAACACTTGTATCTCTAAGGCTAGTAAGAGAACAACAAGTGATGCCTTAATTCTAGTTTCAAAACCTTCTTCAAAATTTCAGAAATTTTAATTGAGTTTTTGTCTCAACACATTAGAGAAAAATTGGGAGAGAGAGAGAGAGACAAATTTCAGCCAAGAAGCTCAAAGCTGAAATTCTGACCTTTGAGTATTAAATCTGTCATAACTCTTTGTAAGTAACTCCAAACGACTTGAAAGTTGAACCGTTGGATTCTAGACTCAAAGGGATTTAATTTTCATATGTCATACGTTCATAATGGTTGAGATTTGCCCTTTCAAAATCCTGTTTAAAGTTACCTAAAAAAACTGTCAAAAAATTTCTCTCGTCTTTAATGGAAATTGATTAGGTTTAATGATATACTTCAATATACCATTAATTATATCATTATTAATCAATTCTCCCCAGAAAATTTATGGCCTATATTTGAGCTTTGGGCTTAAACACATTAAGCATATTAATATTTAATTAAGTCCACAATTCCATATATTAAAAAGGCCAACATATAAATTAATATCCAATGTTAATTTATATGCATCTCTCATGTGTCAAAAGTCATTTAAAATATGTCACACATATTTTAAATATTACTAGGATTATTTTACAACATTTTCTTTTAATTTTTCATATGGTGTGACCCTATGGAATCCCATCATTATGGCAATGAAAACTAAACATTTTAATTTCATAAATCAATGATACAACTAGCCATGGTATATTGATTACCCAAATGATGTACATGAAAAAGCACAATGCAAAATCATGATCCTGTAATATTAAAATATTATTGTGTCAATTCCTTGTCTCATGATATCAAAATAATTGCAAGGTATGAATGTGTCATCCTTGCTAATTATTCTTTTTTTATTTCTAAAGTTTAATTATGATATGATTAACATATAATCATATTGCATGCACATAATACAAACTTTATCAAGGGGCCTAGAGATATCATCATTTAAATCATATATAGAGGACAATAGTATCTTGATGCGTATAGTTTCTCCGCACAAGTTATACATATTGCAGTAACTTTCTATATAACTCATAGTTAAAGTTAGTGTTGGATAGTACCAACGATGTAAATTTCTCATATAGGAAATATAAACATCTCAACCCTAGAATTCATGACACAAATGAAATATC